>QUSF01000011.1:15217251-15379231 GCA_003676055.1 Chloebia gouldiae
ACCGCCGCTCCCCGCCGGCTGCACGCCCCGGGCCGCGCTGCCCGAGCGCGGCCGCCACCGCCAAGGGCTGAAGGGAAGCGGGATGGCCGCCGCCTCACCTGCCCGCCGCCGCCCTCGCTCCCCGCCTCCTCTCGCACACTTCCCCCTTCTCCCGCGGCTTCAGCCTCCCGCCCCCCTCCCCGGCCTCGGCAGCGGGGGGCCGGGGGAGGCGGCGGAGCTGTGGGAAGAGGGAATGAACGTCCCGGGCAGACACACGGCGGGGGGAAGGGGAGGTGGCCGCGGGCGAAGCCGCCGCGCCCCTGCTGCTGCCGGCGCCGCGCACCGCTGGCCAGACGGGGGAGGCACTGCAGCGGCACGGGGGGCGGAGCGGCAGCGGAGCCCGGGCCGAGACCTGGCGGAGGCGGGGGCGGGAGCGGGAGCGGGAGCGGGAGCAGGCAGGCGCGGCGGGCGCGCCCGCGCTGCTGTGGCGGGCGGGAGGAGGGGTGGGCGGACAGCGGCGGGCGGGGGCCGAGCTGGGGGAAGCCGTGAGGGACGGGCGCCGTGGCCAATGGGGCCCGGCGGGGGCGGGCTGCGCAGAGCACGGCGGGGCGGGGGGCGCCGGCGCGGGGCTGGGGCCGGCGGGAGCGGCGCCGGGCGGGGGCCGCGTCTCGCCGCCGCGGAATGGCTCCTCCCGCGGCTGCCCGGTGCGGGGCCTGTCCCAGTTTGCCTTCTGCAGCAGAGCGTCAGTCGCACTGACAAATACAGACCTGAATGACGGAAGTTTCCTCGTTAGCTCAGCTCCGTAATTTAATGGTTGCACAGCCTCTGTAGAAAGCGCCGAGGCGCCGGCTCACGCCATCAGGCGCTGGCCATTGCGCCTTGGTGGCCATCCAACCCCTGCTCCCGCACCTTGTGCTGCCTCGCACTTACCAAGAGTCTGAGAGAACGAACACACCCAAGGGAAAAACTGACAGCCTCCACCCACGCTTTGGTGTTTGGGTTGGTACATTAAACTTGGATACAAACAACAACAATTAAAATAATGCCGCCCATACTGTTGCAACGTTTCACGTAAACCCTGGAACACTGCTGTACTTTCTCTTCCAAGTATTTCAACACTGTCAGTACAATACAACGGTACTGAAAATGCATGTTGACTGACAGAGTCATGTTTGAAAAGCAGGCAGTACATAGATCACACGGCTTTGGTATTGGTTGGGTTTGGATTGCAGTAGTACAGTTGTGATCTGAACAGAAAGAGTGAGTTTCTTTTTAATTTCCTGGATTGTTTGAAAGGGGTATTTTATAACCTATTGTGTATGCAATATGCCATTTTAACAGTCCTGGAGCCTGGAGTTCTGCTTAGCCGTAACAGAGCACATGAAGCTGACAGCAGGGTGGAATTGTACATGCTGCTCACCTTATGCTCCTTAATTGTGCTCATCAGAGACCAAATCTGAAGACAGGGGTAGTTTTGTTTTCACACTAATTTAATCCCTGGCTACTCTACTGGGACTGCCACCAACTAAGATGGAATGGTGTTTTATGATGATAATCGGTTTACTGAGAAATTGGCAAAATGCTAAGAAGTGTTACATGAGCCATTGAACAGCAAGGGAAATGGTATGTCATGTTACTATTGACCTGTCCCTGATTTTAACATTGGACTAGATGAGAAAAGTTCTTTACATCCCTACCAGTCCTTGACAGTAACTCAAATGGATACTTCCTGTTCAGGATCATTGTTTGCTTCATCTATTTTCTTACAGGGTTTTGAATGAAGGGTTTAATCTTTAGCAACAAAACATAGAGATGATCACATTTTTATAAAGCCCACTGTATTTAAGACATTGTGTTTAACAATAGTTATTAATTTTAAACTTCTTGCCCATATATGGGAATTGTATGTTCAAGTATCCAGCTTTTATCCAGATCCAAAAAATAAGCATTCCTACTAGGATAGTAATATTCACTTACCGTTTCTTTACTTTTCTCCATCTTCACAGAGCATACAGCCCTACTTTGGGGACTACATCTCTGCCTAAATTTAAATAATTAAACTAAATCAAATGTAGTCATCAGAGTTTATAAAAAAGAGAATTGTATGTGTATATATAGATATTTCCCAAAACATTAAATTGCTTCTATTTCTTCTTGTTCAGAAAAGCCATTTTCTTCAAATGAGTCAGCTTTGGACTAAGTCCAAGCAAGAGAACTTTACCCCCACTGACAACAGATTTAGAATTTCTCACTACAGTGCCCTGCAGTGGTGCCCTACATTGTGTATATAATAAAATTATTAATTTTTTTAATCTCTTGCAAATGATTGATCATTCCTGTCATATACCATGTAAGTTATCCTTATCATAATGTGACTAGCTCTCTGCAACTGATGCCCTCCATCATGAACTCTTCAAGGTACTTTCTTATGTGATTATCACCACTTTTTAATGTGAAAATATTTTTTGGAAATGTTTATTGCAAATTGCCCAGTGCATTTATTAATGAAGCAGAGTAATAGATGGGTGTGAGAATTTATGGTAGCTGTTGCTCAAATGATGAATCTCCCATAGTTGTTAACATTAGTTGAAATTTAAGATGCTGTTTCACTTACAATTTTAGCCATCAAAATAAAAGCTTTTCCAAAGTCTGCTGAAACTACAGCTAGCTGGAGCACAGCTACTGAAGATATTTTGCACAGACAGGATATAACTATCTGTACAAATTAAGAAAATACCAGGAGTTATCCTAGGGATCTAAATGTGCTATAAATATCAAAACAGTATTTAGATTACAGCTCCAGCAGAGTCCCCAGCAATATTAATTCCCAGAGTTGGTATCCCAGTTACCAAATAATTACAGATTAGGTGCACAAAGTTACATAATGAGTCTTTCAAGTGAGACTCTGCATCTGATCCCACTGAACATTTAAACAAATCCTGTATACACACTTTCATGCTGGACATGAAGCCCAAACTCCTCTCCTTTTAATTTCTATTTTTATATTTGAACAGGGGCACTAGTAAATACTGCAACAATTTGCAGCTAAATCAAAAGAATATTTGGTGAAACAGTCACCTGTATGTTTGTCTCTCAGGAGTTAAGTGGTCTGAACAATTACTACATAGTTTCTTCTGAGTGACAGGGTTTAATTGCTGCTTTTCTCTATTCTTACTACTGTTGTTCATTATGATTGCATGTTTCCACTTTTCTAGGAAATAGATTGAAAGGCCTCTGGGGTAAGCACTTCTGTTTATTAAATGCTCAGGTAATGACTTGAATGGTGAATTTCAAATTGATTTGAAGTGGGACTTCTGGGCATGATTGCTATATAAATATTAAATAATAATTAGTGGAAGTATAATCACCTGAAAGACACAAAGAGGCAATAAGTAATTTTTTTTTTCTTTAACAAGTATATATTGAAGTTTATTTTAAGTATTCCATAATTTAAATTTGCCATAATATCTTACAGTAGCATTTTCTGAATTTACGTGGTTCACAGCTGGATGACACCACATTTATGATGGTGAAATTAACACAAAACTGGTATAATTCAGTGGCAATTAAGTCTTAGAAGTGTATTGCTATAACTTCTAAATGCATAATGCATTTTTACTATATTTAAAGAGAAGCTAAGTAAACAACTTATGTTCAGTCTAACTTCACTGCAATCCCAAATATACACTGGCTAAATACACCATACAAGTAAGTTTTTTCTGTATTTGGTTACTTTGTTTCTCAAACAGTAAAATCAAAGTGATGAATTATTATGCAAGTACCAATAGAAAACCTTGGTAACACCACAACTTATTTTTTATATGCTGTGTTCTAGAAATGGTTAGGAATGTTTTAGAGTTATTTTTCACCATTATATTGTTCCTTTTTGCTTGTTTTTATCTTCCTTGGTTAGCAGGGAGAGCTGGTGAATTCTGAAGAACATTTGGGACATAGAGAAGCATTTCATGTGAAGGAACAAAGACAAAAAGATGGTGTTAAGGTACTTTTACGCTTTCCTGATTTGGACTGCTTTGCTCCTGGCCAGTCTCAGTTAACACTGATTTTGAGCTATGCTGTAGCCTCTTAGCCTAAGGGTCTGTTTTGACAGCTGATGCCACCACATAAATCTTGTGCTGGTGAAAACTAAAAGAAAGGAATGAAAATGAAGCCATACTATGTGAGAACACTGGCATCTGTAGATCATAACCAAAAATTCTTTGCTGACTAGTTTAAGACAAAGAGTTACACATGAAGTTGGCAGAAAGAGCCAACTGCAAAGTTGTCTAAAATAAGCCATGCTCTCAATATGTTGCCTATGCACTGATGGTAGTTTTGGACTACCTTTGCTAAGTTCTTGAATCCTAGAAGTGTAGCAATAAATGCGGTTGATGTTGTTTGTGCCCTAATAGAAATACTAAAAGAATGCTTTACCAACTTCTAGTCATATCTGGGAATACTCTTCTATGGAAAATCAGTTATGGCAGCTCTATAGGACCCACCATCACACAAGCATTAAATAAAACCAGACTTCTCTAATTGTGGCATGAATTACATTTATTTTACATTTTATGGCTTACCTCTATTTTGACAATTAATTTTTCTTAGAAGATGCTAATGCTGACAGTACAAATTTCTTAATAGTCTTTAGCACAGTTTTGTGTGCTGTATATGTGTGTTGTATGCACACATATATTTTTTGCTTTTCCCGTGTCTTTTTCTGTGAATAATGTCAGTCATGTAAAAATAAATGCTAACAATGTGTGAATTCTTGACTTCAGTGTTGGTTCAATGGTATTTCAAATTGAATTTCTTATGGACTACCATATTTGGAATCACAAGGTAAATATTTTTGAAGCAAGGACATGCAAACCGTCCAGTGAGATTAACTATTCTGTCTCTAGACCAGCTAAACTGACAGATTGTACTTTAAGAAAAAAATTTTTGATTTGTAGAAATGCCACAATAGATAGTTTTTAGGAGATTTTAAAAAATCCTTTTGATTATTCTCCATCTGCAAAATATGGTTCATGATAAAAGATTATTTCATTTTGGGGAAAATAATTAGGTTTTTTAGAATCTGTTAGAGCAATTGCAGATTTCTTTCGTTATATATGAATTTAACTTTTAAGTTCAATTAAAAAAAAATTTTGTCTTCCCCATTTCTCTTTATGAAGTCTTCAGTTCCCCTTTTTTACTTATTTTTTGCCTTTTTTCTCCTCACACAATCAATAGAGATGACATAGTTCTAAGTGCTAAAATATTATTCTTTTTCAAATATTTTATCCCTTTCCATTTGAACAAACAAAATATTAAAAATCACACTTTATCACTAGTATCATGGAAAGCCTTATAGAAACATTATAGATATTTTTAATTTTCCTTTGTCAAAAATGGTTTCAGAGTATTTTTTAGAATCTCAAATAGGTATTTTTTCAGTTGTAACTGCCCTACGTTTTAAGGCATGGATGATTTAAACAATAAATTTTTTATGTTTCAATTCACAGGTTTCATCTCCTGTTTTCCTCTATCAAAGGATATTTTTATACATCTTTACATGGCAGGTATATTCTACAGCATTATTCCACATCAGTGAGGAAATAGTCACTTTCCATGCCACAGAAGTGAAAAAGTTGTCTATTAACTCATTTCTATTCCTGCAAACATGCAAAAGTGCTCAACAGAGAGCTTGGCTTTACTGAGTAATTTGAGAAGTCAACTTTAGACTAGAGGTGTAATTGTTTCTATTTTTAGAAAAAAAAATTAAAATATTTTACTTTCTTAGAGAAAAGTGAAAATGCATAGTTTCTGTTTAAACATGCTATTAGCAATGTAGCAGAGTATACATCTGAGCATCATGATAACATAAACTCAACCCATTTCCATGAACATATTTCTAACTGCTGTGATTAAACAGTATACATTCAGATTAAACAGGCACACAGCTCAGGTGAGTTTTGTGCCTGTTCAGTGAATTTTGACACTGGGATATAAATTAGATAAAGTTTATAGAAAAGATGATGCCTTTAATTAGATCAACTGATAGAAATGGAGAAAAAGTTTTTAACTTGACTGACATCATTAATGAGAACTGAGAAGGAGGAAAATCCAAACTAAATACAAGTGGGATGTATTGCTTTTAGTATAATAAATTATTTTAATCAATTAAACCACAGGTGAGAAAACAGCTGCTAACATGAATGTACAGAGGATCAATCAGTAAGAAAACAGTTAGCTTTAAAAATAATGTTGCTACTGTCTCCATGAAGAATGTATTTCCCAGGTTTATTTTTCAAACGTGACTTGGAGGTCCCTTGGTAGTCCCTGCTCTGTGCAAGAGATGGATTATTTTAAATGAAATAATTATTCTCCTACCCTTTGCTGTGTTTTGTCTGTGATCTGTGCCAGTTCAGTGTAGTGAATAATAGTTGATGAGTTCCATGCATGTAATTCTCATGAGAATCTGTGATAGTGTAATATATCACATTTTAAAGAGTATGAAGAAAACCTAAAATAATTAATTTCCATTAATTCTGGTCACTGATATCAATCATGTTAAATATGTCAGTATTCATGAAGTTTCCTTTGGCTGTGCCAGCAAGGTTTAATTCTAATGAGTGTTTGTTAGTACAGGGGAGGTTTGCTTTGGATTGTGAGTTTAAAATGGGAACCATTGTTTAAAAAGAGATGTGGGAAAGAAGCAGTCTTCAAGGAGGTGTAAATGCTGTAATTGTCTGTTTTTTGTATATATACCAGCATTGAGTATTCTGCAATAAACAGGAATATTTTATCAATGAGGTCTTCCATTTTGAATTATTAGATTGATAGGTGGTATTTGGGAGGTTAATTCAAATGCAAGGCCTGCTCCTTGCAAGCTAGTTTGGGGACTTTTTTTCTAGTGTGTCTTGCATAGTGGCTAATTTTCTGAAGTTTTTTGATTTGTGCATTCCTCTACAAGGTACTTTGCATTGTCACTTTTTGCCAGCCATGTTATCTAGAAAGGTGATGTTCATCTTCTAGTACACAAAAATCAATAAATTCTTAATTTGGCAGTGAAAATCTGTGGAGAAGTTTAGATGAGGTTTAGTGGCACAGTCCTTTGAAATACTTTCCCATGAGTAGTTCATGAACATGATGCCATTACTGGCATGAGGGATACATTTTAAAATACGTTCAAGCTTTGGTTGCTCTCTCCTATGATTTCCACAGTTCTTTATGAGTAGTAGCACCTTCATCTGAAAACCACCAATTTAGGTCTGTCAATATTATATTAAATGAGAGAAACAATTGTTCTGGTTTCAAGTTCTTTCTTTATCTTTGACAGAAACCATCTTGAATTAAGCCCCTGCACACCCAAGAGACCTTTGGGAGAAAAATCCTCTAAGATGTGAATATTCATAAACTGCTTTTTAAGACATTCAAATGTAAATGGCACTCTTCTTGTCAGGCTGTTCAGCATTTTAGAACTATCCAGACATTTTCATGTCATACTCTGAAGAAATGGAAAATTGCCATGGTGTGGTTGTGTTCTTTTCCATCAAATATCTATTTTTAGTATATAAGCTATTTTGCCTCTAGTTCAGCCGTGTCCTTATGTGTTAATACAATCATAAAACAAGTAAGAGTTTTATGTGTATATATATACACACACACACACATACACACACATCATTGATCCACAAAAGCCTAAATCTGAAATATTATATGAGATGTATATGTATATAAATCAATGTCTCATGTACATATATACACATATATACATGCATACATATGTGCACAAATATTGAACTGAAAGCATTCATCCTTACAGTGTGAAATGCTCATGGTATAGATTTAATTCCTCTTTCATTTAAGACAAGAAATGTAAATAAAAATATATAGACAAAAAAGCTATGTGAATCACACATGTATCCAGGAAAAGTAAGTAATGTGCCAGAAAGTCAGATAATTTAACAGGTATGCTACTGTAACAGAGATTTTAAATATAAGAATCTGCTTTTTCAAATGCAGATATTTTTCATAGGAGCAAGCTTATTGCCTTCACTAATATTGCTAATTGAAATAAGATGCTACACCTGTCTCTAGATCCATTACCTAAGGGCTTGTTTACTCTGAATCAGAAAAGTACACTAACACTGTGTACATTGAAACACCTTAATTCCATGTGATACAGTACTCACTGTTTAGATAAGGTAAAGCCTACATACCCATCCAGTGTTTATTAAATGAAGCACGCATAATGTTTTTCTGAACTACTGCCTTCCTGCCTTTCCAAGGCTGAGAATATACTGGAATGATTAGGAAGCTAAGAAAGGCCCTACTTGCCCCTGAACTTCACTTCCTCATTACGATGTTACAGGCTCATACCACAGCACAGCAAGCCATTTTCATCTCCTTGTTCAGCAGAAATCAAATACAGAGCTTCAGAGGGCACTTACAGACCATCACAACAAACAGTCTCTTCATACAGTGGAAGGAGCTTAGACCTTGTTGAAAGGAAGACCACAATGTTTGGCTGCCATAGGCAGCTCACAGCACTTGTTCTGTTGCTCTATTGCCATGCCAAATAAAATATCATAATCTACTTCCAAGAACAAAAATAGATTACCAGCAGTCCTGCATTTAGCTGCATACATTAGAAGAAGCCTGACTGGCTTTTGTCAAGGAAAGATGTACCAAAGTCAGTTTGCTGTAGGCAGTGCTGATGCCAGTGTACACAGTGAGGACTCCAAGGCTGATACATGATGTGACACATCAACAAGACTCAGTTAAAATCCAGGACCATTTTGTCTGAGTGCCTAAGTGTCTTGGCTGGATACATGCAAGGGGAGCGGAGCAAGTGTTCAATTTGCCCATCTTATGGACTACTTGTACTGGCAATGCTGAGAAGGGAACATCAGTCAGTAAATCTTCTTGCTTTACCTGATTAATATGCCATTAATTTGAAAAGCTATGGAAGAGGTAGCAGGTGACGGAGTGTGACTTGCAGTGTTATTTGTAGGCATTTAAAACTTCTCTGCTCCTAACAATCAGCTGCAGTCTGCAGATACCTTCTTTCCCTAATTGCTCAGTTGCCTTCATTTGTACATTCCAAACAGTGACCATATTAGAAGTTTCAAGAGCTAGTTAAAAATAATGATGTCTCAGTAAATGCAATAGTCGCTCTCAGATGTTCAGAGGAAAACACTACTTTCTTTCCATTCTCCTTCCCCGAAATACACATTTTCTTCTTCTTCCCCTCCCTCTCAACTTCTTGATCTTAGAAGGGAAAGGTCCTGAAAATCTCAGTAGTGCAGCAAACATGTCAAAATTCTCTGCCATAATACCTCACCAATAAAAGAAGAGGCATGAGCCTCTTCTTCACTGTTAGCTACTGAAATTTTAAATAACCGAGCTTCACTGCAAAAAGAGTATTTCTTAGGGGAATAAAAACTAAATTTAAGATACAAAAATTATTATTGTATAGCTGTCTTGTCCCTTATTCCAACATTGAAAGCAGTGACTGTGCTTCCAGAGATTAGACTGCTTCTGTTCAACTACATAGAGAAAATGTCCTATGAATCCTTTCTTTCCATAATGATTGCATGAAGAGAGAAATCACCCAGAGCCAGTGCTGCATCAGTGCTGCATTCTCTGTCCTATTTACAGGATTGCAATAAAAAGGAGATTGATTAGCTGCTTATGAATACTGAAGACCTTCCTGGAGCTGAATGCAGTAGCTCAGCTGTCATTCAGCGAACGACCAGCTTTTGAATGGTGAAAAGCAGAGTGATAAACAGAGGTGTTTTGGTCTCCGGTGAAGAAGAGTGCTGCCTAGGGAACAGATAAGCCAGTCCCAGCAGACACTGTGGAATGACTGGGGCCCAGTTTTACCATATCCAAATATCATGCAGGTGTCCCAATAGTTGTTTTATTTTCTTGTGTGTGAAGCAGATAAAAGTCCTGGCTAATTTCCGTTATGCTGCCTGTGCATACAGGCTTCTGGAGGTGCAGATGTTAGGGTTCTTTGTAATGGAAGAATCAGCACACTGAAAACTGTAGGAGTCATCCTTTGGGAAAGAAACATAAGCACAGATTCTACTAAGAAGGCTACAGTAGGGAGAAGCTGCTGACATTGAGAAACATGAGGAATAATACTTAGAAAGTAATACCTGTTGGTCACTACAGAGGAAATGGATGTGAGCAGTTAGTATTTACTCTCAAGTTAATGTACAACTGTGAAGAAATGAAGGATATAAATGAAAATAAATATTATCAAGTTGAACAGATGGCTATTCAGTGACCTTGTCTTGGGAAAACAGGTAAGCTGAAAAAGGAAATGAACGGACATGAACTAATTTTCAAAATTAGTATAGTCATATGTGTCTGGGAAAACATGGGCATTCTCATTCTGCACAACAAGATGTACAATTGTGGTGAACACCATATTAGACATAAGGCTGCCATGTCAGTGCCTTCTTACCACAGTGCAATAGTCACACCACCCCTTCTGCAACGGTTTCATCATCCATCTCTCACTTCAGGGTAATTTGCCTTTTTCTCCTAGGGCATTATTGAAGAGCAGAAGTGATAGTCTGATGGAAAATGAAGTAAAGACAACCACAGGAGTGGGAAAAGTCATTAAGTCTGTGGTGAAGATGACTATGAAGGAGAGGGAGATTACTAAGTGGAAGGACAGAGAGGAGGGAAGGGTAAGGAGAGGACAGAAGAGGTAGGTAATAAAAAAACCACTTTTGGCCCAGCACACCATTCCAAAAAGAAAACTACAGACCTAAACAAATATAATTCTCCACTTAATGAAATCAATAAATACATAGCATCAGGTCTCTGGAACTTCTGGCAAGGGATTTAAATTTGATTTTGGTACTTTTCTGTTTTCAGCCTTACAGTGTTCTATCAGAGCCTTGTGGTTGTTTACAGACTCTTGAGGATTAAAGACTGAAATGAAGCATAGACTTCTGAAAAAAAGGCTAGCACCTAGAGTCAGTAAATGTATTTTGGCATTTAATTCAATTTATTTTAGGGGAAGTAAGATTCCTAAATACTTCCTCTGGCATGAGCTGAATGTGTTACTCACAGAAAGTACAGTTACAATGGAGGCCTTAGGAGTCTGCTAATTTATGCCACTTGACAATTCTTATCACAGTTACAGGAAAAATCCACAATGGCTGTTCAATAGGGCAGCAAATGTGGCTCATCTAAATAAAGGATATTTTGCTTGTACTTATAAGACATACTCAGATATACTATTTACCTAGTGCTCAGGTTAAAAATTAAACTAGGATATATTTTAGTTGTTTTCTAATGGTTGAAATTAATTAGTCATATGTTAAATATGTTGAGGCATCCAAATGAATCATATTGCACACAAATGTTTTTTTATATAACTGGCAGCCTTTTATATAACTGAAGTATTAGACATTTTGTAAGTATATGTATATATTTGTAATTTTGAATGTTTTGTAAACCTTTTTCATTTTCCTTTACTGACTTCTGAATCATAAAAGATTGACTTTCAGTTCATGTGGTCTTTGCTGTCTAAATCACATAAGTTTTAAGCAAAGTATTTTATAGATATATATAGAGAGGCATCTATTCACTAGGTGTTTTATACAAAAACAATACTCTGCAAATACTCTTTTTGGTTGGTTTCTGTTTGTGGTTTCTTTTGTCTGTTTTGTTTTTTAAGAAACATTTTCATATATATTAAAGCTGACCATTTTTAAAGAACAGTATCTTTTTTAAGAAGGTTGCTATATAGCCAACATCATTGAAAAATCCATCTTTTATGAATTCTCTGCTTTAACATTCATGACCATTTGTTAAACTTTGCTGATAAAAATATTAAAAGAGTGGACAAGTCACACTGCAGTTAAAAATTACATGGAACAGTTTACTGTTGTCTTCTAAGTTTCCAAGTTCCATTGATGGCACTTTACATAACAAAAACCTAGGTTAAAATTAATTCCTTATACTGTTTGGGGAGTAATAACGCACAGAAATATTTTGCTGTTTCTCTCTTCCACACACAGGTATTTTTGTGTAGATTTTAGTTACAAAACATATCATAACATAATATAATATAAACACAGCAGTGATAAAATGAGCTTGATTTAACCCCACTTAAATACAACCTGTCCCTGTATTTTTATTTTCTGCAATACATACCATTATTTTCCAGATAGGATATCCCATAGTGAAGAACACAAGTCAGACCTCCTATCTATATACAGAATGAAAATTAGTTTGAGTACCAATACAGGATTTCTAATGACACTGTTGTGTGAGGTCAATGTTCTGTTTATCTACAGTTCAAGATGTTACTTTCCAAAAAGTGAAAGACAGTTTTACACTTGTAAAGTGATCATAAAAAACCATAAGTGCCCTGCAGCAGTTTGACAGTGCAAGGGAAGAGAGGCAAAGGCAGAAGTTTAAAAGCTACCAGAGCAGTAAATACAGTAGAACAATGACTGAAGACAGACTTTCAATGTAAATCTATATTGCTTTGTCTTAAAAATGTTCTTGAAAAAAATTCTAAAATTGGCAGATTCACTAAGAAATAACTAACTCTCCCATGTAGATAGCTTCATGTGGGAAAAGTGATAGAGTAGCCCACTCTCTGATCAATGTAAAATTATTAGAAGATGCTCATATTTTCCAAAATCTCAGTCCAAAATGTTTTCATTTGCAAAATAAATGCTCTGTTATGAACATCACATTAGTCTTCAACCAGAAAATTCAAAATCAACATGCCTTAAGCTAACATTAACTTAAATTTTATATATGCAGCATGAAATTGAAATTATTTTATCTTGTATTTTCCAGAATTAAGTTTTTTGGGGTTTTTTTTCAGAAAAGGTATGTTGGGTTTTCTCATTTAAACAGTGCTTCTGAGAATCCTGAGACTGTTAGTGCTGGGAATTTTCTGCAGACTTACACCTCAGACTAAATTAAGAATTACTGTAATAGGTGTCTATACAATAAAGAGTAAGAATCTCCAAATTCTACTACCAGTTGCAAAAAGATTCTTTCTTAGATCTCTTACTGAAAATTGATCAGATCACAAGGCACTGATTTAGATCACAAAGCAATGATTTTGTTTAAGCTGCAATGGAGAAGGAATGTGCTTTTTTAGTGTAATAAAAGCTAAGCACAGTATGGTGAAAGTATGATTAAATTTGCTTAGAGATCTTCTGTGCCATGCATTTTGACTATAAAATACAGGCTAATCATTCGGATGTTAGGGCTGCTAATTGATATACTAAAAGAAGTAGAGGCAATTAATTGTATTGATTTGGCATAGCCTCATTTTTTTGGTAGTGGCAAAGGGGGGCTAAAGGGGTGGCTTCTCTGAGAAGCTGCCAGAAGGTCCTACTATGTCCAGCAGAGCCCATTTCTGATGGCTCTGAAGATGGACATGCTGCTGTCCCAATTAGAGAGGCTGGTAACGCCTCTGTGATGACATTTAAGAAGAAAATCAAAACAGCACACACATATTTTTCCTCTGGGGCGGTGGGGCAGCACGGACGCCACCATTTTGGGGCAGGCCATGGCTTCCCCTTGCCCGGCCCCGGCCCCCAGGCAGTGTTCTCTGCCAAAGGGGGCAGGGGCAGCGCGGCTCCCCCTTCCCGGCACCCCGCAGGAGCAGAGGCGTTGAACAGCGCCCGCGCTGCGCAGCCACCTCTGCTCGCGGCCCGCTCACGGTTCACAGGCGGCAGCGCGCGGCCGGCGGCGAAAACGCGGCGAGCGACTCCCAGCGCGGAACCGAGACGAGATCGACTGCTGGGCGCTGCGGGATCACGCGGGAAGCGTTGCATCAGTGCAGCTTGTTAGCAAGGGTTCCTACGAGCAGCGGTTTCACCTCCAGATAGAGGAGGAAGTGAGGACGTGTGAAGGAAAAGAACATGGCAGCACCAAGGTCGGTGCAGAAGGAGGGGAAAGAGGTACTCCAGGTGCTGGAGCTGAGATTCCCCTGCAAGCTGTGGTGAGGACCGTGGTGAAACAGGCTGTGTCCCTGTAATGTATGAAGTGCATGGGGGAAAAGTAGGAAAAGTGCTAATGCTGAAGCAGGTGGATGTCAGAGGGCCCTAGAGATAGAGAGCCCTTGCTTCCAAAGTAGAGCAGCCTATCCTTAGAGGACTGCACCCCATGGATGAGTGGCCCACACCACACCAGTTTTTCGGAAGACTGCTTGCCCATGGGAGGGATGTCATGGCATGGCAGAGAAAACACTGCTCTCTCTGAGTGAACAGAGGATGATCTCCAGTGATGAACTGACCAAACCCCCACCCCCTGCCTCCCTGCACTGTTGGTGGGAAGGAGGGAGGGGGTGAGGTAAAAAAAGGTGTTTTAAAGGCTTATTTTACTTCTCATTATCCTCTTATGACTCTGTTAATACGAAATTTATTTTATACCCTTAAATTTGAACCTGTTTTGTCCTTAGAGTGTTTTTCTCCCAATCCTTATCTCAATTCATGAGCCCTTCATTATTTTTTTTTTTCCCCTCTCCTCTGACCAACTGTAGCCAGACAAAGTAAATGAACAACTCTCGTGGATGCCTGGTGTTTGGCCAGTGTCAAACCATGACATTACTTAATTACATTCGATTTGTTTTTAATTTTTTTTTTACCCAAAATCCAGTACTATTTTGTCCAGTAAAATATTTTTTTTCTGAATGCATCTACCATTTAAGCAGTATTTTACTTGAAGAAATTCAAAGACAATTCTTTCATGTTCGCTAAAATAGTTCTACAGCATCTATGCTCATAACATTTAGGTAATATAAGAACAAAAATTCATTTTTTGGTCAGCTGAAGAAAGCAAGCAGAACAAGTAAGGAGTTTTTCTGTTTAGTTGGGACTTAGGGTTTTTTGTTTGGTTGGGGTTTTTTTTGTCATTACAAGTAATGTGATATTTTGGCCAATTTACAAAAAAACTTTAGGACACAGGAAAGCAGGTTTTATGATTACAATGAACAGCTCCAGTTGTGTTCCAAATTTGATGCCTGTACAGTATTCATTCATGCATCACTTTTCAAAAATGCTTTAAGAAATAGCACTCTTATGCTGTGGTATTATTGCAGATTTAAAAGAGCTACAATAGTCTTTTAATTCATCCCTCAGCTTCATTAAAAAAAAAGTGAAAGCTCATTATTTCATTAAAAATAATTTCTAATATGTATTTGCTGTGAAAATATGTATCAGTGGTTTATTACTTCTCTTAGCTTCAGTTCAAGAAGGACCGCAGCACTAAGGTAGACAGATTACCATTACTTTTATTACTCCTGTCTTTGAACAGTGATAATTGTTTTTCTTTCTAAACCATTCTTCTGCTTGATCAACTGCTAAATGGGATGGTATTGTTTCCACCACTACCTCCACCAATGATACTACACTTAGCCACATAGGAAAAATTGCAACTTTCACAGAGATCACAGAAATCCAGAAAAGGTGATGAACACCCAGGATTACCTGTTCTAACCATATTACACATGTCACTAGTGTATTTTGCTGCTTTTGAAGAGAAAAAGACCTTATAGAAGGGGTGCACTAAAAACGAGCATTGGATAAGCAAACAGCAAACAAATAAAAAGAGTAGTCTAAATATTCAACTAAAATGATCTGAAGTGGCTGTAACATTTTGTTGAGTTCATGGAACCCTTAGGTCCACTGAAGTTTTGTTGTTTTAAAATATGCAGGAGGATGCAAATCTTTCAAAGTTAAGATGGTAAATATATATTTTCAGGGTTCTGCTTATTTGTAATAATCCTACCCTATTGCTTTTTAACCTCAGTTGCTAAACAATCTTTATTGGGAAAACTGCTGGTATTTCCATGTGCTAGTAGTTTCAGAAATGTATATTAACTAATTTAAATTTGATAGTATCTTATTGAACTCCTGCTGAAATTTGGTCTTGGCATAAGTGTTCAGCTTTGAAGCTCACTGTTGAAGGTCTTCTACTTCAAATTACTTTAAAATAACTGAGGTGTTTCTCCCCAGTGTTCATGTGGCATTTTCCAGGCAAAATAATTTAACACGTGAAATTAAAGTTAAAAAAGAGAGTGACATTAAGGCATGTTTAGGCCAAAATACAGTACAGAATTGTCAGATGAGTATGTAGGGTAATTTAAGATTCAGTGTCAAATTCATATATAACAGTAGTTTGTTAAAGAAGGAAAGAAATTTCATGCCAACAGTTTATCCACTCATGCAGAATCAAAGCCTCCCCATGCAAATAGTTTTTTAATGAGCAAAATAAGGTGAGACTTTGAACGTGTATATGCTTTACTGCAAAATTTGGCACAAAGACTTGGCTCCAGTAGCAGAATCTGTATACTCTTTTCTCTCCAGATTTGTTTTCAAAACTAAAACACACTGTAGGGAAAAAAAGAAAAATTTTTCCAATATTCCAATGCAGACACACTTCAGACACGGAGCATTGTGGTGGCAAGAGAGGCCTCTTGACCCTGGAGCTGGAGGAAGACAGCTGTGGGTACCCTGGGTAAACAGTGCTCCTGTGACCGGAGTGGGAGCAGGGTCCCGGCCAGAGGGACTCAGTGCCGCCAGTCAGGGCCTCCAGTCCCGCAGGGTAATGAAAGAAACAGGCATATGCTGCCTGCTCCTGACCCAGGCTGCAAGGCTTGCACTTTGGCCCTGACAAAGGCATGGGCTGCAGCACAGCACACAAGTGACATTTACTCTTGTTGTTGGCCAAAAGGCAGTGACAGAGGCATGAAACAGCTCCAGGGGAAGGCTGATGTCCCGCAGCTGCTCTGCTGCAGCCAGACCATGCAATTCCTAAATTGATAATTTCTAAATCTATAAAATTGCCTCCTGGAGCATGGACATTGCTAACAAGTCTGGGTATTGCATATTTCTGATTTATGGTGGATTTCATATAAATCATAAACCTTAGAAAAAAAAATGGAATAATACAATAAAAATGTGTATTTAAACAACTAAAATTGGGTTTCAGCAGAAAAGTGAAAATTTATTGCTTTGGGAATATGGTAATATGGGAGTTGGCCATTTGCCCTTGGTACAGCTCTGCTTTCCCTCATTATCATGGCCTGCCTTAGTTTTACTGGAAATGCAGATAATACTAATAAACTAAATGATAAAGCAATAAAATCTCATGGAATTGGGCTAAAATGTATTATTGTTATTTTTGCTAGTTTTGTTGTTGTTGTTATTCTTATTTTACTGGATAGCACAGATAGTTTTTCTTGTGATAAATACTGATGAGAGAACAGATCCAGTTCTACAGGCATGTTAATGGCAGTTTTTCCTTTGCTCATATTCCTAACACACAATTTTCAAACGTATCTACAGTTACCTGATCTTTCCCCCTCTCTCTCCTCAAGGCCCTGCTAGGCAGTCCTGCCAGCTCCTGGGCACAGCCCTCACTGTACTCAAAAATTGGTGTTTGGGGTTGAAATGAAGCACTCTGACACCAGCTCAGGCCAATGGAGCCTTTTAAGGGGAAAAGTGAAGGGAGACATGGATAAAGCTCCTTGTTGTGAATTTAAAGCTGACATGATGAAACTCTTCATGACTCCCACCAAATGCTGCATACAAATCCAGCCATGTGACAGGGAACATGGCTGGACACAGCTTTTGCCTCCATATAGGGTGCATAAATAGTCTCTTGGTGAGTATATGGGTCCCCCACATGCACACCAGGCAACCAGGAGGACAAGCTGCTATGTAATGCTAACAGTGACTATTCACCACTGTCCTAACACCTCTGTCATTGTCCTGACATCTCTGTCATTGCACTGAAGTGCTGGCATAGTTTGACCAAAGTGTGTGGAAAGGAGCCCAATGGAGGCCAGGTGCTAACACATTATGCTCAAATGGCTTGGGTAGGTAGAGATCTTAAAGATCATCTAGTTCCAACTCCCCTGCTGTGGGTAGAAATGCCACCCACTGGATCAGATTGCTCAAGGCCCTATCTAGCCTGGCCTGTGGGTATCCTCACACCACTCACAAACATGCACAGGCTGTATCTGCTGCAATGTTCTTACACCTGCAAGAAACTGGTCACAGAGGGACACTCTGTTTCCTCATCCCCAGGAGACCCCAAAAAACACAGAGGCTGCAGGTGGCAATATTGTAAAAAAGGGACTTGGTCTGTTGGAAAATGTGTGAAGGATTTACAGATTTGGATTTGTAAATCTTTGGATTTACAGATTTCTGTGCCAAAGATATATTTTAAATTTAAGATTTGTCTGTGACTTTTTTCATTCCCTTATTTCCAGACCAATTCATTGCTTTGGTCTAGCTACAGCTATATTGCTTGGGTGTAACACAGTTCTTCAACTAGACATATCATAAATATCAGAAGAGAATTTTTAATAGAAATGTGTAGGGAAGCCTTAGTACCTAATGCTGGAAGTTGCTCTGTGAAACTGTATACACCCAGCACTTTGTACAAAACCTGGCCCATAAAAACTCGATTTTATGGGAGATCCACCTATTCTGGATCTCTTTTTCATCTAGAATGTTAGCAGAACTGTTGATCAGGACAAACTGCCGCTTCTAATGCCATTAAGCAGAAGACATGGCAGCAGCATGTATTTAAGTACTAGGACATCTGCTCTTTCATGGAACATATTATTTTCATTATGAAGGCATTCATAATATCACGAGCTATTAAAAACAAAAGCCATGTCAGTAGAATAACTTCCAAACAGTCTTGCAACTGACATGTGCCTGTATCTGTGCGATCAAGGTGGGACTTTTGCACTTTACCAACAGAGTTGTGGGTAGGTTGGTTTTTTCTTAAAGCGTAAAATCTAAATGTTTTACAGTTACAGGCAATTTAATATAACCAATTTTGAATGTTACCAAAATCTCTCTCTCAATCTTGTTTTCAGAGTGAAAGGATAATCTTGTTAATTCGCTAATCTAGGATTTAGAAGGTCTGAATTCTATCCTGGTCTGCCACGGACCACGGGTAGCAGGAGTGCAGCAATCCCTCCATCCTTGGATGGTACACAACCTGGGAGAGGGAACCTCCCTTATTTAGCATTTGCAGCACTTGGTATGCCATTTTAATACAAATCATAGGGGCTGCAGTGTGGGAGGAACCTGTCAAAGTCACTGAACTGTTGTTGGTGTGTCAATATCTGCTAAGCCGCTGCAGGAAATGTGACTGACAAATGCAGCTGGGTCACCCAGCACAGGGCTGCAGTGGTGCTCGGTCCGCAGGGCTCTCTCGTGGCAGTGACCAGTGGAGCATGACTGCCAGCACAGGGACCGGAATAGCCGAACCTTCTGCTTCTGGCATCTGAGGAGCGAGTCCCCCACAACTGCTGGCCAGCAGTGGAGCTGCCGTGCTGCTCCTTTCCTTGCTGCTGAAGGCCCCAGGCAAACCACAAACTGCTTAGACCTGGCAGGGGACCAAGAAGAGATAAATCAATTTAAAAGGCAGTTTAGCTTGATAAACCGGATAAGTTTCTACTCTTGCAGACTCGTGACATCTAAACACTATAGTAATAGCTTACCAGAAGAACAGCATATGTGTTTTCTTTAGCCATTCAAAACTCCCAGGGTTGGCACAGCCACTACATGGACTCTGGCATGCTACCTGCCTTACAAAAGCTTCTGATGCTATGCTTCATTGCTCAGGGGTGGTGAAGGGCACAATATGCTTTGTGTTTGGTTGTTTTCTTCCCTGTAAGTCAGCCTCAGGCCTTTGAGAAACATTTTGCCAATTTAGTCTGCCAATAAGAGCAGGTGGTTGCATAGCTTCCTCTAAAAAGTGCAAAAAGCCACATAGCCAAGGACAGGTGAAGGGAATAAATAAAAGTATATGAGGACAAACTCAAGGTCAGGAGCAGCCGAGGTGAATGGCTTTGTTGTCAACACAGCCCAAAGCCTCATTACTGAAGGTACAAATGAAGACAAATCCAAGCATGGGAAGCATGTTTCAATGGGAAACAGCCTGCAGCATGACTGGAGCGGGGTTCTCTCTAATAGAGAGAATTTATAATTTTGTTTCTGAAAAGTGGACTTACACAAGTGCCAACATAGAAATGGTTCTCCAAAGCACTAGTCTGAGCCATTTGCATCATGTGCAAATGGCACAGGTTTACCTTCTCCCACCCTCTCCAGGTTTTCCCTCTCCACTAAAGCACATCCTTTTGCTGTTCACACAATTGTCTCTGCTCTCCCTCCTTTTTCCACTCTGTCTCTTCTAGTTCTGCTTCATAAGAGTTTTGCTGTCAAATACAAATGGCACTTGGAATGAAGTAGTCATTATTAAATATTCTGCATGTAAATTTTAAGTGTCCAACAAACCAGATCAATTGTCCTTTTCTCTGACCCAGCCATCTGCTGGCTTGCTGTGTTAGATTCTCCATCTCATGATGCCAGTTGTTTGCCTGCTCTGCAGAACACAGAAGGTGAGCAGAGTATGCTAATAGATATTCAGATCAGCTATTCTTTCAGTTTTGCAGTTTCAGATCATTGTTACTTCTGTGTAAACTGATTAAATATCCTTAATCTTGCTATTTCATTTGTACACTTTTATGAGTATTCTATCCCCAGTTCACCTACTAAATTACTCCATGAGGAAAATTAGGATGATAACAATCTCTCTGCCAGGATGCAAAACAACATCATATGCTCTCATTTAGCCTGCTTGTTTTACAGCTGCAGAGGACTCTTGAGTTTTCTGGGAGATGGGAGATCAGGATCCATAGCTGTCTGGTCAGAGGCAGAGGAGATTATGAAGAATCAGTTTTCCCAGGTTTCTCTTCCTAGAAGTTGTCTTTAAATCACTATGACAGAAACAAGTGAATGAGATACCTCTGCTTTATTCCAACTCCTATGGAGCTGGAATATTTGTCAGACAGATATGTTGCATATGACAAGGCAATTTGTAGCTAATGTGCAACTACACAGAAAACACAGGAGAAACATGATGGGCCTTTAACCCCGGGTATGAGGACATCTAAAATAATCATAAGCCAAATGAGGACAAGAAGATAGCACAAGATGTCTCACACTGTTGCCTTTGTGTAAACACTCTATCAGACTCTGATACTGAATAACATGGTTTGTTTGTGTAAGTAGAAGGATTGAAGGAAAACACAGAAACACTAAAGTTCATAGAGTCCAACTGTGAACCTAGCTTCACCATTGGGGTAGCTCCACCACCCTAATACAGGGACTAGTTGTGATTTACTAAACATAACACTTGCCAGTAAAATAACAGAAGCACTACGTCAACAATTTTTGACATAGTCAATTGTCATTGACAAATGTCATTGTCAACAATTCTTTTTCCTTCCCCTGCTCTCAAGTTTGCTAGCCATGAAAAACGCTTTTTCTCAAAAGCAACTTTTCCTTTCCTTTTCTTTCTCCATTCCCTTTCCCTTCTTCAGGTAGGCCCATCACTTGGGAAGTTTTTCCTTTGCTAGCACATTAAGAGTCTTGACAACTTACAAGTATATATGTCTCAGCATGAAAAAGTCCTATGAACTTAAATTAGTCTTTCCTTGCTTGAAATCAGGGAAGGTAAAACATGCCCAAATATTAACTCTCACTTACTTCAGGTATGTAAAACTAGAAAACTGATGCTATGTCATAAAAGTTATGCCAAGAATAAAAGTAGCTAAAACAAATGCTAATATTTAAGGTACTATGTTTTGATAGAAGTAAGTAAAGAGTCCTGATCTTCAAAATTCATGATCATCCAGTTCCTCCTTAGCACTTAAGGCACCATATATTAGTATCGCTAATTTCCCTATTGTTCTTATTTAAGTAAACAGAATAGGTATAATCTCACTGTAAACAGAAGAATTTCTCAAAAGTGAAATTTAGTATGAATTGCAGAATTAAATAAACTCTATTTAGCTTAAATAAAAAGAAGTGTATTAGGTGACATTTCTTTTAAAATGTACCAGTAGTTATACCAGAAAAAATATTTCTGGCTGTTAATACTTCTAGAATCACTGAAAAGGAATTTATACTACAGAATCTTTACGATCCTTATTGAATTATGATGTAATTTAAAACAACCTGTGGATGAACCTGTCTGTAAAACCAAACACTCAAAGTGAGTTGTTAAAGTGCACTGTTGAAGTTCTTTTGTTGGAGCTGATTTTGAGCTCTGAAGCTCACTGAGGCAAAAACCAAGATACCTTATGATTTTCTCTTGCTCACCACTCCTCTCAGATCACTTCAAAACTTTTAGTCCAGGGCACCGAAATGTCATGCTTGGCTTTGCTGAGCACAGTGAATTGCCAGCTACCACAGCCTGGAATCTGTGCTACTTCATAAAGGAAATTTTAATAATTTGCATTTACAACATTCAGAGAAACATCACAATTACACAGTAAAAGCTTAAGAATCTAGGAAGTTCCTGTAGCTCATGGCAGCCTAAGTAAGTTTAATACTGAATTTTAAGTCAGTGACATAAATCATTCTAAATACAGTCCACTTACAATTTCAGACACGCTCAAAGCACTGGTGGGAATTTCGTTCTCAAAATTTGCCTAGTAGACAAGACCCAAGAGTCAGGAAGTGGCAAAGCTGTTGTTCTCAGCCCAGGAGGCTGCAGGAAAAAAGACAATTGCTGAGTCAGACAGAATTTCGCCTGAGGACTCTGGCTGCAGACCAGCCTCTGGAAGACCTGCCAGCTCACCTAAGGGTAAAAGCAAAGATTTTAAAAGGCCAGTATAGCTCATAAAGAAAGAAACAAAATTTTGGCATCACTTTTTTTGGTACGTTAAGTTAGGTCTGTGGCAAAGAAATCTATGGAACCTTAGAACATCTGCATGCACAATATGTATAGTCTTTCCAACCTCAGCCACTGCTGACATAGCCAATAGCTCTGAGTGCTGCTTGGCTGAATGCTGCTGTACCTGCTACTGTTACCATGGGAATGGACACTGGCAAAAGTAGGATTAGAGCTTTAAAGTAATTACTAATAAAATTAGCACTTTCACCTTTTCGGAGATTGCATCCCCAAAAGCTCCCAAATAGTGAAACCACCCAATTCAGACTCATCAATATAATAATTAGTGTCTAAAGAGGCACCAGTTATCATGATCAATGTGAGAATGACACACAAAAGGAAGGCATTGCTGGAGCCGGGAAGCAGTGGGTTCCTGTGGCCTTCTTTGCTTATTACTAATAAGGAACTCTGCTTCTTTGCTATGAGTCACTGTTCCAGTTTCATCCTTAATTAATTCAGCGTCGAGAGAAAGGGCACTAAAGTGAAGAGAAGCTCCCAGAGATGGCTCAATGAAATCTGCAGAAGAGGGGGAGGGAAAGGAGTCATTACAGGAACAAAATTTGAGATCATAGAGAGGAAAAAACTTGTGGAGAAATCTAAGTACAGCGTTTCTTATTACACTGCAACTGTCTGAATGAAATACCTAGACAAAGAAATGCTTGTCAGAGCAGTGCTACCCAGTCCTTATGCACAAATCTTTCATCCAGACAGTGAGTGTAGCAGTTAGTACACTCTGATCTGCACAGGTTTCTACAATATGGCAAAAGCCTTCAAAGGTCTCTCAGTGTTTCCAGCAACATTTTTAACTGTGGAGGGTCAGAAGGGAATTTTGGAATTAGGTAAAATTTTATGCTTCTTCAGTTCTTCCACAGTAGCCTGCTTCTATTTAGGTTGAATAAAGAACTCACCTTCAGTGACCAGTGAAGTGACTCCTTGCATAATTATCACTGCTTCTAAAACCATTAACATTTGGCTGGATACAGCCTGAAAAGTTTTGGCTGTGGTTATTTAGCAGAAAAAGACACACTTTCAGAAGGAACTGATGAACACCCTGAGGAAAGATAGGGCAAGACAGTAAGTAAAACTTTTTAGATTTACTGGCTTACTAGTGTATATTGACAATCTCTTAACACATATTTGTTATTTAAAAAAATTATAATTACCTATGTTCACCCCATACTGCTCTTTCACGCTGCTTTTGAGTAGAGCTGTGCAGCAGGGCCAAGGTCCAGGCAGAACTTGTGAAATGAAGCTGTGTCCCTGGGGATGTCTTTTGTGCAAGTCCTACTTGTTAGTGTGTTCATAACCCCCTCTCTGTTTCCCTTAAGTGTCTTGTTACTTATGCATTATCACTCAGTCTGGTCACTACACAGCAGAGCAAATAAAGTGTCTTTGTCCCTCCTATCCCCATCAACAGTGATGAAGCATAGAGAACTTTTCCTTTGTTGGCTAAATATAGGGGAGTACAGTGGTGGTGGGGGGGAAGTGTGTTGCTTCAAGCTATGTGTTATACAGCTGTTTCTCATGCATCTGGATTTTCAGGGCCTTTTAAGATGTCAAGTAATTTTCTCCTACTTATTCAGTGCAGGAGTTTTTTGCAAAGACACTGAGATCCAAAGTTTCTGTTATTCTTCAACAAAATACCATTGAGACAAAAGATTTGATCATCCAGATGCATTTGTCATAGTCCATCTCCCTGCCTACTGCTGTTAAATGCTTTTAAATGAGTGTGAAGTTAGGCCAAGTTCTTCCACTAAGGGCAAAACATTGCTATTGCTGTGGGTGGAACCCTTCTCTGCTTTCCCCATGACTACATAGACATAACTGGCTGGACGGCTTCCTTACAATAGAGCACCCTTGAGACATTGGTGCATGTGAAAGACACACATTTTACAATGGCTCATTTCAGAGAAGATGGAGGCTTTTTTCCCAGAAAGAAAGGTAGGTAGAGGCAAGAGTGGTGAAGATCACCTGTGTGGAGGGAACTGTCATACCATGTGACTCTGTGTGTCAGGAGGTACTTGGCTGCTAGGCACTCTGTTTTGCTCCAACACACAGTTTGGACATTTTCCAAAATCATGCTGTCTACTCCAGACACTTCAAGATGCTTCCAAAATTCCTAGGCTCCCCAGCTGCTACCCAGAGCCCTCCCAAATAGCTCTCATTCCCCAGAAAAACAAAGCAGGAAAAGGCCTCAGTAACAGCTTTACTTTATTCACAGTCTACTGCCAAATTTCTTCACTAACTAGCTTTAAAAAGTTAAATAGAGAAAGCCCACTGATGCTTGCATTAGTCAAGTAACTGTCTTTGGCTGTAAGAGGGTCACAGCTATACAACCATAGTGCATTTTGTGGGCCAGCACAGTTACACCAGACTGAGTTTCAAGGCAAGTATGAAGAGTTAGGAGGTGCTATAATTAAGGTACATAGGGTTAGGAGGTGCATAATTATGTTCAACCATAATTACACCCATTGGTGACTGTGCTTTATAATACAGTCTTCAATTACATGACCACCTCCTTTCTTTTCCCTATTGGATCTGTGCCTGTGTCAGGACTGTCAACATGGCACAGTGCTGCAGGATTGCCCAAACTGCCATTAAACATTCAATTTAACACACTGGGAAGTGCAGTAGTATTTGCATTGCATTCTGTTCAGGACACACTACCCTCTTTTGTGATAGAGATGTTTGAGACATAGGAAGTCTGAGCTCACAGATTAAAATGTTCTCATGCAGATTTGAAAAAAATCCAGATTTGCATGTCTGGCTTGCATATTATTAAAGCCTGCATTTATATATAACTTCTAAAATGCAGCATCTTTATGAACTGTTTTCTTAACTATAGGATAAGAAGCTACTTACCAGGACTGAATTTTTTCACATGAAGGGCCTTCTCCCGCCTCAGTTTCTGCAGTAAAATTCTTACTGACTAAAATGGGAGTGGGATTATGCCTCTGGCACGTGCTATCCTGCCTCACTCCAAACAAAGCCTTGTTCAGTTCAGCCTAACCAACAGGAAAAACTGCAAGGGTAATTTCTCAAGTCACAGCACCAATACATGGACACAGTGTGACAGACTGGAAGGCTATTGCTATTGCTTACACTGAAAAAGTGAGCTGGCTCTTCAGCTATCTGACACATCTTTGTGCATTCATTCTGAAAAGCAGAGCATAGCACTCATCTTGTACAGGCACTCACATGTCAGTATCATGAAGAAATATTTATACTGTGAGCAGCTAACAGCAATCTTTCATAATTGCTTATTAACATCTCCGTATTTCTGAAGTATGGTAGAATAATAGTTTCAGTGTTACTTTGTAATGCAATGACAAAACAGAAGTGTAGCTATTCATAATTTTAGTATCTCTGCCTGAAATAAACAATCTATATAGCAACTATATTGGTGGAACTAAAACACAATCCCAAATGACAGGCTAACAAAAATCTGATTTTTGCAAAGACACTACTAAACTATAGCTCTTCTTATAACATAAAACTAGACAAATAAGTCATGGAGCTTGCTCTAGAATAAAAGTGAGCTTGAAAATTCATGATTACATGCATCAAATAAAGCATATAAAGACCTTACTCTCTAATTAACCGTGTAACTGATAGAACTGCAGAAGAAATTTAAAAATATGCATCTATCAAAAATATGCAAAAGAGGGACAAACTTACTAAGGGAGTCCAAAAAAAAACCACCAAAACTATATTTCAGAATTTATCTATTTCTATTTGCTGTGACCAACCTGGGAAACATTTCTACAAAACAGCTCAAGTGAGGCTACTTGCTTTTCTCCAGCTAAGCACTTGGCATGGCATTCTTGGCACCAAAAATTCCATCAATAAATCTCCGTAAGATTTTTGGCAGCAGGAACAGAACTATCTCTACCTTTCTTTTATCATATTGAACAACCCAGAGCTGTTATGGTTCAGTGTCCCTGGAACAACTGGAGAAGGTTTTTTGATGCATTACATTACACTAGGATATATAAGATTAAAGATCTTATTATATCTGGAAACAAAACAAGTATTTCAATCAAGTTGTATTCCCTTTCCCCATCGTCCCACAGCAATAAATATTTTTAACTTCAATCTGTTAGTTACATCCTATTTATAAACACACAGTTCTCTTACCAATGCCTCATATGAGAGGATGAACTCTAGTTCATTCTCTTGGTGATATTTTTTCATGTTTCCCCTTTCAAAAGTTAAAATATCATGATGTCAGATTTCGTTATCAAGGAAGAATAAATGCTGAAGTTGGAGATTACAGTCACCTTATTTACACCTGCAATTACTACCCACACAAGTGTAATCTTGCTTTTAGTTTCAACATATCTTCCAATGAAGCATATACACACTGTCATTTGGCAAGTCACTCTCCTGCCCTTTGCTCCTTTCTTAGTATGTGACATCTACATTTGCATGTCAGCCTGACATCCTTTTATACACGTTTCCAAGTGTTAGACACAGAGAAGCAGCTACATGTATATCTAGCTCATTTCAGTTGCATCAGCAGCCTTGTCAGTAGTTCTCACCAGTAACTGACAATTTTGGCTTTGATGCCAATCTTTGAATATACCATTGTTTGAAATAACCACCTTGCTTTTCCCTTACAACTCTTCCCACAGTATGAGATTTTAGGTCTAAATGAGAACACAGAGGTGGTACAACACATATTGACTAAACAATAGGATGGCCGAAATAAATCTATATGTGGATATTTTCTCTTTTTAAAGTTATACAAAAAGTTACTGTAGGAGACATTTAAATATTTGGGGAATGTCAGAATTCACTTATTCTGTTAAAGCAAGGTGACCATATAGGTCACTTAACAAAGCTCCACTGGCTTTTAGCAGACCTGCATCGATGAATCCCTGCAAAAAATTAATTTCCATCGAAAAGCCATTTGAAAACACATCTTATGAACATTAGAGTAGAACTGAACTCTAAATCTGACAATTCTGTAAGAAAATGCATTATTTTTATGTAAAGGAATATGTTTGTAAGAATCTCAAAAAAAAAAAAAACTCTGTTAATATTTCAGTCATGTCTTAAGGAGAGACCACAATCTGAATTACACAAAGACAACTGATAAAATAAACATTGAAGAAAAAAAAAATCATGCTATTTAAGTCCTAAGCTCTAATTAAAAATATTAAAACATTTTAACCCATACCAAGTTTGATAAACAATTCCAAGAAATTCTTATCTACTTTTATGATCTTTCATCTAACTCATTACTTTCTACATGTAAACTATAGTAAACTATAGTATGGGCTTGTAGACTTGTCTGCAATTCAGGCTGTCCAACAATTCCTATTATAATAACCCGTTGCAATTTCTTTTAAATTTACCAAAATGTAACAGTTTGAGCTGAAGCTCTCCATGCTGTATACATTCCCCAAGCTGATTTTGGTTAGGAAAATTTCAGTTCAATTATTTCGGCTGGCTCTGAAAACAGAGCAAAGTATTATACATTTTTCAATTAATAAAGAATTTTTTTATGCATGCATTAGAGTAAGACTGAAACATAGAAGAGAAAAATTTTGTTTTGAAATGTCCTTCAGCTGTTCTCATGAAGATACATTTACCCTGATCATAGAGCTCTAAGAACATGTCATTTGATAAAAACTTGCTGCAGCTTTATAGATGAAAATTTCTGAAATCCCCCTGAAATGCTTGAACCTCCCAGAGCTTAGGGTAGGCTCAATTGCAAATGAGCCATTTTACCCCAGGCAAGAATTCCCTTCAGGCCACATCCACTGTATGGGCCACCTATAATAAAAGCTAACCTGCTCAGGCTACAGCAAGATAAACCAGAACTGTGGAAGTGCAGCTTGTCCCTCTTGTGCCTTCAGTGGTGAATTTCCTGGCAGCAAATAAGGAGGGAGCGCTCTGTTATTACTGCAGAAGGAACAATCTGCAAGGGAACCCACTGAATAATTCTTGTAGATCTTAAATCTAAAACACAAACTGAAGATCGTGAGCTACAGCAAGTTGATGCACAAAAATCTCTGCTATAGACAAATTATCTAGATAGTATCCCATTATTTCCTTGAGTGGAAAAAAAGTCCCAGTGGACTGTGCATGCATATTTAAAACGAAAATGTACTTTGCATCCTTTGTCTCCTAGTGTAGGTTAATAATTGTGTCCTTGTGAAATATATTTAAAACGGATAATATTTCTCTCCATGTCAGGGACTTTTTTCCTTTTTCCCCCAAGGCTGATAATCTAGTCCCTCACTGGCAACTACAACAGCACCAGCACCTAAGATCAATGAAACAAATGGCATTACTGACTGAAATGCTCAGCATAGAGGGCCACAACTGTCTCCACCTCCATTGTTATAAGAGAATTCAGTGCCAAAAGTAATGAATTAGGAAAGAGTTATAATTTATTGTAATCTTTAATCGTCAGAGCATTCCCTCAAGCAGGGGTGGACTTGAATACTTTGGTGTGTAAGAGAGCATGCAAAATAATTATATTCATAGTAATTCCTTTTGTGCATTTTGGTCATTTAAATTGCATTGGTCAGCAAAAAAACCCTTGAATACTGTTGCTTTTGCCATATGAAAATTGCGCTATATTCTTTATGCCTCTTTGTATGATAGAGATGAGATACTGACCCTTAATTTTACTTTTTTGTACATTTAATAAAAATGCATTAATATTTGTGTTTTCTGGTGAAGAGTTATAGCTATAAAGTTCTTCCAATGAACAGAAATTTTTTTCATCACCTTACTGATCTCTCCCTATTCATATTCAAATCTCCTGTAATCATTCCAAGAATCTTCTGCTTTTCTGCCTGAACATTATTCCTTTCCCCCTGGCTCCCCAGAATGAAATTATTTATGACACTTAAATATTTGTTCTCTAAACAAAGAGGAGATGATATAATCTGCAATAACTACAGCATAGGGAGATAGGAATCCATGTTTACATTTTTAAACCTCTAAGACTGTTTAATAGTTGCCAAAATACCTTCTCTAGGTCTCACTTTTTATATGTAGAGGGGCATATTCTTATTCTTATTCTGAAATATTTTATCTGTCATTCTGTAAAATGCTTTAGACAAAAAATGGTCAGTGAGAGAAGGACAAAATTTTTTAGCTGTTAGTCTGGTTACCATAGTACCATAGAGTTTTCAGCTCCTTCAACAATGGCTCTTATTGAGCTCAATAGCTCCTCATTCTCTGAAAAATCAACTTAAATTACTAAAGAATTAAAAATAACTAATCCTGAGCTCTGTATTTTAATATGTAAAATTATAGCTATAAAATGCTGTTAATAAACACAGATTACACATATAGGAGTTATACTTTGTGTTTGGGGAAAAATCAAGTAGTTTTTTTTAGATTCATTCCTTCCTTTTCTGTCAGCAGAATAAAAGAAGCACTTTCAAACATAAAACATTTCAAGGTGAAAGTAGTGCAAGAAAGCACAGAGGGCTCACAGAGGTGAAACTGCACAAGGCATAACCAGGAGAGGAGGGGAGGGGACTTATAACCTTCATGTTCAACCCATATTTGCAATATAGGGTGGCTGAGTTTTTCTAATGACAATCTGATTAAAAGTGAGCACAGAAATGTTATTATGTATTAAAGATATAGCTAAACATATGTATTATTCCAAGGTGTGCCGTTGCTTACACTGAGTTATCAGTTTTCAAGTAATCTACAGAAAGTTTTCAAACACCTTCAGACCTGTTTCAGAAATCACTACCCTGAACCCATGGTACCATCCAATTCTTGATAAAAGCCTGTTAACAGCCAAATCTAATTGAATATAAAAAATAAAAAAATTATATTCTCTTGTACTTCCTTTAAATCTAAGGTAATTCTTCTTCAATAAGTGAAAGAAAATGAAGTATCTTACTTTCTAAGATATTGGTTTTTTTAAATTTTATGACATACAGCAATATTTCATAAATAATTTTTTTGTTTTATAAAACAAATGGAATTACTTCCTTAGCCAAAATCTCTCCTCTGAGGAGAGCTAGCACATATCAGAAGACAAAAAGCCAATATAAAATAAGTAATACCTCAAAATTAGGTAACATCATACAAGTTAGCTGCTAAGCTTTGGGATAAAATCCTTAGTGAGATTCCGCAGTGGGAAAGATTGAGAGATTTATTCTCTTACATCTGAAGTTTTGCTTCTGAAATTTCCAATTCTGCTGATGCCTTAATTAATCTTTTATTTTTATGTTAAATTCTATGTTCCTAATATAGAGCTTCTGCACAAGCTGGAAGTTCTTTTTAATGAAGTCAGCAGTATTTTTATACTTCCAATGACACTTTCTATTTTAATTAAAGTTACACTGGAAAATTATATCAGCAACTGAAAAATCTTTCTTATCCTGAGTAATCTAGAGAAGCATCATATTTGTTACATGTGTGGGCTAGCAACTCTAATATAAATTTTTCAATAATAGTATTATTTCAGGAATTTTATTGATAACTAAACACATGCTACTGTAACATACATATGGGGGATTTATTTGGAAAAGCATTCTGCAATGGCTTAAGGAGTCACACCTGTGCAACTTCCTAAAAAATGTCCTGAGTTTTAGAACTGAGCTCAAATTAATGAAATACATGTATCAGGCAAGCAGAATTTCTACTCTCTGATGTTTCTCCAGCCCAGAAAGCAGTCAAAGCAGCTTGAATTGTCTCTTTTCCTCTTTTTGTTTTGAGATAGTTTCAGTCTCTTCTTTGGGTGTGGAATGTCAAAAGCACAAAAACACGTGAAAACATGAAGCTACCCTGCCATCTACTCCAAACCAAGAAGAAATGGCACCCCTTCTGCTGCAGAAACAATCCGTGTCTCAGATCCTTGTCAGTTACCTCCTTATCTCAAGATACTTAAGAATCATAGAATACCAGACTGGAAGGGGGACACCAAGGATCACCTGGTTCAACATTTTGTTGTAAAAGCGTGATCTAGCAGGACGACCCAGCACTATGTCCAGCTGGATCTTAAAAGTGTCCAAAGTTGCAGAATCCACACTTCCCTGAGGAGATATTCCAACTGCCAATTGTTGTAATTGAGAAAAATTTTCCTGTTCTGTCCAACTGGAATGTCTCCAGGAGTAACTTCTACTCATTACCCCTCCTCCTTCCCATGTGATTCCTTGTAAATCTCCATCTTCTTTGTAGCCACCCTTTAAACACTGGAACATAGGGATAAAGTCTCCCCTAATCCCCCAGGGCCCTCAGGGCTGAACAGGCGCAGTTCCCTCAGCCATTCCTCAGTGCCAGCTTCCCAGCCCTGTGACTGCCTTTGTGCCCCTCCTCTGGGCCTCCCCAGCCTGTCCACGTCTGTGTTGTGCATTGGGGGCCAAAACTGGACACGGCACTGCAGGCGTGGCCGGACCAGCCCTGTGTGGGGTGGGATCAGGACTTCATCTCCACTGGCGAGGCTCCTGTTGGGGCCACCCAGGACCTGCTCCCTTCCTGTGCTGCAGGAGCTCCCTGGGCACTCAGATGGAGCTGAGCCACCAGGAGCGCCAGCCCCTTCCACAGAGCTGCTCCCAAGCTGCAGATCCCTTCTGTGCTGCACTCCTGGAATAAGGTTTTGCTTTTCCAGGTGCAAAACCTTACACTTGGCCTCGCTGAACTTCACAATGTTCTCATCAGCCCACTATTGCAGCTCATCCAGGTCTTTCTGTAGGGTGGCTCTCGCTTCACAAGCATCCGCTTCCTCGACCAGCATATTATTATTTGGAAAACTGCACCAGGATACACTTGATCCCATCTTCTAGATCACTCAGAAAAATAAACAGTGCTGGGCCCAGTATCAGCCCCTGGGAAGAGCCCTTGTGCCAGGCTGTCAATTTGAAGAGAAGTGATCGAGCACTGCCCTGGGTCAGCCAGGTCCCTGCCCACCCTACGGACCCCTTGTCCAGGCCATAACACATCAGCTTCTGCAGAAGGAGGCTGTGGGAAGCAATACTGAGAGCTCTGGAGAAATCCAGGCAAGCAGTGTCCACCACTCACCCAACAGCAACTAGGAAGGTCACTGTGTCATAGAAGGCAACCAGGTTTGCCAAGAACAATTTGCCCCTGGGGAATCCCTGCTGCCTCCTCCCAGTCATGTGCTTCACCTGACCTGTGATAGCCCCCAGGAGGATTAATTCCTTAACTTTCCAGGGGGCTGCTAAAATGGATGTCTCCATATTTTCCAGGATTCTCCTTTAAGCTCTTCTTGCAGGTGGGGGTGACATGAGCCTTCTTCCAGTCTCCTGCAACATTCCTTGACCTACACGACCTCCCAAAGACTATGGAGAGAGGCCTCACAATTACATGATCCAGCTGTCTCGGCCCCTTTGGGGGATATCATCAGAGCCCCTCAAGTCATATGGGTCAAGCTCCAGCAACAGCTCACACATCAACTCTGCCTTCACTGACAGCAGATCTGTGTTCACATCAGCCTGGGTTTTTATTCCCAACACCTGGGGCCCAGCAGGGCTGGTAAGCACAGAGGTGAAGAAAGTGTTGAGAACCTCTACTTTTCAGAGCTGTTGGTGACTGATTCACCTTTCCTGTTTAATAGCATACCAGTATTTTTTTTCTGTTTCTGCTTCCTGTTTATGTACCTGAAGAAGGCTTGCTTGTGCTTTTTGATATCTCTGGCCAATTTCAATTAGAACTGCACTTCTGCCACTAAAACCGTATCTCCGCACACCTGGAAAATGCCCTTGTAGTTCTCAGTGGGTATTTACCCATTAAGAAGATAATACATGATTAACAAACATAGCTTCTGCCATTCTAGCCTGGACACTTGTTACAATTTGAGAATTTACAATGCTCAGGCTTTAGACATGCCTTTGAAGAACTCGGGTAGGATCTTCCACTTGAGACAGACTTTCCTGCCCTGAAATCTATGAATGGATTCATAGTATATCTCCTTCTGTCCAGGAGAAAGTTCTTGAGAAACAGTTATATGATTGAACTAACTAGGTTTTGCCATGCAATGAAAATCTCTTTTCCTGCGAACCTAGGTAAGTCTTGAAATGCATTAGCCAGTCCTCTGTTTTCTCACTGATCACCATTAGTCTTCTGTCAAAAATTAAGATGGAGTTTGGTTGTTTGTTTCTTTTTTTCTTTACAGATCATACCTCTCATAAGCGGTCCTGAATTTCCTTTTCACACATATTTGGGGGAACAACCACTTTTCTAACATATAATTTTTTTACCACATCAAGCTTACCCTTGTACACTAAATTTATGTTACTTAAGTATCACACCCCCCTACCTTAAATTTTCGCCAAAAAGACCTGATTAACTGCATTCCAACCCAGATATCATGTTATCTTTCTATTCAGAGTAAACTGAATCAATCTATTTCTATCTAACTTTTCTTTTCTTCAAGGCATACAGGTTTCTGGGTACAGCTCTGCTGAGAACTGATCACACTGGATCCCTGATGGCATGAGAGAAGGGCTAACTTGTGATTTAAGCAACTTCCATAATTCAAGCAAACTCAATGTAAATCCTAAGGAAAGAGAGAAAAAGGAAAGCTAGCCATGTCAAACTTAATCCACACTTCTACCAAGGACTAAAGTGGTTAAGTTCTAAAAAGCCATCCTGGACCAGAAGGTCCCTCTTCAGGTTAAGGGTACTGCTGCATGTCTTCAGCAGAGCAAAGTGCATAGAGAAAACAAAATGAAAGAAAAAAGAAGCTTATTTTTCAGTAAGTCTGATTATCTTCAGAGATGTTTTTTTTCTGTGCAGATTCACACCTGTTGAATCTTTCCCTTGGGCACTAAGTTCTGTTAGAAATAGTGAAGGGGCCTATGGCTAGGCTTATCTAGGTTTTACCATGCTTGCTGTAGAAATAGATAAGACATAAACACACTTGGGCAAAAAAAAACACATTCATAATGTGAGCATATATATATATATAGAGATAAGCACAGCTTATCTATAACACCTCTCAATGTTGGATGATTTTTCTTATCTGTAGAGAATGTGAACACTTTTGTATAAAAATAAAATTTAAACATAAAAGAAAGTGCTATTAATGCTATTAAGTTTAATTGCACTATATTAATTAACATTTTACCAATAGCTGATTTAAACCCTTTTATCTCTCTGGGTCTCAATTCTGAATTTTCAATAGGATGAAAGTCTTACTTCTTGTCTAAGCTTAAAATACAAACATACACTTTTAAAAAGTTACCAAGGTGGAAAATATGTATTCCTCTCAGTGCATGCTCTTAAAACACAATGTGTGCTTTGAGACATTTCCCATTAATGCTTTAGGCAAATCTCTTTCAGGTTCATAGAATCAAGTAGTTGCAAAAACCTTCTGTGACTTACAATACTTGTAACATGTTATATATACATGATGTGGCTGTAAAATTCTGATTAGATTTCTGATCTTTTGTTAGATTTTCATAGTAACTTATCTTGAATGTTGGACCATGAGTGGTTCTTAACAAATAAAGAATTTAATAAAAGGAGAAATTGCTCAGTTCTTTGTATTTTTAAGTATTTCTCCCAAGTTTAAAGTATACATCTCAGATAATGTGTTGACTAAACTCCTGAGGACAGCAACACTTCAGTGGAGAGGTAAGGGAGAGGCTATGTTTTGGGCCTGACAGTGAGACCGATTAGATGATATCAGCCCTGCAAAAAAGAAGTAATCTTAAGAAGTCAATCTAACTGCAATCTAGAAATTCAAGGGTAACAACACTATGAAGAAAAAAGCTAACTTGGCCTACTCAAAAATCCTATTTGTAACAATAAGTTTGGAATACTACTCAGTTTCTGCCTTCTACAGAGAAAAAATACGGCCTTCTTCAACGTGAAATCAAAGGATGGATTTAACTTCTGTCATGTAGAAAAGCATGTGTCTGCTAATTTGTCTTGTAAAAGTTTGGATATCCCACAATCACGCAGTTAAAGAAAACTGTTTCAGGTTAAAATGGTTGCTTAATTTAAAAGTACTTTTTCCACTTGCTTTTACTTCCCATTAGTAGTTTAGAAGGCAATAAGTCCTTGACATTGAATTGCATTGGGTAGTTTTACACTTCTTCCCCATATAAACATGCAACAAATGCTTTTGCTAACATATGGTTTATTTTAAAAGGAAAAATGAAATCAATCTGATTTGTATAATACCAGCCATTCTGCTTCACCTTGTAACAATGAATGAAATCTAAATCATTGTGTTTGGTGAACCTAGAAGAGGTCTCACTTGTCTTGAGTTAAAGACATTAAGAACAGACTAACTATTGGGACAAACTGCTCACAAAGTTTGTGACTCGTCTTCACTGTTAAAAATGCGGTTATTTTCTCTTTGAAATGACTCGGCTTAGCTTCTGGCTGACATTCTCCTACTAAGGAGTCTTTAATATGTGATGGTGATACCCAGAGACTAAAAGTAATCTTTTGCTCTTTCTCCAGTCTTCATACTAGATCAAGCAGTGGCTTCCTTTGATACAGTATCCTATCTCCAGCAGTGGCTAAAAGCAGATGCCCAAAAGAAATGTGAACGGGACTGCAAGACATGTTAAAATCTTGGATATTCTTCTTCTTTCCACTGCCAACTTTGCAAGGTCTTTCCTAAAATGAAAAAGGTTTTATTTTTTTAAACACCCTCCACTGGCTTCTCTTCTAAGACTGGATTTTGTTGAGTTTTATTTTGAACTAATATAAAACTACCACCTCTACACTATCCTTGGCAACGAGTTCCACAGCTTAACTTTATTCTTCTACATCTAGAACTATCTGTGTTTATTTGGAATAACAAGGCTTACTAGCCTCAGTTAAAAATCAAGCCACGAAAATTTTGTGCAATTGCTTTGCCCATTTTACTGCAATGGTATGCAGAAGGTACTTGTTTCTACACAGCATTTTCATGCTCATCCATCATGACCTTGTCTAACCATTTGTTGCTACAGTCTCCTAACAATTCTGATTGAACTGGCTACTGTTACTAGCTTCCAGATACTTTCAGAAGTAATGAATTTACAGGATACAGTCCTCCAAGCTTTAGTTTTAACCTACATTTAATTGCTACAGGCATGCTGCACTTTCATTTGCCCATGGTACATCAAAATGCCAAAAGTTTTCAAACAATCTAAACAATTTATTGTGACTTTTGGTCAATTCTTTGACCAAATTCTTTGGTCAATTCTTTACAAATTCTATCACCAGTGATTTTATATTATTGTTTTATATTATTGTTTTATATTTTTATATTCTTGTGTGATGCCTGAAGTACTTAGACCACTGTACCTTGTTCAGTGCTAATTCTATGCCAGCAAATACTCCCAACAGTTAGCTGTTCCTAATCCATTTAAAAAATCCGCTATTAATATCATATAGTGTTATTTTAAATGAAAATATGCAGCACTAAATCAAATAGATAAATCTCTACAATCGCCCTCAACAGGGTTGTAATGGCCAAGAATGATTACATCAGACTTGTCTGAAAAAACTTGTTTTCCATAAAATCATTTGCACTCTATAAATTATACTCACTGTTAGCTCTTCAGTGACAGAACAATATTTATGCTTCCTGCTGTTTCACTGAAGTTGGATTTCAATCTATGTGACCAATAGTCACCTATTTGGTTTTTAAGACTAGAACTCATTAGCAGTGTTTTAGTATGACATATGTCCAGTTATCTCAAAATTAATAGCACTGGGAAAAACTTCCTCACCACTAATTCTTGTTTGTTTGGAGGGTACAAGTTATCCAACTCTACTCATGCCACAATGAATATTCTTAGTAGATATTGCTTAATATGTTCCTCACTTAATAGACTGGAAAGTACCCCATTGTTTTCACATGACATTATTACATCACTTGCTTCTTTGTAAATGCAGAAGAGGAACTGAATTTAAAACTGTCTTGGTTATCATTTGCCATATTAGCATTTCCATCAACTGAAGGGTCTGTAACACTAGTGGCATTTATTTGTTCTTAACACATTAAGTTATAACATATTATTTGCTATAATGCTTCCATCTATTTTTCTTTGCCTTGACACTCTTAGCCTTCTTTATAATTTTTAACACTTTAAAATTCCTCATTTTATAACTATTTCCTACTTCTGACCACACACTTCTGTTTTGTTTATTTTTAAATGCTATTTTTACTGGTGAGCAGATTGGTTCTTAGAATTTTTCACAAGGATTTTTAAGTTGTGAAATTGTGGGATTTTGACCAATTGAATGTCAAAGACATACAACTTTTTATTCACAATTTTTCCCAATAATTTTACTCCTTGATTCTTTTAACACTGAGATTTTTAACTTTTTCAATTCTTCAGTAGTATAAAGCAAGCACGTATTGTTTGAGTCCATTCTCTGTTAATCAATACTGAACAAAATTAGGTCACGATTCTTGGTTTCTAGGCAACCACTTACTTCCAATTCATTTACTTAATTTGTCTGTATCTATTCTAACGAGGTCTAAAATAGATTGACTGCTGTTTGGGACTACATCTTTAGTATCATCTACACTTTTTACACATGCCAGTGATGATTAGCTATACAGAATTTCTGGCACATACCCCAGAAATTGAGCTTCCCCAAAAACTTCTTTCCTTCCACCATAAGGATGTATTATCTAAAATATATTAATGAAGAAAATAGTGGCAAAAAAAAAAATTGATCTCCAGATGTCAGGAAGAAGTCAAGTTCTTAAGTAACAAGCCAGTCTCATGTTCTTTGGCTTGCAAGTAAGAACAAATTTATTCCTAGAAAAACATGTCTTGTTTCTAATTCATAAAACAATGAAAAACATTTAAACAGCCTTTCACAAATCACTATACATCAAGTTAGTCTTCTTCCTGTTATCTGCCTCTGACATCCACTTCAACCCTTCTACAACTATTGTCAGAACACCATTCTCCAACTTCATCCTTCCACCTAACTGCTTTCCTTGCTTTTTGGGTACCACATAGCCAGCTGATGTTTAGCCTCTCTAACCCCTATCAGTAAATCACTTATCATGCAAACAGCTCTTATGCTTCTCGAAAACGCCTCCGGGAATCTCCATTTAACTCAACTACCTTGCACTACCTCCAAAGGTATTTGGATATTGTTTCATTTTTTCAGAGAGATGTGTAATAACTAATAGCCACCACATCTCACAGAGGAAGTTTAAATCTCTTACTCAGACTGCTTTTACCATTTATGTAAAAATTACCACATGACTTGCAGGCAATCTAGAAAAAGCATACATGCTGGACCTCTGTCAGACAAGTAGGCAGTAGCAGCTGCTAAAGCCATCACTTGGCCATCTTGTAACCTAGCTCATGCTCAAACCATTCTGTCCTTTACAAAGAAGCAACAGAAAGAGAAAGCGATTGCCTGTTATCCACTTGCTCAGTGGATAATAGGCACTCTCTCCTGGGTCTCTGGTTTTACCCTTTCCTGTGAAGCCGTTGTTGTGAAGCCAAAGTCCAATCTAAAATTTTAATACAAGAAAATAATAATCCTAAACACAGTGAAATTTTAAGAAGATACGGTACTAACTTTAAAAGCTGTCTGTTATAGAAAAAAACCTACAAATTACTTCCTCATTTATTATAGTGAATACTTAAAGATGGGTTGGAATAAACTCAGGCTTTCATAGTTTTGAAATTCAATTCAGGGGAAGCCTAGGTCTAGCAGCTCTAGAATAGGCTTTGTCAGATACCTATGTTTTGGCATGATTTCATGTATGTGATTGTTTCTGGCAGCATCAAGGTCATCAGCTAATGTTTGCAAAGCAGAAGTATTCCCTGTTTTATCGGAGGACTCCATGTCACAGCCTTAGAATAGTGTCAGAGAAAGTTTTTCCTTTACAAAGTCTCATGCCTGTTGTAGACAGGTGCAAAAACAGAAACCAGGTTACTTTTCCATTCCAAGATCACGTCTTTAGAATAAAAATGTGAACTTCAATTTAAGAGAACCATAGAGTAAGTTTTAGTTGGAAGAAAAAAAAGTAATTTAATCCAACCCCAATTTAATTCAGAAGGCTCCAGGAAGCCAATATAAAACTTAGCAGACAAGTTTGATATGTTACCACATCAAGATTTTCATAAGCACTTCAGAACATACTAGTTTAATTAGTCTTTTCTGTTGAGTGTAGTGTTAGCCATAGGCTGATCCGACTTAATTACTGCCTAATGAAGGAACTGGCTTGTACAAAAACAAATTACAGTAAATCCTATTCTTTGGGAAGAGATATAGAATGTAACACTGCCATTTGTGGTTACAATATGGTTTAGTTTTTTCTTCCCTACACACATGGATATCTATTTGCTGCTAACATAAATGTACAATCATGCAGGCATTTCCACACACAAGTAATAGCAGACATTCTCCTGCACTTCAGTATCTTGGTTACTCAACATTGTACAACATACAAGCACACACACTAAAGAGTCAGAAAATTAAAAAGTCAATTAAATTGTCATAATTACCATCAGTACTGTTCTAAATCTAACTTTTAAATCACATGACTTTTTATCACCACGTATTTTTGCCTATAATTACTGTACTTATAGTTATCTACCTTGAGCCAAGACTGCTGATTTATGCAGAGAAAGGTCTCCCTCATGTGGAAATCTGCCTACCAACTGTAAAATAAAAACTGTGGTTTTTTCTTAATAAAGGTTCCCTTGCTTAGATTTGCAGATTCATTTGGGGAAAGTATCACTTAGTATATTTTTTACAATGTTTTCATTCTTCAGAGCTGTCATTACCATGTGAAAGAAAAAGCCATGTTAATAAGAATCACAAGAATTTTAAACATGCATAAAAAGACAGCAAAATACTGTAAGCAAGAGAATGTAAGGGAAATCAATCAAGGCAATATTCATAGGTTTTGGAATAATCTTGTATCCATCAGTTTTCTCAGCTTTCTCTTCTGGCCATACTAAATACTGTTCAAGATGTTCTCACACATGTGATATCCATGCATTGCCTTTACATGGCCCAGCAAAACTGTGGTCTATAATTTCAACTGACTATAAGAATTAGATTTTACTTAATTGTGTGGTCTGGACAGACTACCGAGTTAATCTGTTTTGGCTACAAATAGTTACAATTCCTCACATCTAATCAGTGCAGTTAAAAGATAAATCCATTCAGATTTTCCACTTCAGAAACTAATTAAGCTAATTTTTAACTCCCCAGTTTCAATGCTTTAGTAGAAAACAAAATGCAAAAAATAAAGTTTCTCATTTTGAGAAATGCTCACAAATTGTGAGAACAATCCCAATTTCAGGTTTTTTCCCCTAAAAAAAAATGGGACAGCTTTGACCCAAAGTATATCAGTTTTCTTTTGCTGAAAAAAGTGTTTTGAGTTGACCAGGCACATTTTTTTTATCTCACTGGAGGCAAAAAACCATAGATTCCTACCATGTTTACAACTGTGAATTAATGTCTAAAATGTATTGGCTAGTGAATAAAATTATAAGCTGTTCATATACATGCTGTGATAGTAAAACAACAGTAAGATATGGTACCTAAAACAAGAAAAGTGCACTTGGATTAACAGCTTTATTTGGATGGTGTAGAGTTGGCTTGTAAGACTAATTTTTTCTGATTTTGCAGAAAAACTGCAGAATAATTCCTTGATTATTTTCACATTCGCACAGCTGAAATCATTAAATCTAATGCACTTTTTTGTAGCATCTCTTGCATGCCACACTGCAAAGGAACAGGAAAACTTTGAACTGGCTTTTATCATTCCCATCAGGGATATCTTCCTTCTTCCTTATTTGCATCTCAAAATACTTAAGAAATTAACTGAAGCCATTAAAACTGCTGAAGTGCAGTATTTCAATGCTAGTGTTGATATAATTTGGAAAACAAAGACCTGATTTGTGGTCATCAACAGAAAGAGTAGCGGAATACCTGCAAAAGTCACCAATTTTGGATTATTTTTTCCTTTTTAATTATACTTTGTAAGTATATAAATGGTACAAAAATTTAACATGCATCTGAATTAGGTCTAAAAGTACCACACAAACATCTCTGCTGTAAAGGTATCTGGGGCAGGTTCTCAGTCTTGAAATTTGTCAGGCAGCTGGACTGAATTCAAACAGTGACAAAATCAAACACACTTCCTATCCAACAGAAAACACTGGTGAACCATCAATACAATAGAGAATAGAGAATAAGAATGAATCTGTTTCCTTTATTGCTGGTTGTATTTTTTTTATCCCCTTCAGTTTTAAAATTAATTCACAAGACAATTCATGTACATCTCTTAAAAGAAAAACATGGCAGTAACTCCTCATATTGATTAGTATTAATTAGTATTACATCATAAAAATTTTTAAAAATTACCATCCAATCTCCTCACTTCTGCACATCTCAGAATTTTCCCCCAATGTTGAATTTTGTAATCCTATGAAATTTTATAATTCACATTTTTATTTATACAATTTAAAAAATCATCAAAAAACAACCCAGTTTCCCTGTAGTGATACATTGCTAAAATGTGAAATACACTGACATTTCCAGCTGATTCCATACTTATATGCCTTTACAAAAGAATCATAACTTCACTGAACATGTAATCCCTTACTCAATAGGAAAGCTCTCTGGCTTGGTTTACGCTCCAAGAAATTTTGTAGCATATCCATTCCATCCAAAGATCCTCCAGGTTTCAAAATGAGATTTCTGTATTTCATTCCAGCCTGACAGAAGGGAAAGCAGAATGTTAGTACTTCTTATCTTGCTCACTGGCCCTATTTCTGTATTTGTAACATATTTAAAAATCCGTTCACGATAAAACAACTTTCCTCCTTCCAGAGTTTCCTACTACCAAATTAGGATATACCAGGATATATCACAAGTATAATTTACATCTACTGAAGAACTCAAGAGAGTAGAAATTTGACCAGTTGTAAAGAAATTATGTGTCTTGTGGTTTTACACTGTATTTGAAGCTATAATCACAAGACATTCTGTAAAGCAAAACAAACACACAACCTCCTCAAAATCTTCAGTGAAAGATTACCCCTGTGACTGACAGTCAGGAAGAGGGAACCCAACATTCTTTCTCTAACTGATGATTTCTCTTTCTTGAATCTCTGTAGGGGTAACAGATGATACTTCAGAGATAAGACAGGTGGAATGAGATAAGACATTGTGGAATAGCATGGCACTTACACCCATATAATATACACAGTTGTACATATCATACATACAAACGTATTTAACACACCTATGACAGCATCTTACAGAAAATGAGGCTTAACTCAGATTTTAATTTCAGAAACATTTTTGCTTCAGAAAACATTGATTCCTTTAAAAAAATTAATGAAGTTTCTGAGAAAACAAGTAATGAGGAATTTCTTAACAAGAAGTTGTATTTTAAGGAATGTATATATCTCGAGAATTCTGGGCTTCTGAGACGTGACTATAAATGAGAAAATGTTATTTTGCATGTGCATATTGCAAATGCTTCTGATATTGAAGAAGACAATGCTTTTCATTTTAATCTGTGTATATGCACACACTTCTCCCACAACCCAACAAGAGCACGTTACTTCTTCATGACTTATTGGGGGTTAGGATTTTTCCTTTAGTTTCTTCCTCTCATGTAATTTTGTCCCATATGTTGGTAGGAAATAATAACTAATACTTAAGAAAACAAAAGATGTAGCTGAGGAGGTTTGCTACCAATTAAGATAGAATTAATTGTTTGAATGTGTTAAAATTCTTCCACAATCTCTGAAATTAGGTTGTATAACTTTTGCTCAAAACAGGTGGAGAGGTTTAATTCAAAATGGAAGAAGTAAGCCAAATTTCTATAAGGTCTAGTCATAATACCTTAACCATTTTCCTTTTCTGCTGTTCAGAAGACTAGTCTAAATCTAGATATAATGAAGTAGGAATAACTACAAAAAACATACTGGTACCCAGGATTTGTTTATAAAAAATTGTTTGTCTCATCTTGTAGGATGCTATCACACTTATTTGGGTTAAAAGATAACTAATTTTAAAAGATAGCATTGAAGAGGGAGAGAAAAAAAATCTCCACAGCTATCCCAGTTATATCAGCATTCACACAAAGTGTTTGTGAGCACATATGCCAGAGACTGAGTGACACACATAAATAATCATCTTTCTGCCTCAGTTCTTAGTCTGGTAGAATAAAAAAGGCTTAGGCTTCACGATAAATGAGGCACTAGCTGTCTTTCAACTGTTCCACAAAAATATTCACTTTTAGCATAATTAATTTATTCTCAAAGCCTCCCAAACACAGGGAAAGAAAACAAAATTTCTCAACAAAAAATCAGAATAAAAGACATCCCTCAGGAGAAGTAAAGGCATCAGCCATTTTGCCAAACTATAGCTTAGGATTTTGACTATACAGTCACTTAAATCAGACTTTTGAGACTAGAGAGTAAAACTTATGGAACAAAAGTGTGATGGCACTGGAGGGATATGGACATGCCAGAAAAAAAAGCTGAAACAAAGTTCCATAAGTTTGGCACCAGCACCCTTAGCCATCCCTCCCAAATGCTAGTAGTTATAAAAGCCAGCAAGTCTGACCCCTCCTGAAATACCATTTTTACGATCAATATGAACAACATTCCATCAAAAGTGATTTTATTTACTCATTTAACTTGACATTTCTTCTCTACTGCTCTTATTTATGGTGATGATATTCCCAATGAATAAGCAGGTATGTTAATTCTCATATGTACCTGTCATGAATCCCTATCCCTTCAAGGTCAATCTGAACCTTCAAGCCCTACGTCACTTCTCTCAAACTGAAGTTGGCTGCTTTTCTTCATAAAACCCCTTTTGGGTTTTGTTGGCCTAACCACTGCCTCAGTTTCACAGTCCCACCCCATCCCAAATCTCTTTCAACTCTCCTTTTTGTCCAGATCAAAATCTAATCTTGTTTACTGCCTCCATCCTCTAGAGGGATGGACAGTTCTACAAGTTCTAGTAGCTGTGATAAGTACAGGGAGGAAAGAAGGCAAATTCCAAGAGAGGAAAAGGACAGCCACGCATTTTCTACTCTTTTCTTTATTTCTCTCTTGTGTACTTCTATCAAAAGGAAGAACTTGTGCTGGCAGCTGAATCAAGAACACAGTTAAGAAGATGAGGAAACCCAAAAGGTCTTTCCCATGACAGAACTCATCTGTATCATCTGCAGCACCTCAACTCAAGTCTAGTACTATAATCTCTAAAAAACATTGCTAGAATTGGCAGGACTAACCACATCATTAATTATCCTTTTTCTCTGCTGGAGGCAGAAGAGGCTGGAGAATTACTGTAGGGAAAAAAAGACCCAGTAAATCTAGAACTTCTTAATGATTTGGACTTCAAAATGGACCTTGTGTTGTGACACAGAAACCTCAAAATAAGTTCCTTGTTCTAAATAGTAACTACATAAAAGAGCCACATTGTTGAGGTACACTGAATATAATGGAAATGTAAAAGAAACAGAGCACCACTATCATACAGGTTTCACAGCATATGAATATGCATCTGCTCTTGCAATGGAGGAATGTTTCTTCATTCAGATGGAGGCATTAGACAAGGCAAGCCAATATCTCAAAAGTACTACAGTATTAAACAGGTGATGTAATTATTCTTACAGGTGAGTATTCTTACAGGTAAGTACAGTATTCTTACAGGTGATGTAAGAACTACATTAAAATTCAAGTGCTCTTAGAAATTTTAAAATAGTTTTCTTAAAGTTATTTTTTTTGTTGATCTGAACTGACAGGTACAGAAGTAGTACTTGAGATGTTATACTTAGGGATCATGATGGCAATAAATGTGGTTTCAGAGACAAAGTGCAACAGAAGAGTTTATCAAAAAGTATTCATCATCTACCTTTGGATTCATTATTCCTTCTTGCTTAAAGCAGCTATAAAAGATATCCATGGAAAACACCTCGCTCCACAGGTATCCGTAGTACTGACCATCATAACCACCTGCCAAATGTCCAAAAGTAGCCGGCATGTTTGTTCCTTGAAAAGTAGATTAATATCAAGTTATTGAAATCAAATTCAGTTATTTCTTTGATGCATACAGTACTTCAACAATAAATTAATAAGAAATTAATATCAACTACTTTGAAACTTTTAGCATAAAGGGTCTGAGTAAGCCTCAAATTATTGAATATAGTCTGTTAAAAACAAAGGAAATTCAATTTCCCATTTTAGCCTATTTGTACATCCAACACAGATGTGACAGAACATCTAAAGTGGAATTCACATCATGTCACTCTAAACTGTATCCTGCAAAAGGCTAAGTTTCATACTTACCTTCAGAATCTTCCTTCAGAAGAGATCATTAAGACCATCCTAATTTTAAAAATAAATATTGCAGCTTCATAAAGTAGATTATTCCATCAACAGCCCTGTTTTTTGTATGCCAGTCATTACTGAGAAAGAAAGGCATGTTAAGTTGAACCATTTGGGCATGCTGTTAAAAGTTTCATACTGACATACCTGGGGTGGCAGGAATTCCTAGAATCTCCATACAGTATTTAGCATATTCATCTGCTGGGTCAACAGACAGCTTTGTATGCAGTGCCTGGTCAACTTTGCTCAAAACAATCTGACGGAGGGTTAGAAGGCCTAATTGGGCAAAAACATTTAATTAACCAGCATCAAAATAGCTGGAGTTTCATTCACATCTTTTCTTCAAAGACCTCAACATGCACAGTAAATTATTAGAATTTTGAAGTGACATCATGTCCATCTGAATTACTCCACTTATAAAGAGTTGAAAAGCATAGTTTTAATAAAGGAATTATCACACTAAGCCCCCTCTTCTTGAGTATTACTCACAGATCGAAACTAAAATAAAGCAGATATTTTAAAAGCAAATTTTAATTTAAGCTTTTCTGAAGAAGCTACAAGATATGAACCTTTACTCAGACAAAATGCTCACGCAGCTAGAATCTGTGCAAGCTGCAAGGACAAGGACTCCTTGTTCAGGAAAAGTAATACGAAATAAACAGGAGTAGATTAAGGATGAATTGATAGCATAAATGGGAAACTCTTATTACAAGAATAAAGAGGTGGGAGTGATAGAGTAATAATGACATGATAGGTAATGACTTGAGATTACAGTCTTAGTTTGGAGATATGTGTTAGGTCTTCAACAATGCTGTCTGCGACATGTTATGTCTGTTCAATAAATTTGCAAGTAACTTTCATATCTGTTAAGTGTTCATGCAAATCAAATGTAGACAATACATGTAGGTATACGGTGTCTTGTACAGTGCCTGTTCTAGAGTACATTTAAGTCTAAAAAAACCACAAAAACCACACCAGACTACAACAGACTACCATCCTCCACCTACCACCCACACCATCAATTTTAAATGAAAAAAGCTTACAGGTAAAAATTTGCATGGATAGGAAAGGTAGGTGGCCTGAAACATTAGAGCTCTACTGTTCCTGAAAAGAGTTCTATCCATCACCAAAGCCTTTTTTAGTGGGGTAGCCACACAAATAAACCAAGAAAGACAGTGGTAAGTGTACACACAGAAGAAATTTAATAGGCTTCTTATGTTTGTCAGCTTTTTTAATTACATACTTTTATACGTATACTGTGGGGAGAAAAGGCAGAGAGATACCTGTATTAGCAAGTCTAGAGGCAGCAAGTTTCTCCAGGAGACTGTCTCCAACATGGGTTGCATCTTTATAATGTCTTGACATCTGTTGTAGTGGCTCTTTTTCCCACACCCAGTTCTCAAACATTTGTGAAGGTACCTCTACAAAGTCTGTTTCCACATTAGTTCCACTAAACCTTGCAAAGTCAGTCTAGGGAAAAAAAAAGTCATTGAATTAAATTAAAAGAGAAGCCAAGATTTTTAGCAGAATATAATATTTCAGATGTCAAAATTTCAGTTTAAATCACAGGAAAATGAATAATTTGAACAGACCGATAATAGTAATACTTTTAAAATTAAATTTCTCTGCCATATCCCTGGGCAGACCATTTCAAAGATTTACAACTCTTTCAGAGAAAAAAAAAATACTAATATCCAATGTAAATCTTCCCAGGTGCTACTTGAGCTATTTCCTTGTCCTGTCATTGACTTCCTGGGAGAAGGAGCTGGCCCACATCTGGCTACAACCTCTTTTCAGGCACTTGTAAAGAACAATAAGGTCCCCCTGAGCGTCCTTTTCTCCAGGCTAAACTGAACTGGAGAAGAGCTCCATCAGCTGCTCCTCACAGGACTTGTGCTCCAGACCCTTCCCCAGCTCTGCTGCCCTTCTCCAGACACGCTCCAGCAGCTCAGTGTCCTTCCTGACCTAAGGGCCCAGAACTGAACACAGGATTTGAGGTGTGGCCTCAGCAGTGCCCAGCACAGGGGGACAATCCCTGCCCTGCTCCTGCTGGCCACACCATTGCTGATCCAGGCCAGGATGCCACTGGCCTTCTTGGCCACCTGGGCACACCCTGGCTCATGTCCAGCTGCTGTCACCAGCACCCCCAGCTCCTTTCCAGCCACTCTGCCCCAGCCTGTGGCACTGCCTGGGGCTGTTGTGACCCAAGGGCAGGACCCAGCACTGGGCCTTGTTGAACCTCACACCATTGGCCTCAGCCCATGGTCCAGCCTGCTCGGATCCCTCTGCAGAGCCTTCCTACCATTGCTCCATCCTTGTCTTGTAATAAGTCTACCTCCTCTTGCCAGCCCAATTTTAATTTTTTTCCTTCTCATCAACATACTAACATTTTAAGTGCTAAAAGAAAAAGAGTTTTCTGTTGTCCTCTCTAAGAGCTGTTGATATTCTTACACCCCATCCTCTGCTGGGAAATACATCCTTACAGAATTACAGGCTTTTCAGCTTTCTTGCAGGGTTACAAAAAAAAGCATGTATAATACACAACATAACCTTGAACTGACATCTGTGTCACATACATATGTCTTCCTCTCGTGTCTTCAGAAGAACAATGCAAAAGGAGTAAAACTTTTCTCTACTCTTGTAGGCTGCTCAAATCCATAGTTGTAGACTGGCCCTTCTTACTGTCCTTGCTGAATAGCAGCTCTGAAGAAAAGCTAGAAAGGGATCAGCTTCAGGGAAGAAATGGGGATAGAAGTGGCTAGAGCAAAAAGCAAGTGGCCTTCAGATATCTTCCTTTATCCATACCCAAGGGCTACACTAACAAAAAACATCAAGATATTTGGTACAAGTTACTTCAAGAGCGCTCCCTGAACAATACCAACAAATTCCCGCCCTGCCCTGATCTCGCTCTCCAACACTCTATCTCACTTTTCCAGTATATTATATAATCAGACCTTTACCAGTAGCTCACAAATTCCTCCCAGCCTCACCCTTGCGTAGCATTTAACTGCAAAGTCTAAACATGCCTAAACAAATCATCATCTGAAACAAGACCGTGCTTTGTACATATGAATTCCAGGGAATATATGGATGTACCATTTAACACCAAAGCCAAATGTGTTACACTTATAAACACCTTCTACAATGCCTAGGTTTTATGCCTCAGTTTTTGATACCAGAAACACATATCACAGGGTGAAGATGAAAAAATAATAATTATATTTTTATCTTTAAGATGATTCAAAAATATCTAGGCAATTATTAACTCTGGATTTAATATTTAAGTTTTTGTGATGATGTTGTTTCTTTATTCTGCAGTCCCAGTCTCTAGGATCATGGTCAAGAATTAAAATCTCATGTAGGTAATTTTTCTTTGATGTTATTATTTTGTATTTGTTTATACTCAAGATGAAGGAAGTGCTACACAAAATCTCGATTTGTACTTAACAATGTGAATTTTTTGGTGTGTGAATACTAACACTCATCTCTTCCTGAAATATAAAATTTTCATTAGGCTAATAATAAATTTATCATCTTGCATTATCAATTGTACATGTAAGTAAAAATGAAAACAGAAATTTTACAACTTTATTAGTACCTTGATGGAAAACCTGAAAATACCTTCAGTTCTTTCTGGTTACTGCAATAAACCTAATCTGTCAGATATGAAAAAATATAATAGCTTAGGCAAGATCTGTTTTATGCTTGTGATGTCAAGAGTGATAGGTCTCAACAGTACTAAATGACAAAATGCTTCAGGTCATCTAGCTTCGGAAATTATTTTCATTCCTAGGTATAGCAGCATTATTTTATTTCTACTACCTGGTTTCTAATACCACACCTCTACAAAACTAGAAGTGATAAACAGCTGTCTGAACAAAGCCATGACTGAGCATCGTCTTCACTTCACTTGTACCTCGGATGAGTGAATAGACTGCATGATGCAAATGCAAAAGTACATGTTCCTTTAAAAATGTTTTTCATAAAATGGTGTATTTATTGTTTCAGTCTTAAATAAATATTAAAACTAAAACCAACCTAACACTTAAAAAAAATAACCAGAACTCTGCATATGTGCTTTACAAAAATTGAAAACCAACAAAACAGAACTATACCTTACTTTGAGAAAGTGGAGAAAGAAATAAGTCTTACACTGGAGTAGAAACATCACTAACCTGTGCGCATATCTGATGCATTACGTGACCAAATTCATGGAAGTAAGTCTTTACTTCATCATGCCGCAGCAATGATGGACGATCCGATGCTGGCTTTGTGAAATTGGTTACCAGAGCAGCAACAGACATCAGTCGGCTGCCATCAGAGAGAAGACAGCCGGGTTGTAGACCAAAGCAGGCTGCATGCCCATACTTTCCCTCTCTGTGTAAGAAAATACATCAGACACTATCTTCAAACCACAAGCCTGCTCACCAGAATGGCGAAGCCTATTCAAGAACAGGGACAATCAGTGTCTGTACACAAGGTTTTACACAGAAAATGTACATCTTTCCATGACTTCTAAGACTCAATAAGTTAAGAGCACAAGGGGGAAAAAAAGCTCCTTCTACTCTCATACTGAAATCACAACATTTCAAGATTCCCAGCAGCACTTAAAAGAATCTGTTTTTCACTGAGAAGCTCGAAGTATATATACTTCAGAAGCCAGCTGTGTTTTAAACTGCTACTGCAACACGAAGAATTAGGTTCTGTTCACTGATGCAATTTTTTTTTCTTACAGGAGACAAAAGAATACAGTAAACTGCATTTTCACTGTGATGCAAGAGTCTAAAGAAAAATTACTTTGAAAATTTTGCCCTAAACTATTCAGTTAAATACTCAGATTAAGTCAGAGGCGTTCTTACTGACACACATACTCAGTGCGTGACATACATAATAGATATACATATATATTATATATGCATGATATACATAAAGGTGGAAGCAGGTAAACAGGTGAAAGAGATAGGTATGTTACCTTAAAAATAAAAATTTATGTACTACTATATTTATTGAGTACCCTAATTTTCTTAGGCCAGAAAACCTGAAATCAACTTATATTAAAAAAGAATGTCAGAAAATTTATAAAATGATAAATACTAATCTAAAAAAATCCTACACCAAAGCAAACAAAAAACCAGCAACAAATAGCCAAAGAAGACTAGCCCAGAATAAATCCTGTCAAACCAGTCTAGTCTCCTAATCTTTGACAAAACAGAGATAATACTGTAAATAGCTACAAAGACAGCTGGAGAGCTACAGAGATCAACATGGGAGTAAATCTGAATGTGTGCTCAGCATGAATCTCTTCTTGATATTGTTCTATTTGATTCATCAATCTGGACAACAGGGTAGAAAATACACTAAGTGTAAAGAGGAACTGGGAGAAACTAGGAACTCAGCAGATGGACTATAACTGATCTGGGCAGGCTGCACTAATACTTCAACAGAAATAAAAACTAAAACTCAGTAGAAAGCTAGGAAGGAGAAAAGTTCATAGATTAAAAAAATTATGGACAACTGACTAGAGGTGAGTACTACCAAAAATATGAAGTAGCCACGCTTCGTAAAAGTGAATATAAGCAAGAAATATGGAAGTACTTAAAAAGTGTAAAAAAACCTGAATACAGTCAAGAGGACAAGATTAATACTGTGTTCATTAACTTGTCAGTGGAACAAATATTTACTTCCAAATGCATTTAATTTTAATTAAACAGGCAGCAACCCATTAAGACAAATTCTATTTTAAACATATAAGCAAAAGAGTAAGTCATTACCTGGGATAAAGATCCAAATAGAACTGACCTAGCATTTCTCCTGTTGATTTATCCTTTACTGTATACAGAGTAACACTGTCATGCCAAACATGAGCACTTTCTATTTGCTCAAATTCAAGTCCCAACAGCGTTTGGTAAATATTCAGTAAGCCTTCTGTAACAGCCTCAATTGGGAAGTACTCTTTCAGTTTTTCTTGATCTATGGAGTACTTCAGCTCTTCAGTTTTGCTCATATAATAATGAAGATCCCATGCATTGATTCTTCCGTCATAGTCAAAGTTTCTTTCTTTACATTCCTTCTTCTTCAGATCTAGAATGAATTGTCTTTCTTCCTCAACCAAAGGCTTTAGCTTTTTACTCAAATCATCTGAAAGAAAGATTGGCTTGGAGTCAACTTCCATGTTCCTTATCTATTTCTATAAAATAGATATAAAAATAAAAATTCTATAAAATGGGTGTTTTCCATTCATTCACCAACAACAAGCAACATCTGTTTTCTTAGGTCCCAAGAAGTCTTAATTGCAGGCATGCTATAAATGATACAGTAGATTCCACGTAGGACAAAGAGTGGTGTGAAGGGCTTTGGTAAATTTAGACTTTTTCCAAGCCATCATAAATGTAAAGTTATGCTTGAATCCTTTGATGTTATGTCATATAATCTCAGTATTCCTCATACATTTCTTAGCAACAGTCAAAGACTACAAATATTGTTAGTTACTGGAAGGAAGTGCAACACAAAATTCAATACTTCTTGTTAAAGTCCTATAAAAAAATCCAAGAGACCCAAGAATTCTTGCCTATAGGATGGCTGGCTTCTACACTAGCAAAGCTTCTGGATATTCAAGTCTATGATTCAAATTATTTCCAATATACTTTCCTTGGAAGCAGACATATTGAATATGAAATATTTAAGCTTGCTGACACTTCCATACAGTACATTCTGTACTTATTCTCTTGCAAGTATTTCTGGTTTATCAGAAACTTTTTTCATTAAGAATTCACAGTAATGTTCATTGTTGATATGTATAGTGTAAAATTTGGGAATTGCTACTCCTGTTTCTAGGAAGCTGTAAAACACTAAATGCATTTACATGCTTGAAATACTGTTTGCAGCTTGTACTGTGCTAAATTCAGACTATGTCATAGGAGAGAATGCTCTTCTTCCCAGATGTAAGATCAGCTTATGAACATCTGATTTAAAACATTATTATATAAGAACAAAATAGATGAGAACACATTGTCATGCTTGTAGCTGAAGATACAGCAAAAGAACTAAATAAAAAGTGACAATTAATTTGATGCATATTCTCCTTCTGTGAGAATAATCATGAAGCATGATATGCTAACTTCTGTGCGTCAGCTTCAAAATTACAATACTATAACAAAGAAAGTCTAAAATACTTCAAGTACACTTAAAAACCCTAACATTTAATAATAAATTAAACCTAAGTATTTGTTAATTGTTAAGTATACTGAAAATTGGTACTGCCAAATATGGATCTGATCCCATGAAGGAACATTTCAGGAGAAATGCAACAGAATTACGGGTTTAGAAAGAGGAGCATTTGAACATCTTTATTGAAGCATAAACAGAAACACCCCACCACCAGCAAACATACCTTATTTTTGTACTGATTTATTTGTTGGGGCTTACTTATATAATACATCAATATAAACTCCTAGTTGGTGTTAGGACACAGTAATAAAGGAACACATACTATTCAGTGGAGCTATTGGGAAGCAGAGATAACTCTACATCCAAGAGTCCACTGATCATCAACAGGATGACTTCAAACACATTCATAAACTGCTATGTTTAAAATGTTCAAGATATCTCTGTTTTCAGATCAAATTCCATTACAGGGCTTTTAAATTCCAGACTTAATCCATCACTCCAGATATAATTTTTTAATTCAGCTCATGGAAGTTGCATCATCTCATACAGTACGGTTTTGTCATGCTTAATGTAGCTGTACCAGAAAAAGACACCAAGACTACAGATTAAAAAAAAATGGGGAACAAAAAGCTGCAATTCTGATGCAGCCTCTTGAATTGATAAACTTGCTTAAGCTGCACATGTTACTCTGGTTCTAAATTAGGGTAACTGTCTTTTGGGGCAGAGAAAGGTTTAATCACTTGCTTATACTGGCTGTCACAAAACAGTTATTCTCAGAATTTGCCTTGTGCTTCCTGATTTGAAACAACTTCATTTGTATAGCTATGATCTAAAATTATATATATATGCCAGAATAGAGGCAACAGAATTCCTTTTCTAACTAAATGTCATGAGTGTTGTGACCCAGTTATGTATTTAAATTCATCTTGGCTGAGGGGACATGTTACTACATTAAATATGCAAGTATTGCTTATAAATGAGAACAAACCTAAGAAGGTTGTTACGTTATCTGTGCTCTTGGCAGTGTTTACCTCCAGGACAAAGTTGGCATGTGTGTTATAACCAAGAAGCTCCGCTACTTTTGCCCTTAGTGGGAGCAACTGCTGCAGAATTTTTGTGTTTTCCTAAAAGAGAAAGTAAGCAAATTTGTAAAATGAAACCAGAAAACACATGTTAACAAAACAATTATCTCAATAATATCAGTAATCCTATGTAATAGAAAATATTTCAAATAAATACTTTCAGATTAAAATACATTATATCCTAAGTTTAGCTAGATTCTTGGAATGCTTCTTCTCAGTGTTTGCAGGTAGCTGGTTTTCTAGTTGACCTCATTCATTACACTCCTCATTGTAACAACTTCTCTTTTTTAATTAATCAAAATATACACCATTTTTTTCAGGTTGTGAAGAGCTTAATTCCTTTATCAATCATTTACATGTGAAAGACAATAAGGAAATTTCTGGCAGCAAGCTTAATTGCTTGCTAGTGATGAAGACAGATTGCTAATTGCCAACATTCAAAGCTGGTTTGCAAATTTTCCTCTTTTGCAACTCTAACAATAGCAGTCAGGGAAAGATCTGAAACAGAAACCCCTGAACCTGACCTAAATGTGTTGAAGAATCCTCAAGAACCTGAAAACATAACTGAGTAAACCTCTAGTTTTGGAAAAGTGAGATTTGTAGGAGAAAAAAAAAATAACCCACTAGATTCAAAGACTGTTATGCAGTTTTATCATTAAATCTCTTTATGAGTGTTGACATGCAGAGTGTTCAGTTCCTGATGCCATTTCATCACACTTCCAAGCATTTCAAGCACAAAATATCAACTCTGCTATTGCTCTCTAATTCATGGTTGGTACAATTGTCTGAATTACATATCCTCTATCTTTCAATGCTTTTTTTTCTTTTGTACCTGTCTAGTTCGGCACATATAAAATCGGTTGGACTTAACATTTAATCATCTGTGTTTATAATTAAAACCTGTACTTAAATAACCCCTCTCTATTCTGAAGAATCTCAAAGGACAACAGAAGCCACAATCAGACATCCTCTTCTGTGAGGAAAGTGTCTGTAAGAATCTGCAGAACACTGTAGGGAAATTTCACAGAACATCAAAACCCCATGTCTATTAACAGAACATTTGAACATTAAGATACATACAAATATGCACACAGAGGCAGATTGTCAACTTCTAAAGTCTCAGAAGTCTATCAGAATAAATTGGAGGAAGGCATTGTTAAAGATCACACTGATAAGTTTTGATTTCAAAATACTCTATAATGTGCAAAGCTCAAACCTAACATTTGAATGTCTTGCTCCTATTTCAACTCTGTCACTGCACTGTAGAACAGCCAGTACACAACATACCTCTTTGCATCTAGAGTTAAAGGCAGATTCCATTTTTCTCCTGGTTTCTGAAATGCAGCACTTCTTCATTACAGGAAAATAGTGGGGATACTTTAAGGTAATTTTATATTTGTCTTTCTCAGTCTTCTCTAAACTGTTAATAAAGTCATCAGGAAGGCCATCTATAGAACACAATTTAATAAACAATTTTTACCAAAATTATCTGCTGCCCACTGTTTTTGCGAGACTGTTGCACTTGTTTTGCTACAATCTACTTTGACATCAGAAATTGCCACAGATATATACCCCTCTTTTTACGATTTGCTAAAACTTTTTCAAATTTCACCAAACAAAGCAAAAGTTGGAAACACCTGAGACCATAAGAGAAATACACATAAGGCCACCAGATAAAAACTGAATAAGAGAAAAAAAAATCTCTGTTATTAGAGCACATTTTATTTGATGCCTTTGAGATAATGAATCCCCAAATTCTCTGTCACATAAAATCTCTATCTTGGTTTAAATTACTGAATTAGTTAAACTTTATTGTAGGACTAAAAAAGCTTTTCCAATAATTACACAGGTGACTGCTTGATGATAATTGAGAAAAGGAACACAGTAAAGTTATGCTAAAGGAAGTAGGACCAACATTCTAATTTGATGCAAGGCAAAAACCTCAGGAAGCACAAATGTATGAAGACATCATAACACCTGCAAAAGATAACTCTGAATTTATTTGGAGAAGGACTAAAAAGAAAACAGAAAAGACTGGGAAAAAACAGTCAGAATTTCACATGATCTAACCATCATTCATGGGGCAAAAATCAGTTACTCCAATAAAACTGGAAGGTTGAAAAAACAGAAATAAGCAAGCATCCTACTCACCAAGTTCTTCCTTAGAAAATACAAGAAATGTGTTTTCCTCATTCAGGTTTTTGTTAAAGTCTATACACAGCTCATTCAATTTTTTCTTCATTGTCTTTATTTCCTGTATTGGGTATAAACTGAACTTAGTGGAAAAACAAAGATCAAAGTTGGCAATTTTTATCCTCTACGTAAATAACATTTGATTTTTTTTTTCAGCTAGGCTCTCTACTAACCAACAGTAAATACCAGGACCAGCAAATAACACATTACAGGTAACATCATACTTCACACCCTGTCAGTCTTCCTTTTATGTTTCTTTCAGTCCTGAGCAATATTGTGACCAAGGGCTATCGCTTCAACATTTTAAACTCAGCTTAGAGGGACTGAAGAGATTTAACAGATTCACTAAACAGTTTCATGTGCTAACATTCAAATATTTTCTTTTATTTGAACAGCTAAATTACAATTTTATGTGTAAAAATATCCACTGAGGTCAATGAGAATGAAGGGAGTAAAAAAGCATGCAACCCACTCAAAACCACTGTTTTGGATTTGTACAGATATGGTACGACAGAAAGAAGAGGCTGCTCTCACAAGACAAATCCGTTCCAAAACCTATTGTGAAATCCTGATAGTCATAGTTCTAAAATCATAGCAAGTTTCTACATGTTATTGCCAAGTTCAAATAAAGATAATAGTTACCAGTAAGAGAACACGCATCAAATAAAAAATGAAATGTAATTAAACTATTGTTCCCTAAAGAATTTCAAAACACCTTTAGAGGCATCAGTTATATGAAAATACACATTGAACTGTTTTCACTAGAAGAAGGATGTGGATGAAGATTGGTTATTTTCTACAAAGGGTTAAGTCTATTCAACAGTCAGAAATAAAGGTCATAATATAGCAAGAAACATTACTCAGAATTTGAAGATAATTATGTTGGCATCTGTAGAATCCCACAAGATAAGAGCTAGTGTGTATGTCTGAAACACCAACAGCAGGGTGGCTGTGGCACCAAGGACTTTAGGTAACAGCAGCCAAGGACTGTTGGCAATAACATGCTGTGAGAAAGAACAAGATGTGACTGGACAAGGGGACATACAGAGGTAGGACAGCACTTTTCTGGGACATTCCTGGAGATAAGCACAGCCCAGTACAGCACAAACAGAGAAATGAGGTGGAGAAGCAGGCACAGACTGTATGGGGGGGAACAAGACCACCAAAGATCCCCAAAGCCCTCTGACTCATTTCCAGAGCAGTGTAAAGAACAGACTGTGCATGGCAGCTAATTTACATAGAAAGTGCAAAACTTTTCTCCAGGGCAAGGAAAGCTTATCTATAAAACAGTACCCCTGCATCCAGGCCCAGGCAGTGCCCCTAGGACTCTGGACACCTAGGAAGCTTGATTGATGCCAGAGGCATGAATGGTGATCTTTCTCCCTTTCTTCTTTTTCTCTTCCCCTCTTCAATTAATTTATCTCTGTCTTTTCCCTTTCACTCTATCTCTTTTATGCAAAACCACTCCCATGTGCTTATATTAGGTCAAGGACTAACGTACCAATTTCCATACCAAGTATATAATTTACTAATAAAATTTTTAAGTTTTTACAGACCCTCTGATTTTGTTGTTCCTTTCAACCACAAGCACCTGTATGAATCTTGGGCGCTCCCTTCCCATTAAGGGTGGGATGCCACAGCACCACAGATACTGAAAATTTTACTTCCTGATTGTCTGGCAATTGCTTTCTAAGTCAGTTCTCCAATGAAGAAAAATTCAGAGCAGGTTGTTTTCTCCTCTAAGCTACTTCATTTTTTTTTTTCAGGTGAAATGCTAAAATCTTAGACACATTTTTACAACATCAATTAACTGAAACTAGTGAAGCTGTGTGTTTTCAACAGTTATACATAATTTTGAATAGAACTGCAGACACACTAGCAACATTTTTTGAGAGGTCTCTTCCCTAGGAATCTAATTTAGGCACTCTCTACAATCATAATATATAATAGAACTTTTTCAGCTTCTTTTAGTCTCAAGGCTACGAGGTGATGCAGACCACTTCTATCTACTGTGTATTGTGGATGTCTATCAGATTAGTTTAAAAACCTTAATGAGATTAAAGTTTAAAGGATGGATCTGGAAGTAAGAACGGTTAAGATTTGAGCAGTAATTCAGCAGATCCAAAAGCATGAAGTTCAAATATATGCTTAGTATAGCTAATTAACCATAAATTTATCCCTTCAACAGTTTGTAACCTTTACTTATAAAAAAATAGTCCATATTTACTTTCTGTACTTCTTTAGGAAGATGGAGTCCGTTTCTTCTCCCCACTTGAACAGATTTCTCTAGATATCGCTTTGTTTCAGGCTTTACATTTTCAAGATCACAGGTCTGCTGAAATGACAGTATAGAATAATCGAATTTATGATACATTTTAAGAACCATACCAAGCATTAGAAGGGTTTTAACAGAGTTGTTATTGAGAACACTGTCATATTAAAAAAGTGAACATCCTGGTTTCTAATGTGAAGAACTCCCCCAAAACAGTTACCTTACACAAGAGTATTTTGATATTAATGTAGAATGTTTTTAAAATAATATTCTTTTACCAAGTATCTCAGCACATTTACATGCTGTCATAATGGCAAGCCCTTTCAGTTTACAGCACAGTGCACTTAAGCTTCTTCTGCAGAGATAGCTTTCTTTTACATAGTTGAAGAAAATCAGTGCTATAATACTGTACCCTGAAAGTCCGAGGGATTGAAGAAAAACCCCAAAAGATTAGAAGTGTCACTTTAGAATATCAGCTGGCATAATATTTGAGCATATTTGTCTTCTCCAGAACCAAGCTATCAGTGACAAAAATAAAACAGTATCACTGAAAATTTTGAGTTGGAAGGGACCCACAATGACCATCATCATCCTGAATATAGTACACACATGAAATTTTGGAACTTGTCATGGCTGATGACCTTAAATACCATTTGTACTTGTTTTGAAGAACCTTGCTAATTTATTCCAAGAAAAAAACTTCAGACAGAGTAAGAAACAAAGCCTACTTAGAATACCATGAACAAAACCTGAAGCAGCTCTTTACATCAGGCTCTCCTGAGGGCATGTGGGCGGAGAAGACTGACAACATTCTTAAGCATGCCTCTACTAGTCAGTATGTGCACATGTTAGGAGTTACAAAATTTAAAATTAGAGTTTCACTACCAAATTCACCTTCATTCCATGTTTCAATCTGCAAAATACAAGTTTTTCAAAAACAAGATATGGACCAGATTCAACAACATAATTTTATGCAAAAATTTCCCTCCCCTTAATGTGTGGGGGAAAGAAAGTGACTACATTATTTTATTATTTTCTTGAATTAAATGTAAAAACCTAAATAATTTTCCTCCATCAACAGCTCTTAAATTAAGCATAATTAGCATAATTTAGAAGAAGTACTATTGTTAACTTAGAAAAGTTTAGTCCCCATTAAGGGGAGCTAAAGCATTCTGTATGACTCTGAGGTCAGGCAGATTTACTCATCTCTTAGTATGATGCTTTATAAATAACATGAAAGCATGAGAACCCTCATTCTCCTCACCCCAATTTAATCTGGCCCCCTGAAGGATCATGAAAATGAATTAATTTACCTGAATTATTAAATCGCCAGCGAGGCCATAAAAAACCTGATTTAATCAAACTGTTTGCTGCTTTTTTGAATTGGCGAAATAATGTCAGCTGAAATCTGAATTCTGTTTGTGGAAGTTCTTTTTTCATGTGTTCCTGGAGCCTGACTTTAAAAGTGAGGGTTTCTAACAGGAGGAGGTGTTAGAAATTTAGCAAAAATTACCAAGAACTTTATTATTTGAAAATAGGAATATTTGACCATCTGGCACTAGTGGAAATTTCATGTTTGTTTGAGAGTGAAACTCTTACTACTTTATCGCTACATGTGGATATATACTCAGAAGTTGCATCTCTGGCAAACTAATATTAATAATATTAATTAATTCTAATATTAAAACATGCTTGCATGCTGCAGTTAACAAAAATTTCTAAAAAATTTAAATGGAGACTTAAGCAAAAATTCTAACTGTTATGAAGGTCAAAGACTGCTGCAAGGGAAAATGGAATAGGAAAACACCAAATGAGAAAAAAATTTAAGAGAGTAATAGTAGCGAATAACGGCAATCAGTTTTCACTACCTACTATCAGATAGTCCTGTAAATAAAAAACAGATACACAGATATGTTAGGTTTGTCCTCAATGTATCCGTGCATTCTGTAGTGGAGGGTAGGGAAAATCAGAGTAGATAATACATACAAATTAAGTCATTTAATTACTAGCAAGAGTAGGCGAAGAAGAAAAAAATCAACATAAAATACAAAAAGGAAAAAATCAACACAAGGCACTATTTGCCAATACACAACACAACATACTCAGAATGGGGTTATTACATACTTCCACAAATAAGTAACAAGAATACAAAGCTAGAGGAGAACACTTGAAAATTTCCCTGGAAAACACAACAAAAGACAATGGTAATGGAAGGCAATTTAGTACGGTTCTAATTCCCAGTCTAGTCTGCAAAAACCACAAATGGTGACTCAAAGAAATAGGGCTCCAGTATCTTATGAGCATTACAAGAATATTAAAAATCAGTGGAGTTGAGAGGAAAAATTTATATATAAAACATAGAAAAACATATATTTTTTTGTTATCACATTAGATAGCTTCCTTGCATTATCTGTATAGTGCACTTTTAAGAAAATTATTACTAAACATAATCAGATATATTGGAACAAAATCAAATATTCTTTCTGATATAACCAAATAATATAACCAAATGTTCTTTCTTTGAGCTACAAAATAAATAGCAGAAATGAAGAATGAGATACCTATAGGTACTCAATTAAAAGTGAAGCTAAACAGAAACACAAAACAGATAGAAACTGGTTCAACACTAAACATATCTTTTAATATAGTTTTATTTTGAGGCTGATGATATAGATGAAGAAGACAATACAATGTAATTGTCTATAGCTGAGGTAATTTCAGAGGTCAATCCCATTTATATGTTCTCATTAACCTACATAATATAACTTTTAAAGTTAAAATTCTTAACTTTTTCAATAAAGTAGAATTTTGGACACAAATTCAAAAGCAGTATAAGATAATATAAATGCTGTATTGCCTCTTTTCTTCCCTTTTGGAACAATTTCAGCCAGTAGAAAACAAAAAAAAAATTCCTAATAGGTTTCCCTCTTTTAGTTTAGATTCTGTGTATCAGTTCTTTGGAAGACTGACAAGTCAAAGCTATTGCAATGGAGAGAGAAGTATATATAGATGTAGATATGAGAGGCAAAGAGTAGGAACAGCACGATACAGTGTTTTCTGATGTATAGCAGTGTCCCACTGGAAAGATCTGAGTGGTACAGACACAGAGGAAACAGTTATTTTGAAAAGCATTGTGTACACCAAATAATTTTAGATAAATTTACATACATGTCACTTACGCAGACACACTATTATTTACCTGTAAATAAACAATCTTCTGAAACACATCTTCTCTCATGCTCATCTCCACATCAAAATTTGACAGTTTTTTGTCAGCTTCTGTACTTGCTAAGCGTATCTCTTTGTCAGGGGAGACGTGCTGGGGGAAATCCAACATGCTTCTTTCCACTGTTTAAGTAAGAGGCAATGAACACAGAAGCATAGACATGCTTTAAGGATATGGAGTTTTCCCTCTTCTGTCATTTATAATAGACATAAGAAAAAAGTACCCAAAGCAACCTGATACATATAGCAAATAAAGTGATTACATGTAATATAAAGTTGAAAAGTTGAAAGGACAAAACCATACACCATTGTAACAAATAAATATTTTACAGAAGATTTCTAAACCCCAAGCCTAATTATCTCATCATCTTCTACAAAATCAGCTGAATGGTATATAAATACATTAAGAATGCATCATCTTCCAAAAGTTATGTAAGTGAAGACTGACGTTTCATAGCTGGCACAGATGCATCCATGTTAGCATTTCAAGTGAGAAGCTCTGAATCTTTCAAACATGCCCATCTGTCCTGAAGTTATTTTTACATTGTTATGAGCACAGTGTCAAATCCCCATATACTGCACCCTTCTGTATCTAAGGAGAAACAACATGGCAAACAGGGAAGACGCTGTCTGTGCATTCTGAACTTCTAGAGATTGGAAGCTGAGTAATACTACTTTTTTAGAATATACTTTTGAGATTAAGTAAATCTTTGCTATTAAAGGAATATTACATCTTATAATGGCATTGAATAGAAATCCTAAAATATAAATGAATTTGCTTAATTAAAAATCAAATTACAGCATTTCTACCATCTACCTTTCCAAAAGTGTATTTTAGAGTAACAACATGCTAGGCTGATTTAAAGCTTTGTAATTTTATGTTACGTGAGTCATTTTATCAAGCCCTGAGACAGATTCAGAAATGCAATAATAGGCATGTGATTATTCCTGAAGTCCATTGGAAACTTGCCCCTTCACCTCCTGCCCTTATGCAAAGATATTTCAAAATTATAAACTGAGTTTTGGCAACTTCCAAGTGCAATTTAAGGTCTATTGTCATCTCTGTCTCTTTGGATAATGAGTTGTAGTTACTGGGGTAGGTCTTTATGTGAAAGGGACACAAAGGCCTTAAATTCCAAGTTTCTTACGGAAGTCTTGCTGTGGTAATAAATCCCTCTCATAAGCCATGGGCTGTTTCATAGCAGGTCATGATAATTTCACATACAGCTTTGAAGATTAGCATTAAAAGCTTAAATGTGACCCACTACTGCAATAGTATGTAGTGAAAAATGTACATCTTCTGTCAAATCTTGGTGGTTGTGCTGAAAAGCTGATCACCAATGTTTTCTGAGTCAAATGCTGATTTTCCTTCTGTAAATCTTTGTGGTGATTAAGATTTACAATAATTATACCAAACTGGTATATTAGTACAACTAAAACTGAAGCTGGCAGCAGGCTTTTTGAATTAAGATTATTGTCTTTCTGAGTATTTCAGAATAAATTCCAACCAATTCACTGGAAGTGCAATTTAAAGTAATGTGAAATCCAGAGTAATATTACAGTATAATAATTTGAGATGCCAGCTGTGCTTTTTTGCTAGTCAAAGATTTTGCTCCAAGCCAAGGTGGCTGTTTCTAGCACCTCTGTGACTACTGTAGATTTTCTTAGAGTATTTAAAAGAATTTGACATCTATTAAACTCACTGTTTAATAAATAATGCAGCCACCATCTGAAAGGTTTTTCTCAACAATGACACTCAATACACAGTTTGTATTTCACCTATCTCCTCTGGCAATTATTAACAAATTAACTGAATGACTTGTGTTTGACCATTAAACCCCACCCACATATTGGTATGGTTTGATAATTCATTCAGAACAATTTAGATGTGACTGCATGACCAATCTCTCCCTGGATTCTTTAAGACTTCCCAGGCCACAATTTAAATGTGAACCAGTAAAGAAGTCTTCTTCCAACAGCACATTCAAAATTGCCTCATTGTCACATTTTCTCCCCTAGCAGTTAATCAACGTTTCCATTACTCCAACTTGCTTGTGTCAGATTCCGCAGTGTCTGAAAAAAACACTGTTTACCATGTGTAATGCACTATGCATACCACAGATGCTGCAGCCTACTCTGCTGCAGTGTCCCCTGGCAGCTGCACACGGTTAGAAATGTAACTGTGTGGAGCTTCACATGCAAAACCAAAACAGGAGACTAATGCAGGCCTCTGGGAGGTCCTGAAAGATTATGGACTCTTGAGAGACCTCTATACGTTCCACACAAGAAGAGCAGGGATCAAAATTGGAAGCAACAATTATTTTTTCTCGATTGCCTTATGTGCCGATGGAATGCCTTATGCAAAGAGATACAAAAACACACACTAACCTGCATATTCCACTTCTATAGCCGCCAAAGCCCGTATGGTATTTTCGTGTGTTACTTCTCCAATTTCAAGCATCCCGATGCTGTCATATACATGTTTTGTCCTCCTGATAAGTTCTTCTGTTCTTGTTCTAATCTCCTCTGGTGACAGGTCCCATCTCAAAAGGTTTCGTCCTGATGCTATGTATGAAGACGCCTTGGGCTGGCTAGTAATTTCTGCTCCTAATGTCATTCTCAACACAAGCCGTGGCCCAATGGACCTGAAAGTATCAAAATTATCTTTAAATATCAAGATTCCAGTTCAAGAGACAGTTTATAGTAAACATTAAAAAAACAGCATCAGAATATTTTTAGAAGTAGGAACAAAGTCCTTTTTAGAGCTGTTATCTTTATAAATTAAGTCTAATTTTTAAATAAATCTGTCTTCTACCTTTTTCATTTAGAGTAGGACTAAGTGCAAACAGGGACAAAAAATTTGGTATTGACAAAACCATATAGATTAAATTATGACTCAACCTTCTAAGTAAAACAGCACTGCAGTTACGGGAACTCTACAGAAATAGAGAGTACTAACATTTTTGAAGTAAGGAATAAAACCCACATAGTAATTTGTAGATGACAAAGAACAAGAACTGCAAAGTTGCACAAAATAAGACATAAACATCACTTGATTGTATTCATAATAGCAAATAATTTTATATTTATACAGGATGTCTGCCACATAATCAGTATGGGAGGAAACCTTCTAGTTGCTGCTCATTTGCAAATTTATTCCTTCAGTTGTGCTCGGTTTTAAATAGGCAGTTTCACTCTTTTACTAGAAGAATTCCTTTAGTATGATTTATGTATTAATAATCTATCAACTCTAGTTCTAATCAACTATATTTCAACTTCTTTAAAATTAAGCTTGCATTCAAGTAGTCAAACTTGCTGCAGTGTTTACTGTCATAGGAGGATCCCTGGCTGTCAGAGACTTACTATTTGTCCTCTTATTTCAGCCATATAATTAAAAAAAAAAATCATATGTTATTCTGGTAATAATGACAACTAAAAATTTTCAGCAATAACTAAAGAAATACACAGAGATCTTGGCTAATACAGGGATGTTTACTTGACACTGTTTTATATAAAGTAACCTTTTCTCTTAACACTAACCACTGTACCTGTATTGATTTTACTGTAAAACCTGTCTGGTATGTGCAATAATGCACAGAGAGGTTTGGGCATACAATGCTGGGAGCACGCATAAAAGACAGCCAATTTTAGCCTGAAGAAATAACAAAGAAGAGTGAAATGACAACAAATTGAGAAGGGCTTCACGCATGTCTTCTTTTTGAAGAAAGTTAAAACTCTTTGTCAAAAGTCATCCAATTCTATAATAGAATTTCTCCAGAAATAGCCTATCCAAAATTATTTGATGCAAAACAAAAACAAAAGACAACATTTCTATTGATGCTTTATGTTGAAACTTTATTTTCCTTATCACTACAGATTCTTCAGATCTTTCCATTCCATTGTAGGTAAGTTGTTTACTTTTCCCTGTAGTGGCATACAGAAACATCTATGTCCAGAATATTGACCATTTCACTTTGAAAGTGAAGTGTCATAGTTTGACATGTCAAACCATGACATAAAGTGAGAATAAAGAACATTTGTTCCACCCCTGTTCTTCTTCTCTGATACCAATTGAATTCTAGTGCTAGAGCTTTAGTCACTTCTCCCCTAGTCTACTGAAACTTTGAATTTCAGAAGTTTAGGATAAATGAAGCTGCTGTCATAAAAGCAAAAGCCTAAGTAATAACATTCTCATTAGTGTCCCATACCCAAAGTCATTAGTTTCCCATCCCCTGAATCTACAAACTCATTAAACAACAGTATTTCATTAAGTCACAAACAGATTCTCAGTGGACTGCCCTATACCTAGTTTTTCACATATTGCTAGCACAGGTCTGGTAAAATCTCTTGGGAGGTAAAGGGAAGCTCCTCAGAAATAGATTCATGGCTCTGAACTCTACACCACACCACCCACACCCAAGAAGATGAGAGAGACTATAGAGTGTTTCAAACTAAAGTCAAAATAAATGTAAATTGGAGTCAAAGGAAAACAACAGCCTGAGCAACAAACGGTATGCTAAAGTGAAGGATACTAATCAGATATTCTTTTTAAAGAGAACCTATTGCCTTTAGTCATTCAGTATCCTCACCTAGAAATTTAGACAATACAGCCCTGCCTCTGACCAGCTGCATACAATCCGAAACAAACACTAAAACAGCACCAACATATTACATCAATTTCAGCCTGTGCAATAAGATTTATTTATAATTAAAGTCGGACAGAGTTCATGAACTGGAATGTAGGGTCTCAGATTACTAAAAAAAGATGCCACCTGATTTTCTTAGTATATTGGCTAGTTCAATTAAGACATATACCTATAAATTTGAGAGCTGCATAAATTATTGGCATAAATACCAGCAACTTGTTGACTACCTATTAGAAACAGGAAAACACAGAACTGTGCAGTTTTGAAATGCTGATACCTTGTTTGCTTCTGTTGATAGACAGATGCAGTCATTTATGTATATCAAAAAAGACAGTACAAATTAGGTTTTTCTAGCTGACCAAATGAGAAGGTGGGCCTTCAAAAACTGTTATATAACATTTCATGTAAAATCAGTTGCTATACATAATTCTTCAAACAATCATTTACAGACATGTTGTTACCTTGCTACCAGTCACTCAGACTGTACTAAGAAACAAACTGACATCAGCTTAATAAAGAACTGTGCAAGTAAATATATATGCACAGGTGAAATTTTGGCCATTTCTTTCATGGCTTAGTCCTTTGAATTATTTATCTACATAAAACTATAAATAAATTCCCAAAACTCCATTTATCAGACTGCAATATTTTAATAACTTTGTTCCAAAAGAAAACAAAGAAACAATGTCAAGACCAAAAATTATAAATAGACTGTAAAGAAAAATTAAAGAAGAGTATAACTAAAATAATATGAAGCTCAAAAATATTCTGCAGTTACATTTGACATGCTATTAGAGAAAAAATATTTAATTGTATAACTGAGGGACTCTTTAACTTCCCAGATATACAACTGGAATATAAGTTCTATTAATAATTCTATGAACCAGATGTTACAGTGAAGAGTTTTCTTCAAACACTGAACCAAGCAGGTATAAATATCATTTTAGGCTTCCTTTGGTGAACAGCACCAACATTACAGAACAGCCAAATACTGCTTTCACTGAGCCATCAGATGTTGATGCAGTTTAAATTAGATGAAAGGATGTTGCCTTGCACAGGCTGTTGCTAATGCCTGAACTGTTTGGTTCAAACTGTTTCAGCTATCACATTCAGTTTTCTCTGGCATTAGAACATTAGAGGCATCTGAACAAGCCTGGGTTAAGTATAAGGCTCACATCCAGCAACAGTATTGCCTTAAGACATTTCTGTCAGTGCTCCTCCCTCCGCTGCTCATTTCTGCCCCTGTACTTCACTCCGTCAATGGCATCAGCATAACTGTTGCTAGAGCCATACTTAGAAAATATCTAGGGCAGCATATAGGTGAAAAATAAAGTGGACCAAAAAAACTATCCAGGGGTTTTTACCAGGTAATCAGTCTCATCACCCTTTTCATGAGTGACTTCAAAACAGTTGTGTTAGCCTAAACAAAGCGTAGGTAAAGCAAAAAGTGTCAGTAGCAACCAAAACTTTCATTACTGCCAGAAACACATAAGAAATCATTAATTTAGTCTAGCAAAGAGAGTCTCAAGATAATTGCTGTCATTAAGCATACCATTTCAATGTCCTAAAGTAAAAAGAGCTCTTGATGCTAAGAGGCAATACAGGTGTAAGAACAAATTCGAATAAATTGGTCAGGAATACATGAAAGCTAAAATTGCAACAGATATTTGTAAGCATCAGGGCAATGAGACTCTGAAAGAGATGTTCAGTAAGTCCCAGCAAGTGAAAACATCTCTATTTATAACATGGTGTTTGACCAGCTTACAAAATGTATTAGGTTACTTAGTTACCTAATGCAGCATGGGACTAGATTGGATCGCCCCAAATGCCCTTCCAGTCGCTGCATTTCTGTGTGGTCCTTCAAAATTAACATAACTTTATTTATATTGCATTTTTATAGTAAATATCTAACTGGCCTCTATTATCAACTTGCACTGGCCTTTTTCTGGGGTGACTCCTATGTCATCTAATAAGGTCAATGGAATGACATACAGGGCAGACTGAAATATTTTACCCATTTCTGGAGTGCTACATCCATTTAGGAGAACATCAGGAAGAAAGGCACACAAGGTTTCTTTTGGACTTTAAGTTATAACAGAGATTATTAGAGATGCAGCTGTTTTCACAAATTATGGTGAAAACATAATTTGCGAAACCAGCTAATCTGCCAATCTCAAGAACAGTAACAATGGTATTTTAAGTGTTAAACAACACTTAATGCAATTGAATTTACAGTCTTGATTTTTAACTTGTGCAATATCTTAAACATATTTAACACTTAGGTAAGTCTGGTTTTGCTTAGAAACATTTTTTGTGACTGAAATATGGGCCAAGCAGCCTTTTGTTGGTATGTTCCATTAACACTATTAAAATAAAACAAGAAAGCCACAATCTGTGAAGAAGCAGCAGGGAGGCGTAGCACCAGCTTTAGAAAATGCAGACAGAAGCCAACATGTTCCTACTACTGAGAATCACTATATAATACAGTCAAGATTTAAACCTGCTGTCTCATTTAAGTCTGATTACAAACTGATAGTTTTAATTCCATCAAAGACTCTTTAATGGCACTTTCGGTTTTCAAATTAATCTTCACCTAAACAGTATTAGTTACAATGACAAGTATAATTTTACAGAGTGAAGTAAATGAACTAATATATTTCTGAGAAAAATACATACAGACCAATTTATTGTACTTGCAAATACATTTGACAGTTCCATGTAGCCACACAAAAATCAGGGTATAGTGGATTCATGCAGGATGTAAAACTATATTCTCTCCTGATAAAAGAGAATAACAGCTTCAGAAAATGAAGAGATAACAGCTTCAGAAAGTGAAATGAGAGCCAAGATTTTAAAAAGAGAGAAAGACAGAGGGCTCTGTGTGTGTGAGAGAGCAAATTCAGAGAATTTAGTCAATGAGTTCTTAAATACTCTAATATAAATATATACAATTAAGTTTTTCTTGCTGGACCTTATGCATACCTTCAGAGGACATTCTTATGGATGTAAGTAAGAGCAGATTTGTGAATCACAATTAATGCCATGAACATTTTTTTCAGTCAGTAACACACAGTGTTAAAAAGGCTGGAACTCAAAATCAGGAGAGACATTTTGGTGTTTCTATTTTTTGAAACAGCGTATCTTAGCTAAACAATACTTCCTGATCTTCGAGGTTGCAGGAGAAGCAGTGCTGCATGCTGGAAAGCATCACTGTGTATCTGAAAACTGCACCCACTAGATACCTGCAAACCAATACCCACAGGGGTTCAATGTTCTAACTCCACCTAGCGGCCTCATCAAAATGAAAAGCAAAACAAAAAACTAGACACACCTACTAAGGCAACATAAAAACTGACAGCTGGCCTCAGGACAAGCTATTTGGTACTTGAGTAACATGACATACATCAGCATTTCCCTGGAAGTCAGAGTGAAGTGCTACCAAATATATACAAATGACAGCAGATAGGCATGGTTTAAGCAAAGTTTAAGTAAACAGTCAAGCCTCACATAAAATGGAATTTAAGAAAAACATAAATGAAGTTTAAAAGGATTTCAAAACCAAATCTCAATTCAGCAGTATCTAATATAGAGCACATTACAGTTGGCCTGTTTCACAGGATGGGCTTTATAAAAAATTTAACAGGCTAAAATATTTGTATTATTTAGAGATCCTTACTTTTTGCTTGAATTTAAAATATACTTTCATATTACTTCCAGTTTTGATGTACAACTTTAGACAAGAACTGACTGTATATCTAATTGTAAAGCAATGACAAAATCAACCAAAATAAGAGAACTGGGTAGCACAAGGGATAACAAGAACAGAAAAAAAAATTCCAAGACAGAACAGGCAGAGTTAAATGGCTCAAAGTTAATTATAGGGCAACATTATTTCAGCAAAAACAAAGGAATGAAACTATAACCCTTCAATACAAATAATCACTTCTTCCTGCCAGACAAATACATATTAAGTCCTTTTTCCATTTCACTTCTCAGTACTCTCATCTGTTTGGCTCTTAACAGTATATGGAACAGTGAATACATGCCTTGAATTCCTGGGCCATTTTCCTTGGAAAAGTATTTGGCTCTGTGTCATAACTGTGTTTACCACAGACATATCTTACTGTAGAAAAGGGTAGCATGTTTAGTACTTCCTAATTTAAAGTTCAATAACTGATTTCTAAAGCTGCATTTTAAGAAAAAAAATCCAGCAGCTTTTGACACTAAACCTTAAATTTTGTCACACCTTTCAGAAAAAAGAAATTCTCTGCAACTGAGTTCATTGGACAGTCAACATTAACTATACTTTTAGGACTTCCAGTCCAAATGAGCAAGTAAAAAAAACTACAAGTCATACAAACATTTAAAAATCTTTATTGATAGATTCATTACCCTCAGTCCTCATGACCTTACTATCTGGTTTTCCAGTAGAATTAACATCAGAAAACTAACTGAAAAGGTGCTCCATGGCAGCTAACAAAAAGCCCAGACCTTACGTAAGAAGTAAAGCAGTGTATGCAAACATGACACAATTTACTTATTTCTTCTCCCCTTCTCCTCTAACAATCTTTAAACAAAAGGAATTTGGAAACTGGTCTGGTTTGCTTTCATATAAGGAGGCGATTTTCTCACAGTAATCTGCAGTGGAATGCACAGAAATGCTAGGGTATGGTTTCTGCAGTGTCTGATCTCTAAAATTATGGTACCCATGGTTCTAGGGAAAAAAAACAGAACAAAACCCAATAATCAATGAACCAAATGAAAAAAAACAACAAACCAATATACCCCAAAACCCAAACCACAAATTACTAGTACTAATAATTTAGGTTTCACAACGTTCTGTAAACTGTATCCATTGCATGTCACAGCAAACCTCCACCAAAGTAACTTGCTTGCAGGATCTCAGGAAAGAATATTCTTACTAACACCTAGATACAGACAGTAGAGTCTGAGGCACAAGGCATTCATTGTGGTAGTCTTATTGTTTGGTTCTAATATCAGGTGAACTGTGGAAAAAAACAGTGGGAAAAATTGCTTTTAAGGACCTACAGCTCTCTCAGGTGCTGCTGCGTAAGCACGTATCTTATTTCTATCATGACTGCCATAAACAGCAAGTGTGGGCTGTTCAGTGAAAACAACACACTCCCAGGATAGCTCAGTAGTTGAATGCAATCAGCTAACATATGAGAAACAGCTTGTTGACTCTATCTGAAAAACAGCTGGGTCTGCAGGGCAGAGAAAAGTAGTGGTAGTTTGTAAACGCTTTCTCTGACTGATACCCAGTGCTGATCAGTTCAGCCTCTTCCATGGAAACATGCCTTGACTTCTCACTAATCTTGTCTCATACAGTCAAAGCAATGAGAAATGCTCCCTTGCCATCACTAGATGCAGGAAAACTCTGCATCTTCATAGCCGATGATGACCTACTCCACCTTACTTGCTTACCACATTAAATCAGTCGTCCCATCTCCTTGGGAAGACAGTGCATTATGAACATGCCATGTTCATTTCAGCGCTTGCAAAATCCCAAACAGCCTGCTCAACACCACAAATTAGGAAAGGAAATTAGGCCTGCCTTCCTCTCTGGCTTTTGAGAGAAAAGTGATCTAGTAACACCGTGCTTTGCAGGCTTGTTACAGATTATGTGAAATATTGTTCCACCACAATTAATATGGCAAAGAACTTAGCTTATTTAACTTTTCACCAAAGAAATAAAAAGTGTCTGTTAGAGATGGTATGAAAAACCCATGTGCCCAGTAATATTTTGCTCAGAAATAAGTAAAATCACCACCATCCTCACCTTACCTTCTCTAATCTAAAAACAGATAACATTCACTGAAAAAGTCTCCTGTCCTGAGAAAACTTCAGACTCAAAAATCTATAGTTCAGTTAATATAATCTAGTTTATTTCCACAATCCATTGACCAAAAGGTCCTAAAGAAACTATGTTGTTGTGGGATGAGAAGGTAGATCTTCTTGCAGGTAAATGGTTATAAAAATTAAGCTGTTAAAAATACCTACTTGTTTTTCTGAATGGAACTATATGACCTGTGGAATCCTGGAAGGTTCCATGCAGGGTTCTGTATTCTTTCATGTCTTTATACATCTTCTACAAAAAGCTGGGATCAATGAAGTCACAAAATTTACTAATGATTAGTCACTCATAACAATTCAGTGTACTAAAGGCAGCTACAAAGAGATGAAAAAGAATGACACAACACAGAAAAGTTTAAAACCACTAACAAAGTGAATTTCAAGACTTAATAAATGTCACACACTTCTGACTTTACATACACAGGAGGAGTTGTGAGACATCTAATCATTCTCGAGACAAAACAGTTCAACAGAGACATCAACAAAGAAGCAGCTGCAGGGAAAGAAATTAAAGGATTTGGTAGAGGTGGAATAGAACAAAACACAGAAATTCATTATATCACATGCAGGAAGCACATGCATACTATGTGCATTTCTGACTGCCTGAACAGTTAAACTCTCTTGTCTTCAGTTCTCCTACTTGCCAAAACCTTCTTCTGTTCTACCAAGTCATGATGATTTAGAAATAATGAAGACTTAGAAACAATCAGCTGCATCGAGCATCGGTCTCCACTCAAAGTACAAATACTATCTAGGCTGGGATTCTTTGGAGTGGGAAAAAAAAGTCACAGAATAAAGCACACAAAAAAGTACTGAGAAAGTACTTCAAACATCTAAACGATCATAAAGTGGATGGAGAGAATGAACACGGATTAATTTTTAATCTGTAGCTTTCAACATAACCAGCTAGAGTGTTTTAGGAGACAGCTTTAATACAAAAAGGTATCACAGATTTTTATACAAGATCACATGAAAAAAAAACAGTTTTTTTGTTAGAAGTCCCTAATTCTTAGACTGCTCTGAAAAAAATAGTACTAAATGTACATATTGTCTTACATGTTTTCTAAGGTATCTCATCCTGACTCCTGCTGAACAATCATTAGGCTTTTGGACTAACCCAAACTATTCTAAAGAAATCTTTCCAAGCCAGGCATTTCTTGCTTTATAGCAAGAATGAGAGAACAGGTATGTCCTCAAAATACATTAACAACATTGTTTAGCATGGTCTAACTGGTGTTTCCTGGGTCAAATAAAGTCCACAAATGCTTGGCAGATCAACAGCTATAACTCACCCAGTCCAGGAAATAATTTTGTTCTGCAAATTCCATCTAATAGACAAACAGGCTCTTCAGGAGCCTGTTGTGGTTAGAAAGGTGGTAGCTGTTGCTCTTGACCACAGGAAAAATTGCTGCTGCAATACACAGGAGAGTTTATGCAGTCCACAGATCATAGGCAAAGGCAAAAATGTCCAAAATGTCGTTTGGCCTTTGCCATTTCTGAGGTGCTGGACCTGATACTTCAATGAAAGAAAGATATAGTATTGTTGTAAGTATGGAATAGGAAAATTACTATGGAAGTTCTTCCCATTTCTTTGTCCTCCAGTGTCATTACTTCTGCCTTTTCCCACCCTCAGTTTCTTGCTGGTTTTCTTCCTCAGCAAGAGAAATAACAGTGATCAGAGCTTCCTTCCACTTTCTTTCATTATATTGATACCTGTATATAGTACAGTATGCTGGTAGCTGTCTCACTCATGTACATGGATTTCCATACTCAAAACCTGATTTTGAAGATTTTCAAAGAAACACCCCAGAATTCATTAATCCAAGAAAATTTTAGAACACTAAAATTATTTAAATCAATGTGTCTTCTTTTATTTTTCTCATACATAAGAATATCCTCATAAAGTAAATAGACTTCTATGCTTAATTATCTAGCCAGTTTTTTTCCCCATGTGTTTTATTGCATTAAATCTACATCTTTAAATCTTTTGAATCTGAATGGGTAAAAAAAGATAATGGGAAAAAGCCTCCTTCTGCAAAGATGCCTATTTTAACCAAAAGAATCAAACCTTAACATAATTTTTTTTTAATGTAAGACATAATACTTGACACTTGCAAAGAATGGTCATTTTTATCTCATATTAAGACGCCCGCAGGAAAAATAGAAGCTGGGACAGAAGCTATCCAAGATTTCCGTGACCAGCTCCTTAACTTTGGAAAGTTAAAAGGTCACTATGACACACTCAAGAATACTGTCTTTCATGAAACAATTATTTGGGCACACTGAAATGGTGACTTGAGAAAAAAAAAAATCACAATTAATGACATGCAGCAACCATTCCCCATTCTACTGATTTTTACTTAAGAAGGAGGTATCTTCATTGTCCTAAGGCAAACTGCAACCAAAGATAAACCTTTTGTATAAAGAAAACAAAAAACCCTTATTGCATTCTTTTTGATGGAAAAATCTGTAAGACAGAGACAATCAACGAGAAGAGTGAAAATTACTGTTCAAAAAAATGAATGTAAATGTAAATTAGGAAAAGCAAATAGATGTGCACTTTATTTAGCACCAGAAAATAAATCACTTAATTTTCAACTGCAGCAGGAGCCTTATGAAAATATTCTGATTCTTATTTTCTATCTGCTAATACCCCTCAATCCTAATTTGACATGAACAAAGGCTGTGAAATAGGGCAAAAACTGTACACTTTGTGCAGTAAGCACATGACGATCATTTCTCAAAAGACCATGCCAGGCAACCATCTTTTCCATTTCATGCTGAAATTCAGCTCTATTCTCTTTACCACAACATACCCTCCTACTATTTCAGTGCTTCCTATTAAATATAGACGTTTAGAAAAATTGAGAGACCAAAATAAAAGCAATTATGTTTATTTGTCTAGTCTGGCTAGAATTGACTACAAGCCTTTCACACAGGTCTTCTGGGGTCCAATTTAGACCTAGGGTTCATTATGGAGAAAGTAAGTAATCCCCTCTTTTAAAACCTTTTGACGGTACATTGGTATGTGTTTCACCTGTCCTACAACGTGTAGGAGCGACACACCTTTTTATAAAGCTACTATGAGCACGCTGCCGGCCTTGCTTCACGTACACCCTGCAGCAGAGCCCCGCTGCTAGAGCCGTATCCCTCCATCCATTGTGTCCTGTCCAATTTCTCTTGCAGCGATTCTGACTCAGGGCGAAGAGTAACAAGAGGAACACCTGGAAGCCGTGCAGGGCGGGCAGGCTGCGGGGATCGCTCCAGGAGTGAGGCAATAAACCCCGCAGGCAGTCATGATTCCTGCCCCGCTGTCTGCCTGGCCCCTCGGAGCGCGGCACCTCCCCCTCGGCCCGGGGAGCGAGGACCGAGAACCTCCCCCTGCCAGCCGCGGGCTCCCCCGGCTTCCCGAGGGGCCGGGCGGCCCCCGCCACCCGCCGCCCTCAGCCAGCCAGCCCACACGGGGAGCGCGCCCGTCCCGCCTGCCGCGGCACCGCCGCCCGCCCCGCGCGCCTACCTGCGAGCCGCGCCCGCGCACAGCGACAGCATGGGGGGCGGCGCGGGGGGCGGCGGCGGCGGAGCAGGAGGAGGAGAAAAGAAGGAGGAGAAAAGACCGGAGGAGGAAGGACGGGCTGCAGAGAAGAGGAGGAGGCAGCGCAGGAGGAAGAAGCGGCTCCGCTCCCGCGCCCGCCGCCGCGCCGCCCTCCCGCCGCCCGCGGGCGCCGCGCTCAGCCGCGCTCGGCCGCGGTGCCGCGCATCCGCTTCCGCCGCCGCGCACGGCCCGCGTCCCTCGCAGCTGGAGGCAGCGCGGACGCGCCGACCTCGCACGGTAAGGGCGATGCCCGTGCGCTGGCGAGCGCGGCGCCGCGCGGGTGGCAGGGTGGGAGCCGCTCCTTGCGCTCGGGGCCGCGGCCCGTGCGGTGTCGGAGGGGCCCGCGGGTGGTGCAGCGCTGTCCTTGGCGCCAGGACCGGGAGGTGGGCGTGGGGCGGGAGCGCGGCCCGGCCGGTGCCCCCCGCGCTGCCCCTCGCGGCCGGTGGGCAGGGCACCCCAGTGTCCCGGCCGTGCACCCCCGGCCGATGGGCTGCCCGGCTCTCCCCGACCCCACGACGGGATGTGCCTGGTGTGGGTTTGGCCGCACGCTGGTTTGGCCGCCGGTTGTAGAGAGAAAATGAGGCAGCGAGAGCAGGTCCTGATCTTGGCATTTATTTAATGCTGTATTTTAAACCCGCTTTGATTGGAGAACTGGATAAGGTTGTGTCCTTTTAAATCAAATGGTTGAAGGAAAAATGACTTGAAAAGTTGTGACTGAAATTGTCCTCCAAGTTACATAACTCCCAGATGATGCTGAATGGAAATCAGACTGAGCCAGTAGTGTCACTAATCACAAGTGTGCTCTGAGGTCACGGTGTTCCACTTCTTTGTCCAAAGCGACAATAAACTGCTCATAGCACCATGTCACACCACAGAACACCTTTTATGAAAGGATAACACCATGTCACACCATAGAACACCTTTTATGAAAGGATAATAGCGTGTCACACCATCGAACACCTTTTATGAAAGGATAATACCATGCCACATCATAGAACACCTTTTATTAAAGGATAATAGCGTAGAACACCTTTTATGAAAGGATAACACCATGTCACATCATAGAACATCTTTTATTAAAGGATAATAACATGTCACACCAGAGAACACCTTTTATGAAAGGATAACACTGTGTCACACCATAGACCAACTTACATTGAAGGATAACACAGTGCATGTCACACTGTAGAACATCTTTTATTAAAGGATAACACCATATCAGACCACAGAACATCTTTTATCAAAGGATAACACCAAGTGATATCATAAAACAACTTCTACTGAAGTATTTTTCTTTATGTCATTACATTTATCACAGTGGCTTTTTAATTTATTTTGACTTCAGCATGTGTGTCGCTCCTACTTGCAAGTGTATATGTAAAGAAAGTGCAAACCATTAAAAGAAAGCTATATATGAAAAATAAGTTGCTAAGATATTTTAGCCCTGGTGAACTGGAATGAACTGGAGGGGATATATGCTTTTCTGCTGATAGTTAGACTACATGATTGTAGCAGTTTTCCCTAATCCATGCAAATTCACCACTTTTTTTAACACCTCGTGTTATTGGGCTTTCTGATGAAGGATTAGGTTTTATATATTGTGTGCACTTCTTACTGAGGTTACTAGGAGGTTGAAATACTGTATGGATTAATTTTCTAAAATAAGAGATTCTGTTGTTTTTAAGACAGAAAACAATTTCAAGATGTCATCAGTGAAGCGCTTGGTTTATGCAGTCATCCATTTCTTGAGAGAGCAGAGTCAGATGGATACTTTCACTCCAGATGAGCAAGAAAGCTTGGAAGGTAAGCAACAAATGTGCTTTCAGTTATTTTTATTTATATGTATATATACATACATATGTGTGTGTGTATATGTATCTAATACCTGCACAGATGTTAAACTCCTTTATGTATAATATCACAGAAAGTAACTGGAATGATGTAAATTCCACCAAATATTATTTGCAAATACGATCATGATCCTAATGTTTCTGAGATTATTAATTGTGAGACAGCTCTTATTTATAAAATATTATAAAGCTACAAATGTGTAGTGCCTTAATTCGAGCAACAGGTACTATAAAACACATTGGTTGCAGAGGTCTTTCCCAATCTGCATAATTCGATGATTCTAAGTTAAGCAGTGCTATAATGCAGACAGAGGTAATGACTTGTGTATATGTACCACGGATTTCTGCTGCTTCTTTCTCTCTTTTAGTTTGTTTTCTTTCTTCATTTCATTTCTGTTAGTAGCTCTGGTGGTTACAGGGGAAGTAAAACAATTACTGTTTTGGTTTATGAGAAGAACTGTTTCCTACTTTCAAGGATTTTGTGAAAAGAAAATAAGTGAAATGCTTTGCTTTTCTTTTTCACTTGAGTCCTGGCTCCAAATAGTATGTGGTAGTGGATATTTTCAGTATGGTGTAGCTTCTACTATACACCCAAGTGCATCTATCTGTAGACATATTCTCTTTGCACTTTTGTATTGACAGATACTCATTAGTAACTTTGTAACTTTGTAGTATTTGATACTCTCCTTCATACTGCTCTTACTCCTTTTCCCTAATTACTGGAGATTTAATGTCAGATGGCATCAGAATGTGGAATTGAGAGAAGACTTAAGTCTTAATGGTGCAGTAAGTTTTTCATAGCATATTTTAAAAAGATCTCTACTGTTTCAAGCGGTCTTTGGTTGTGTCCGTCAGCCAGAGGAGGAATTTGGAGGGAGAAATCTAGGACCAGCAGTGCAATTGATCACTGAGTTCTGTGAAATCTTAGGCATGGAGAGACTTTGCTCAGATGCAAAGCAAGTCCTGCTTCTCTGAAGCATAAATAAAAAGATAAACCTGGAGTGTGCTTCATTCTATTATCTACTGAATGTCCAGTTTTTTCACCAAAATAAACAAGAAAGAAATCTTTGTGTCATTATGTTCAAACAATAGTCCCAAAGGAATAAAAACCAAAAGATCTGGCTTTATGTCAGAATATGGAGCATTTTGTACATTTGAAAAGCATTAGCCATCAACAAATTTAACCTGTGTCAGATTATGATGATGTTCATCTGATGAAAGAAAGCAATGTTTTTTGGACGTCATATATAATAGAGATGAAGAGATTTACTTTTGCTTTCATAATGAAACTGGTAAATATTGGGTTATGGTTGAAAATTTACCTGATAACATGTCTTAGAGCAGCCTTAGGCAATGTGTTTATGAAAGAATCAATTTTAAGATTCACTTTTCTAAATAAAAGATATTACAAAACCTTGGTTGTGCTTAAAAGCCAATGCAAAACTTACCATTTTAATATAGATCTGAAATCCTATTTTTGGATTTGTGCTCTGCCACAAGCATGGTACCATATGCTATGTGTTAGAGGAGAAGAGGCAGGCATTCTGCCTCCTAAATAGACTAATTTTAGTTGTGCAAGATATCTTTAGTGTATGTACAGTAGCAATAGCCCAATCTTACTCACTGAAATATTTAATGTTAGGTGGAGACATAAGGGATAAAAAGAATTGACTAATAATTTTTGTTGGTACCTTATGTACCTACTTGGTGTCTGTGAAAAGACAAATCTCTGTATGATTAAGTGGCTGTTCCAAAAAGTAATTCAGACAGTTCCCATTTTCCATAAAACAACAAAAAAAGAAATAGAACCTCACAAAAAAATTTTGAACCTTTATAAAATGCAAGTCTTGGGTGTATTCATACTCAATGATAACCTGCATACTGCATGTTTGAATTATATAGAAATGTCAGTGAGAGTGTGAATTTCCTTTAGGAATTTTGTACTTGCTTGATGAATAAAAATACCTTATTTTGAGAAAGCAGAGTAATTGGAAGGTAGACCAGAGAAATATATTCCCTCAGCATCTAGAGCAGTGATACAGTTCCCTGGTGCTTAGTGCTCAACTCTTTTGTATGAACTAGAAACTTCCCTTCTTCCAAGTTATATTTTACACTGTGTTTAAATTGCAGTTATTTCTCTTTCCTGTTTACGGGGTGGGGTTTTTTTTTCTCTCCGTCGCTCTGTCCTTCTTTCTTCTTTTCTATAGTACCTATTTCTGTGGGATTAAAACTAAAACTCTCTACAACATACCCAAGGCTGTGATTTTCTTGTTACTTCTATGATTAATATACCACAACTATTTTCTGTAAAGCAGTGTTTCCAAAACAGGAAGGCAGTGGATGAATGTAATACTTGACACGGGTAAGATTATGTACAAGATGAAGCAAGATGACAGCAAGTACTAAGGAGGCCTCAGCAGCCCCATTAATGCTCATTATTCAGCCTGTGTGTTGGCTGCAATGCCTTTGTGTTGCTTGGTGATGCAGACTTGTGTTTGGGCAGCACAAGTCCTAGAGCTTTGTGGCACTGGGCTCCAGCGTAGCCCATTGCTGGCATTGTCAGATAATGGGTGTTTGTGTGAGCCCCAGCTGTTCAGCTGGAAAGTGGTTTGCAAGGTGGTCACTTCAAGCTTCAGCCACCATCTAGGTGCATGATGGTAGTGCTAACTGGGAGAACAGATAACTTTGGCCTTTGATATGAGACCTAGGAAAAATCTTAGGTGAATAGCTCACATGTTGCATCAAGTCTTTCCCTGATAAATATTGAGCTTGCAGCATTTGACAGTGCCTCACTTGGATAAATGGGATAGCAAGGCGCTGGCAGTCTGGCCTCCTGAGAAACTTTTCAGACAAAATCCAAGTTTCCACTCCTTTACTGGAGTTGTGCTTTTCTGTAGTGTTAAAACAGGGTAGTTACTGATCTTGTCACAACTTGCTATATTTTCTGATTTTAAAATATTTGTGTTTAGCAATGTTCTTTTCTATGTGAGTTTCTTTTGTTGGCTTGCATTTAGCCAGTGGTTATTCTTACCAATTGAGTCATCCTACAAGAGGTCCTAATTTTATCTATATATATCACATATACTTTATGTGATAGGTAGAAGGATTATAAATTTCATTTTCCACTTAAAGGTGAAATAGGGGAATTCACAGCACCAACTAGTTATTTGATGAAAACACTGAGTAGTAATAATACTATAGTCAGGATAGTTTTGCTTACACATAATGTGCACTGCTGCATTTTGTGAAGCTCTTCTATATCATAGAGATCTGGTGTCATAGATTTAATGCCTTGAAAAAGATAAGGGATGGGGGTGTAATTTAAATTTATGCAAAACTGTAAATGAGGAAAGGCATTCAGAAAAGGGAGTGCCTTTCAGTAAAAATAAACTGGCAGGGAAAACTAGTAAGTGAACTATTACAAGTGGCTTCCTATTAAGTCATATAAGGAAAAATTATATGTGTTATTTCACTGATTTTATAATCAACCTAGTAATAAAAAGTACTATTAAAGGTTTATATCTATTTCAAAATTCAGCATAATCTGTATTTACAAGAATGAAGTTTTTCACATAGCAGATCTTCCAGGTTTTACAGTCTGTTTTACAAATCTCTTCCCTCTCCCCCCAACCCCTTCCTACCAGCTGTGACATAGAAGATAAAAACTGGCCTTATAGTTGTTAACGTTTCATAATTTTACTTTTCTAATTTTGGATCAGTGTTCAGTCTGTAATGCAAATAATAATTCAAATTATATGTATTATATTAACATTGGATTGAGGGTAAGTTTAAATACTTAGAATCTGCTTTTACTGATACTTAATTTTAATTCAGATACTCCTGGTTGTCCATAATCTGTGTTAAAACCCCCATTTTTCTGTTCAAGCTAGGCTTTACAAAGACCCTTCTTTGCTCTTCCTCAGTTTTCAGTCTAAAACATTTGGATGAGATATATTAATAAAAACTTTGTACTAGGTTCTTAAGATTATAGGGGAAATAATTATATCATTTGCAACAGCTTAACTGTGTGTGTGTACATATATAGATATATGTATGTATGTATACAGACTGCCACTGATCTTATTTTGTCTAAAAATATGAGCATGTTTAAAACTTCAGCTAGGGATATGGCTCTACATTTTTAGTTTTACTGTGAGTGTATTTGCATTATTGCAGGTTAATCCTTACCACATGAAAGGATAGAACAGTGAAAGGATACTGCAGATATATTTTTTATGGGACAAAGTTTTGTGATTAATGCAGCGTTTGATTAATAAAGTATCTTCAATTAAATATTTTTTTTCCAAAAAAAGATAAGATTATTAAGTATCCTGCCTTTATTCTGTACAGTAAACATGAGCCATTTTCTTCCAGCTGTTATGGCACACAAATAAATGCCAGTTGTGTGCTTTGAGGTGGAGTGTGTGACACATGGACATTCCTGGTTGTATTATGAGTTGTGGTGCTTTTCTTAAATCACTATATATTAAAAAAAAACTTTAAAAGACTGAAAGAGCAGAAATTAAATTTTAAATTGGTTTAAATATAATGGCCAAACTATATGTGGATTATGTATGTCTTAGATCTTTTTCAGCAAGCTCATTCTGTGGGGATCAGGTAGCCTCTTTCTTTTTTTTTATGTTCTAAGGAGCTGCTTTTACTAGTTGAATAAGGAAGTGAGTCACAGCTTTATAAATGAATTAGTGAAATTATGCTTATATTGAGAAACTGGTGACCTATGTTATTAATTTTTTTTCCTGTAAGTTGCAATTCAGTGTCTGGAGACTGTGTTTAAGATTACCCTGGAAGATACTCATCTTGCATCCTCACAACATTTGATAGAAATGTTCACAAATTCTATTCAAAAGGTAAGAATTTAATTTAGATTCTAGAGTTACTCTGCCAGTATGTGCTAAAGTTTCATATTGTATATGAATACAACAATATTAAAGTGCTGTATAGGTCAAAATGATGTGAAAACTCAGGGAAAATATAGAAAAACCCCTACATTTCCATAAAAGCTAGCATAATGTGAATCTCTGGGGTCAGTAGGAGGAGTTAATTTCAACTAGACAAGGAAAATTCCATATAGAAAATTACTGAAGAGTGGATGCCTCATTCTTACTTAAAGTTTTTTATTCTTCAGTTAAGCATTTTTGCAATTCACAGAGATATGTGCCTGAGGTCATTTGTAGTTTGCTGATGTTTCTCACTTCTTGCTGAAAGTTTTTAATAAAATTAGGGCTTATATATTAAAGGAAAAAAAAATCTTGTTTTTTTTTTTCCCATACAGAATGAGATGCTGCCTCTCTCACATTCATCACCAGAAGGTGTTGTAAAGGCTGACCAGCTGAAGGATGAAGGTTTGTAATAAAACCAGAAATAAAATGCCTTATGCTCTTATTACATTTTGTATTATTGTGGGTAGTGATAGTATAGCAACTGGGTACCACACACCCCATAAAAAACTTTCAGCTTATAGATTCTCCAGTGACTACTATGTCATAAGAGGGCTAAGTGATGTGTTCCATCTGGGACCAAAGAAAATAATGTTATTCTCTTCCTGGCTCTGCAGGTTGCTTAAAATCTAAGGGATAACGTGTAAATTTGTAAACACTCCTAAGTAGCAGAAGCTTTACAGAATGAACAGCTATTGTTGGCTGTTTGTGCATGGAATTGCTATACAAGTTTCTACTCTTATTGAAATGGGTATGTGATGTCAACCATTGGTAAAAAAGTGACCCAACAGAAGCCAGTGGAAAAATTCTTGTGAACTTACTAGGGTTAATATTTCACATATGTGAAATTATTTGGGTGCTTTATAAAAATTGCAGACAAGCCAGTTGTTTATTTTCCCTTTGGCAGCTGTTGTTGCTGTTCTGTGAGAAAAAACAGCTGTACCATAGAAGTCACTAATGCCACCTAAGAAGGAACCCATATTATTTCCCCTCAAAAAGAAGGGGAGGGAAATGGAAAAAGCATTGTAGCACTGATAGCTGTTATAAATTGTTATGAATTGATGCTTTATGTATCACATTGTTTATGACCTGTTAGATTTTCTGATAGTTGAGTTTTATAGGAAAAATAAGTAAACTTCTAATTGCAAGGCAAATATAATCCTCTCAAAATTTCCATAATGTGGAAGAAGTGCTACTGTTTTTCAAAATGCATTCCATGTCTCTCTTACCTTAAAACTGGTCATTTGTAATCATAAATGCAGTTTGCTACTGGCTCTGAAATAAGTTTTCCTAATTATTGGAGTTGCTCATTAGCTCTTTTATTCTGAAGATGAGAGATCAAACATGGTTAGGTCACAAATGAAAATGTGTTAGTAATTTGTAACTTACCTGCTGTGTATAATGGCTTTTTGTTTTGCTGTTACTGCCAGCTCATGGAAGGTGAAGAGTACCTCTTGGTCTCAGTATTAAACTTTAGGAATAATCAGCACTTTGCTGGTGTGGGTGTTATAGCTCTTTTAAATCTCTCACTTTGGTCTTTCACAGTCCATAAGGGTCTGTGAAATAGACTGAGGAAATGAAATTACTGTGTGCTATGTGTTACTCTTCTTGTGGTTTTACCAAAGTAATTCCACAGCTCTACTGAAAAAAACACTGGAAGGGTCTAAACTTGGTAACAAAGGACCAATTAGAGTGGCATCTGTCAGGGGCATTAGTAAGCAGTTTTGAACTGCTTGAAATGCCTCTGGTAATTTCCCATAATAAAACTAAAACTCAGTGTCCTGCTTTCTCTGTTTTGATCCTCCACATGTTCACACACATTATCTATCACCACTATCATGCTTTTCAGTTGCAAGTATTTTCTAGCCTGAGTTAGGAAATAAATTAGATAACTTGGGGAAGTCTGTGTGATGTTTTTCTTCTATAATATCATAATTCTTCTATGATATCATAATTCTATAACTGTGATTTCCTCATTTCTATCTGTATGCCCTTACCAGTGGAATAACTTCCCTCACCTTTGTGGTCAGTAGCCTGCTCCTCCTCTGGTTTCAAACCAGCCCTAATCTTCATAGATTTTCACTTATGAATGGCAAAACAAAATCAGGGAACTGAATTTTCTTTCTTGGTAACTAGGAAGTAATATACACGTCAGATTACTCAATACTTAAATTTACTCACCTAACATTGTATATCATTTGACACTTCAGCTTTGTGTAAGATGTGTAAGAGCATAGATTATGTGCAGGTTTGTATAATGTAATGATGGCCTGATGGTAAGACAACTAGGGTTTTATTACCACAGCATAATTATAAGAAGAGGTAGTATTTTAGAGGACACACATTCAGGAGTATAACAATTTGTGTAATTTTTTTTTCTTAAGAATTTTGTATGACATTAGAATAATACAGTTGATTTTCCTTATCTCAGCAGAATTAGTGGATCTAGCTATTTTTCTGTTTTCCTTTAGCAAGGTTACAGCTGGAGAGATAGATAACAAGAAGGGTATGCACTGATACTATCTCCAGCTTAGCCTTGTACCCTGGGTCATATTCAGACCAGTATCAGATATGCTAACGTTGATAGACATTGATGACATTTTTGTTTTAGAGGAACACTAACTGCTGCAATCTTGCTGGGTGCAGCTAGCTTGCAAGGCTTGTTTGTCTGAAAGTACAATTTAGTGTACAGATCTCTACCTTAGAACAAAGGAAAGCTGCCTAAACAGTGGGCCTCTAGAAACAAGAAAGATATTGTTACATTCTCTGTGTATTTTGAAGGTATATATGCAAGCACAGTTTGAGTTCTCACTGAAAGGGACTGCTTACTATAATTACAGTCTACTATGGCAGTATTACAGGATGTGATTTTGTACTACTTTGATGATACTTTGTTACTTAAATGTGGTTTTGTTCACTAAGCTCTTTGTGTTCACAAATAAATGCAAATACAGTTCTTTCAGTCAGTGCAAGCACTGAGGACTTGCTCCACAGTCTTGCTTTCTCTCAGAGATAAACTGCTGCACTGACCGAACTTTTCTAGCCTTTGCTTACGCAGTTACCTACATCAGAAGTAACTTATTGGCCTATCCCTTGACTTGTTTATTTTAGGAGAAGGTTTAATACTTGGCTGAAATACAAGAAGTCAGTGGAAGTCTATAATTTTCCTGACCATTTCTTGACATTTCTAGGAAATCAAGGCTTCTATAGGACCTAACTGGCCAAAAATTAATTGTAGCAGGACCGCAGACAAGTTTGGGCACTGAACTAGGGTTTTTTACTACTGTGTCATCAGGAAAGAGAAAAACTACCAGGATTGCCTTGTGCTGGGGACAAAAGAAAGTGTAAGGTGCCTTTTGCTTTGAAAGACCTTAGTCCAGAATTTTCTGTCCATAAAGAAGTTATATAAATGTTTCTGGGTTTTTTCCACTGGATTTATATTATATAAAATGTGAAACTTTGTTACAAAGCAGAAGTTCTAAGCTTCCTTGGTGAGAAATTTTACTTCTGAATGCTTTTAGACTGCTTATGCTGTGCATACTTTTCATTATCTTAATGAGGTAATTATTTAGTATCACAAAAATGGGACTTATGTGCTTAGTTTTACTTTTGTTTGTTTTTTTGGTGTTATTTAGATAGTTACTAGAAGTCATCGGAACATATAAGAAAATGAAATTTAAAAATTAACATAGTATATTGGGCTTGGAAAGATAGTTAACTAGAGTGGAACTGCAATTACAATGACACTTCTCAGTGAAGTGATCTTTCCCTAACAGCAGAAACTAGCTGCAAAGTCTGAAATACCAAGATGAAAAGAGGAAGGTTTCTGTGTTGTATTACAGTGTACATAATAAACTTCACAGACATAGTGGATATTTTTATTTGTACATGACTTTTCTGTTTAAAAGAATATATCTCCAAAAAGTGCAGTCATAGCTCATTTCTATAGATGCTAAAAGGTAGCTTCTCCATGTCTTTCATAAAGAGTTCTCTCATCTAACTAAATACTGTCTCATCAAATTACTTAGGAACTTTTTATATTTCATTTCAGGTAATAATCATATGAAGGAAGAAAATTATGGTGCTGCAGTGGATTGTTACACTAGGGCTATAGAACTGGATCCAAACAATGCAGTCTATTACTGCAACAGGTAAACCCAAAATGATACACACCTTTCATTCCTAGACTTCGTTAACATTATTTTAAAAATAAACTGTGAAGCAGATCAAAGGCTAGAAACCCCACTATTTAGAAATCTGTTGTTAGATTTGTAAAATTAGAGTGAAAGTGAGCTCATTCAGCATATCTGCATCAGTTAAAATTAAAATGGGCTTTAAAATTACTTACAACTCTTCAGCTAAAGTATTGTGTGTGTCAAGTTGTCTATATTAAATCATAACATAGGCTGTGATTTCTAGCCTGCTGAGAGTAGTAAAAGCCTTTTTCTGTGTGTTTCAGTGACTCAGCTGCTCTCTCTATCTCCTTGAGTACTAGCTATGTCTGGCAAAAAAATCATCAGTGCAGGAATACAATTTTGGAGATTTCAGGCATTTTGTAAATTGTCAGTTTTTTCATGTGTGAGCTGTTGGAAAATAACAATGCTGCTGTGACAGTTTTCTTATCTAATCTCTTCTTTACCGTCATGAATGAAGAAGACAGTGATTTGGCAGCAGGTGAGCTTGGAAGGGCATGTTAACCTAGTCACAGCTGCCTGCTCTTGCAGAACACTGCTTGGAAGAGCAGCCAAAGAGCAAAGGCAGTCCTGACTTTAGGCCCTACTGGAATAAGCCCACCTCTAGAGTGCCTCCACTATTAATTAAATGATATAGGATATATTAAGTGTTGTCAATATGGCCTTGTGGCACTGTACCCACTGGATTATGCTATTTTTGAAGCTCTGCATCCATTGCTCCAGCATTTAGTTTGTGCTAAATACAAATGAAAGATCCAGCATTTAAAAGGCAAGTTTAAAGAGAAAGGAAATTATGCAGTTTGCTAACGTTTTGCATATTCAGGATGGCAGTTGAAAAGTGTAAATCATCTATATTCCTTGTGAAAACTGATCACGAGTCATTTTACGTATAAAATGGAAATATCAGACCAGATTAAAAAGCTTCCTAAAATCACTGGAAGTTTCTTCAGTACGGGCTTAAATGTCAAAGTTTTAATTAGCAAGAGCAGAAATAATTTTTGTGTTGCATCATCACATACCACATTTGTGAGAACCAAAATGTAGCTCAATGTCAGTCAGTACAGTATTGTATATAATTTTTTAAAAGAAAACAGGAGCTGTTTGGAGCTTTGTGGATGATAGGGTATTTCAATAAGTATATACCTTATTCTTATCTTAAGCTTCTTTGGGAGCCATGGGGACACACAGCATTCAGTGGGATTGCTTTTTATCCACAGCAGTGCAAAAAAGAGTGGGCTGATATGCCCTCAAAATTTTAACTGGCCATGTAAAGCTTCTCGTGAACATGGAAAAATGTTTTCTGTTCAAATACATGTGAGAACAAACATTGCCCCCAGCTTTTATTTATAAAGCTTCACTGGCATCTCTGGAATTGGACAACTGCTTAACAGCCCAAAACAGTTAAGTAGTCCAATTCAGAAGACATTTTAATCAAAGTCAGAAAATCACATGCAATTTGGAGTTAATCACAGGACAAAGGATTCTTAATAAAATAGATATGCTTTATGTAATGAAAATATTGTAATTTCTACTGCATTTTTTAACCAAGGAAAAATAAATGAGAGTGGCTTGAAACCTTTCAGACTGGTGAAGTTTTGATTATTAATGTGTTTCATTTTAATTGTGTCACATTAATTTCATTTAATGTGTCCTTTTTAATTTGGTCAAGTCTTTAATTTTATTGTATTAATATCTGCAACATTCAGTATTTTTCCAGTATAGAGATGCAACTGTATTTTAGTAATGCAGAGGTTTTTGAGAAATGTTACTGTGATTTACCTACAAGCTTGAGATGACTTCTAAAATCCTGAGCAGGGGAAAATCACAGCATTCCTTTGAATGGCTGTAAAATGATACTTCTTCTGGAAAACACCAATTATATAAAATATTTCTCCATAAACAGTGATTTTATATAAACTACTACTTGACAGTTTCACTTCTTGTAATAGGTTTTATTATTTATTCTATGCATAGTCATATGCTAGATCTTAGACAATTCCTTAGAATTATTTGTCCTTTGTGTCCTCAGAGGTGAGTGCATGTTCTCCAAAACCTTAGTCCAGCAATGCACTTAGGCACATACCTAGCTCATAGCATTTGCTTGTCTTACTTAATTAAAAAAAGGTAAGCACAGCCTAAATAGTGAATGAAAACTCAGTAATAAGTCACAAGCATGTGAATATCTAGGCTTGGGGTTTGGTTGTTTTGATTTGGTTTTGGTTTTTTGTGCGGTTTTTGGTTGGTTGGGGTTTTCTTGACAAAGCTTTATTTCCTTACCAACTTTCTCTCAGGGCTGCTGCTCAAAGTAAGCTCAACAACTTCAGGGAAGCAATAAAGGACTGTGAGAGTGCCATAGCAATAGATCCAAAGTACAGCAAAGCATATGGAAGAATGGGGTAAGCTAATAGAAATTTGATTAAACACTGAAGACCCATGTGTACATTACCATAGATTTTCTGAAATATATGGAGCCAGGTTGTATTATTCACTTACAGAACAGTGTTGTCTAAATATAGCAGTTTTCTGAAGATAACCCTGTCAGACTGTCAACTCTTTTTATATGTGGTTGATACCAGCATTTTCATCAGATTTCATTAGTTTGCAGATTTTTTCTTTCAATTCATCACCTTGCTGGATTTAGCTTAGGAAGTAATTATGGGGGTTTTTTTCTACCACCTAACTAGTTAAAAGTAATCAAAATTCTGCTGTTGGAGCACTGAATCTGTTAAAGATGCTGTTAGAGAACAGCACTGGGGCTTCACACTAGCAGGAATAAAGCCTTAGTTTTTCTGTTCAATAGCTCTTTGGAAGCAGATATTTTAGCAAGAATAAGCTGTGTCTCTTTGGCAGGTTTTCTCAGCAATGTCTGAGAGATAAACTGTATAGCCTCTTGAGGGTGGTTTTAAGTGTTACCTGAAAGCAATGTCAGGAATGCTCTTAACAGACTGTTGGTTTGAGTGAAGGGCCATTCTTCCAAGATGTACAGCTTTGTATTTTCAATAATCACGCACACTGTAGTAGTGGACTTAATGCTGCTTATGTCTTTTGAGGTTATATTTATACCAGTAAATTAAAAAATGCTTGGGATTGTTTGTTGAGTCAGTTGGCACAAAATGGCTTATGTTCATGTTACTAAATTTACCTTGCAGTATGGAGTAGCCAAATCCAAACAACCTATTGCTAAACTGCACTGGTGTATATTAAATTCTGAACCATGCCCTGAAATTATCTGTGATAATTCTTGTTGGCCTGGGACAAAACCATGCAAAACCATTTTAAGATAAAATGTGGTGGAATTCTATCACTTAAAAACTTTATATAATACAGTTCACTTTACCAATACCACCTAGACTAAGGAGCTTTTGAAATGAAGACTTGATTTCAAAATTTTAGGTTTTGTTTCATTTAACTCTCCTTAGATTGTTTCTTCATATAGGACAATCAAAGCTCCCTTGATTTCAGTCATACGGAGGGATGCTACAGGCTGATGTAACTGGACAATATTTTAGAGTTTTGGGTGTAAGACCAACGTTTCTTTGATACACACTGAGACACTGAGAGTGGGACCATTCTCAGACACATTTTGAGCTACAAGCCATTGCTTAACCCAGCAGATGAGTAAACATTTTGGCATAGGCTGAATGAGGAAACCATGCTTCTTTAGTAATAAGTGAAAATCGCACTCCCATGCCCCCAGTGTAGGAAACACCTTCTCAACAAAAAGTCCTTAAGAAAAAGATGTGCTCTCTAACTGCATTATGGAGACTTGCCAGTTTTTCTCAGAATCTGACAGAAATTCTTTGTATGTCACAGAAAGATGCAGAAATGCCACAAATACACAGAGATGGGAGCCATTTTAAAGTGGGAATGTCAGTTAAAGGTGGTATTTCCAGCATGATCCTGAAAGACCACTTGTCTGGGTAGGAGGTGTGAGGAAAGAAATTGTCTGCTGTTCTGACTTCTACTGTGCTCCAAGAAACTTTCTCTGTAAAATACTTTTTCTGTAAAAAGAATTATTGCATCACAGAAATAATGTGTTGCATTTCTTGTCTGGGCAGAAACTATTTTGGCAAGTTAATCAGCCAAAAGGGCATTAAGTCCACTACTACAATGTGCTTATTTTTTATGAGGGTAAACGAGTTAAGGGAGAAAAAACTAATATTGTGTGGATTCCTGCAGGAGCAATATTGGAAATTCCTGGAGTTTTATACTCTTACTGAGAGCGATGGCAATCATGGATGTATCTAAAACACTGAATTTGTTTGCATGAGACAAAAGACCAAGGTCTGTTACCAGGCATAAGCACAAGCTTATCAACTCAGGCTGTGTAGCTCAGCATCAGAAGGTGAACTGAAGTACTGAATAGCTGTATGTGGGTTACACAGATCTTTCACAAAATGTGGAAAATATATAAATTGAAAATACTGTAGCAGATAGAATTGAAACTGCAACCAGATGGACTTCTGGAATAGTTCAAAGAAAGATAGTATTTTAAACACAGTAGCTAATCAAATTTGAAATAAAAAACTACTTAAAAGTAGTGGGTCTGTCCTGTGCTGTCATGAGCTGCTGGAGCAGAGTCTTTTTCAAAACATTAAGTAGGCTTCCCTGATACAAGGGTTTCTTACAGCATTTTACAGGTATTACTACTATGCTGTATAACATTTGTCAAGTTGTTGAAATATGATATCCGAAAGGAGAAGCCTTACATTGATCCTGAGAGAAAAATGTTGAAACTTTTAGGTCCAGTATTTTAAAATAATGAAAATGTTAATAATAAAAATGATTTTATATAAATGTATAAAGACAACAATATAATCATCAAACATCTTCTGTATTAAAGTATTTAATATAGTAATATTATATTAAAAGTACATACTTTTTAATATATATAAAAATAAAAAGTATATTTGTAGGTCCAGTTTCTTAACATTGCATAACTCATATTAAGAGTATCTTTGCCCTACCTACTCATGTAAGTTTCTAAATAATCTCTTAGGTCAGAAGAACTGGAAAAAACAATTAGAGCTTATGCAAAAAGGCACAGATGCTGGATCCAGCTTGTGCTGTTAAAGTGACTAAGTCACTTGATACCAAGGAGTTTTTAATGAAACTTGCATATATATGAAACAGACAATGCAGGATGTGTTCTTCTCTACAAATAGCAAGTGCTTACACTAAGCAGTAGTACCTGATTTAATTAAATGGTCAAGCTAAAAATCAGTTGTGAGATACTATTTTACTTAGAACAGAAAATATATCATTAGCTTTTGATGCTCATATATGTTCTAATTAGGATTTCTTTATTTCACATTAGGTTGGCACTGACCTCAGTGAATAAGTATGAAGAAGCAGTTACCAGTTATCAAAAAGCACTGGATCTTGATCCAGAGAATGACTCTTACAAGTCAAATTTGAAAATAGCAGAACAGAAACTAAGAGACGTGTCCAGTCCTGTAAGTTTGCTCTCCATCTATTTATTTACAATAGTTTAAACTGGGATTTTGTAGGAAACTTAGCTTCAATTGCAATTTGTTTGTAGACTGGAACTGGACTGAGTTTTGACATGGCAAGCTTGATAAACAATCCTGCCTTCATTAGTATGGTGAGTATATCTCAAGGTTTGCATTATCCCATTTTAAAAACTGAACTCTTAAGAACAACTCTTGTTCAATAACAGAAGCAATTTAAATGAGTATTATTATAGCAACGGCTTTATTACACTGAATTTAAACTTTTATACATCATTTTCCACTCTAAACAAGAAGTAAAGCAAGTATCTCCAGTAATGCTTGTGTTATTTCCAGCTGATTGTCTGTTCCTTATAGAAAACAACACACATAGGTTAGCTATGCTGTTTTTATGTATGCTATGACAGAAGGCTCTTGTCAACAGCATGATGAAATTTTCTTCAGTTCTCCACAGAACAGTTAACAATGATACAAGGACTAAAGTAACTTTTCTTTGGGAGAACTATCCAAGAGACCTTTCTGTTCTTACTCTTTCAAATTATCCCTAATAACCTTAAGAGTTAAAAAAATGAATATAAATAGCATGTACTGCATTCTTATGTTCAGTACAATAACAAATTGTGTACTTCTCCCTCAGTATATACAGACCCCAAACTTTAAGAAAGCAGTAAAACTTTACAAGCCCTCTCGTAGCTTCAGTGGAACAGCACATTTCAACCAGTGCTTTTTTGTGAAGTGTGCCGCATTCAAAAGAGATCCATACATCTGTTTTGGTAATATGGTCCAAATAATAGGGACAGTAGGCAAGCAAAGAGGGAGCAAGTTCTATGATGCCATTCATGATTAAATAGCACTGCATCTCTGTGTACTACTTCACTAGCCACATGATGTACTTAAGACAACCTCAGTCTGTTTAGAATCGATGATGTATGGAGCTGGCTTGGGGGAAAGGATCTATTACATTTTTTCCAGAAGATGCCCGGTGAACTAGATAGAACACTGTGCATTTATTCAGGAATAAATGAGTTGTTTTCCCAAGATGTAGTTACTTGGTTTTTTGTTAAAGTGAAAAAACTGCCTCACTTTTTGACCTTGAGAAAATTGGTTGTAGCCTCAGTTTTTGGCCCCTAAACTAGATAAGGCTTATTACTAATGGAAGAAACTACCCCTGTATTGAGCACAGAACTGACCTGCATGTGACATTTTATACATTTTATATCTAACTATTAACTAGAGAAAAAAGTTGATTTTTGAGTTATCTATATATGTTGATATATTGAGTAATAAAATTTATACTGGATATATCTGATTTTTGTAATATCTTTAATAAGATAGTTAAGAAGCACATACTGTGTTTTGTCTATTGGTGGTGCATTCATACAGACACTGATTTTTGTAGGAATTACATTACTAACATTGAAAAATCACATGTTTTTTTCTATAGTATCAGTCCATAGACACCCTTACACTATGGTAAAAGCAATATAATTTTAGAGGTATCTAATGAATGAGAAATTTAAATAGCCTCATGCTTACTACAAAATAAGAAGATATGCAGTTACCAGAGAAGATATATGTTACCACAAAACCATGCTACAAAGTAAGTCCACACTCCAGTTTGATCCGAAATATTTGTGGCCATAATCTTAACTGTTAATGCCTGGTACTAATAAGAGTTGCAAAATTAATTTATCCAGGCCGAGAAATAACAAAATACAGACTTTTGTCCAAAAAGTCCAATAGAAAACATTTGTCCTTGCAATTCTTCAATGTTTCATGTGTTTGTTTAGTTTTCTGGTGCTGGATTTTTTATGTTAAATGGCTTGTCATATTTTTCATGTCTGAATCTGAATCTATAGCCGCTATTTTTTTCTTTAACACATAACAAATTGTATCAGCTTCATTTCCATGAAATACATTGCTGTAGTGGTTCTTTTTGCTCTGCATGTAAACTTAATTTTGTAATAGAACACAGCATGTGGGTTTTTTCTGCATGATTTTCTCAGCAATAGCCAAGTGGTAAATATTTTATAATTTCAGCCTTATCTTGTCTATTCTAGGCAGCAAGCTTAATGCAAAATCCTCAAATTCAACAACTGTAAGTATTAAAATGGAGTAGCATTAAACAAATGTCTTAAGATGTTTGAATTAATAAAAAATGTATAGTACTTATAGCTGTAATTCTGAAATGCAGATATATTACTGAAAAAGTAATTTTATTTTGCTTACTGTAAATTGTAGCTTCTTCTCCTTGCAACTTAGTTCCTCTCAGCAATTCAAAAAAGAAGTGGGGCTTATTGCTTACAGTAAAGATCCCTGCACATCCCAATACAAACTCTGTGCTAACTGTTCCAGGATGTCGGGGATGATGTCAAATGCCATTGGTGGCCCTGCTGCTGGGGTTGGTGGCCTTTCAGATTTGTCCAGCCTGATCCACGCGTAAGTAAGAACTGCATGGTTTTAATTGTCACATTTGTAGTAGGGTAACTGTGCAACATCTATTTTAAAGGGTGCAGTGTCAAGGGAATTATACTGTAGTCTATTCCCACTGTTTGTTATTAAAACCAACAACTCGAAGACTTATTTTCCAGGGTTGTGTTTGTTTGCTCCATACATTTCCATCAGCTGGAATGACTGAACTGCTGTTTTCAACTGGAATGACTGAACAACTGAGCTGTGCTCAGCTTCACTTTCTGGTTCTCATACATTGTTATTTTCTAATGCCACTTACTAAAAACATTCATTTAAATCTTTTAAGTACTTCTACATGTGCTATCAAATTCTGTGGATAAATTTACTACCTGATATCTCAGATACTATTTGGGAAAACTACAGCTCTGGCATCTCTCCATTTAGATGAGGAATGTTTCAGTGAACTCAGGATAATGAAGAATACCTTTACAAAACCCAGGAGTCAAGGCTTTTAGACTATAATGATGATATCCATCTGGAAAGGTCTGCAAAAAAACATGCCATTTGCTTATATTCCAAGATCTACTTTATTTCAGCATTCTAGCCAACTCCAAACTATTTTTAAGTTTCACCTCTTCAGGGCAAAAGTAATTTATGATTTACATCACAGACAGAAATGTCTCACTGCAGAAATTCAGGGCTATTTTCATAAAAATTGTGTACTATGCAGACATCTATAAAAATGTGGCTTTCCTTCAGCGTGCACTGTAGTTTGAAGGAGTCTTGATAGTTTGCTACTTGCACAAAATGTCGAAGTAACAGAGAGGACAAGCTAGGCTTTTAGTGAAATACTATTTTTTATTTCTTTTTTATTAGTAAACAAGTGTTATGCTTCTCTTATACATGGAATTAGCCTCTGCTATTAATTTAACTCTTAAGCTACAACTGTTGTAGATAGATCTATTACTATGTCATGCAAGATACAAAAACTTGACAGTATGCTTGCTTTCAATTAATGACATCTTGTTCACCAGTAAAAGTCAGCAGTTGCATTTTGGATTTCTAGAACCATTAATATAAAGTTGCACTCCAACTCCAAGAAAATAGTTACTTTAAACAGAGTGGATGCTCTCAAAAAGAAGGGAATAAATCACTGGAGCGGATGTGTTATTTTACCATAAAAGGTAATATATTTTGAAAGGTGATACTTCTCTATGTAATCAAGAAAAATACTACTAAAGAAAGGTTTATGACAACAATCCTGTTTGGAGACACTTTAACCAGATAAATTCATGATACTGCAAATACCTTAAGACTGTAAATCAAGATATCTTTAATCTTAATTTTAATGTCACGCACCTTTCAGCTGTATTGGAATATCCTGTTTGCTTACAAGTGCTGCTTTCACTTGCTTAGTTCACTTAAAACTGTTCAACACAGGGGGCAGCAGTTTGCACAGCAGATACAGCAGCAGAATCCTGAGCTCATAGAGCAACTGAGAAATCATATCCGGAGCCGATATTTGAGTGGCAGCACTGAAGAACATTCCTGACTTCAACGAGTCATATGAATTGGAATGATGTATAACCCAAAATGCATACCATAGTTAGTAGCAAAAGCACCATTGTAACTCTTCTGCTTGAATAGAAGACAGAAAATTCTTTGTCTGTGTTTGCAAACAAGAATAAATCTGGTAAACAGATCTCTTGCACATAACTTGGAACATAGTGTTTATGCATAGTTACTCCTCGGAAAATAAACACACTGAATAGGTGGTTTATCCCCAAGTCCAAATCATTTCAGTATGTGCATCGGATTGACCTCCAGGGCTACTGAGTGGGGAGGAGTTTTGTAGTGTGCTGATCTTGCCTAACAGCTACTTCTAAAATGATAGTGTAAAAGATGTGTTACTCATATGGTGAGAATCATGACAGTTGTACTCCTTTAAACAGTACTGAAATACTGAAATAATAGGCCCATCTGATGTGCCCTTTTATAATGAGCATTAAGTAGTGTTGGAATAGAGACTCATGCTTGAGAAGTCTGTTTCCTTAATCCTGGGGAGGGGCTTTCATGAGTAACAGGAAATACTTTTCAACGTCATTGGGTAGAAGAGAGGGAGATGACTGCATATGAAGGAGTACCACACATTGCAGTGAAAGAGAAGACAGTAATTCTCTGTAGGATAATACACAGAAATCAAAATGGAACTTGGCTTGGGAAAGAGAAGTTGTAGGGTTTTCTACTGCCATGTATACCCTCACGTCATTATGTTAGCCCTGGAGGTCAGAATTATGGCACCATGTTCCTAGGCATGGCAAGCTGTATTACATTCCGTATGTATGCAGTATTTAATATAAACTTAAAATTCTTAACTGTAGTAAGCTAAAACTGAGCCTGTGACTGTACAAATAACTAGTACTGAAAATTTTAAAAAAGAACTGCCTTAGAAGGATTCTTTTTCTATTGTTGTGTGATAAATCACTGGCTTAAACAATTGGGGATTTTTTTTATTATACATATCTACCTAAAATGATGGTTATATAGTCAAGTTAAAGATTTTTTCGACTCTATAGTATTTGTTTCTTGCTCAGTTAATATTACTCTTGCAAGATTGCTGCTCTTCTGTATGTCAAGTATGTTAACTTTTTTTACTCTGTTTACTGTTCACACTGCTTTCTGATACAAAGTACACTTGTTCTTAGCCCAGGGATGTTCTCAACACACTTTCCTCTTCCTATATCTTAACTAATTTTAGGAGCCTGCTTTGAATTCTTAGACAGAGTGATCTCTGGGGGTCAGCCAATCTGGAGTAGATATGTGGAGGAGTAACAATAGACTCCCAAATGGAGAAATACACAGAAACTCCTGAACCTTAGACTTTATATCCAATTGATCTTGTGCTCATGAAAGCGCTTCTCCAGCAGAAACAAGTGCAAAATTTGGGGCTAAGTAATATACTTGATTCTAACAAATTATCGTTGTATATCTACGGTATGAATTTTAGCCTACTAAACCAGACAGAAAAATGCTGATCCAAGGAGAAATGAAAGGAATTGCAGAAAACACAAATCTAGGAAATCCGTATTACCATCTATTGAATAAACAGGTAAAACTTAATACGTGAACAATTTAAAGACACTTCACACTTTATTGAATAGCTTGCCTATGTACAGCTTTAAAATGCTTTTGAAAATTCTTTCTCTAAGTTGGTGTAGCTGCTTTCTTCAGGTTGTACAGATACTTAAGCTTTACATTAAATACCTTTTCAAATAACAGCTGCTGACTCAACATCTGATGATGAGAAAGAGAATCCCTAAAGGGATCTTTTGTCAGAGGTAGCTCAGATCCTGAATCTTACTCATTCAAGGAAACTTACTTAAGTTCAATTACACTAAGTAGGACAGGAATACCATTTAGAAGAAAGATTTATGGAGGCTCTGGGTGGGCTACAAAAAGGGTACAGGTGTTACTTGGAACAGTGTGTTGTGTCAGGAGAGAAGCATTGTATCTAGTAGGTTACACTTCACAGTTCCTTTTAATTCTCCTTCATATCTTCAACTGCCCAAAGTGTGTTTCACTAACTTTGATAGGGGGAACCAAAAAATCTGTGGTGGAGTGTGCAGCTCTGCCAATATCTCTATACAAACTCAAATTATTCTCACTTTGCAAGAGCAATCCTCATGCAGTTACTTTTCTGCTTTGAGACAAATGTCAAGAATTTAATGAGAGTTCCTTAAGAACTACAAAGTGTGTTAAGATCCAAAGAGGGCAGAACAAGTTGTGTACTTGCACTGTTCAAGTACAAGCTCCATAGCTTAATGAATTTATGGGAGAACAATCCCCAACATTAAATGGAAGGAAGCATTGGTTAGTTATCTGAAAACTACTCTTGAAGTCATCATGGAGTTGTAATTTTAATTTCACATGCTACAATATTGTTGTGTTTAGGTTTTACTTCAGATAATACAGAGTATATATTAAAATGTTAATAGCATTAGCTAAGCCTTCAGGAATGTGCTACAACTGACTGGCACAATACTAGTAAACATTCTCTGTTTCTTATGTATTAACAGAAAGGGCTTTATAGCCTAAACAAAAACCAGTGAAACCAGTAACAGGAGCTGTTATTACATGCTTTTCCACTGAAACCATGAACAGAGAGACCATTTATGCTAAAGTCTGCTTTTCTTTGAATTGCCTAGATTGTTTCAGTCATGCAACATGTCTTAATCACAGGGTGTGGAAGGATGCTTTTCCTGTGCAGTAACTGCACTGTATCTTGTGCTCAAATTCTTCATACTGCTAGATAAAGTGGTAAACCACAATCCAAGTGGTAAATATTGCTTTAAGATCAATTGCATTTATCATTCAACTGAGCAAATCCACATTTACACCTAATAGGTTTTGTATCATTACTGTTCCATCAGTGTATAAGTACAATAATTTGGTAGAGAAGAAAGTATTTTGCAATCAATTGTGAACTCCTGTAACCTGCTTGCATGGGAGTATATTCTTCTAACTATGATCATAAAGACACTTAATGAAATATGCAGCTTAGAAATTGTTTGAATTGCGCTCTTGGTTTTGTAGCAAGTGCAAAGTAAAATCACTCATGCATACTGAGATAGAACTAGCTCTGTAACTTTGAGTAGATTGTTTTATGGCAACAGAAAGTCAAATTGGCATAATGCAACTTGTCTACTATTTCTGTATCTCTCCTACCTCTTACTGCCATGTGGTTACATCTCCTTCAATTTGTGTAGTTTAACTCAAAGATATATTATAAATAAAGTTATATACTTTTTTTGTCTGTATAGTTGTGGTTTTCTGGTTTGATTTTTTATGTATCTCAAGGAACAGGTAAATTGCATTCTTTAAATACCTGCTCATGTTGGTTGGATTTTATCACATAAGAAGGATAAATTTCTAATTTATTGTTTCCTGTATGGACTTAGTCCCTCAATATACAAATCTGGTCCTCAATTTATCCAATATTTTAACACTGAATACTACTCTTAAGATTTTATACATGGGAAGCCTTAAGTAAAATAGAGTCAAAACTAACTATGAAGTTGCTACGTGCCAACATGGTAGCTGAGAAATACAAGCTGCTGATTAGTGTCTTTAACACCAGTTTACCTAGTATTAAAATAGGTAAGACAGTTGCTATTTCATCTACTAAACGGCTACCTCTGGGTAACCATAGGTATTTCAGCCAAAAATATTTCCAGTTTTTGTCAAAACAAAGCCAGGGAAAGCACATTGTAGTGCTTGACCAAGCCCTAAGCTTATTCCTGTATATATGCTTTAGAGAACTTAATCTAAGGCAGCAATGCAGGGTATTTTTTTTTTCCTTTTTTTTTTTTAACCTTAAAAATCTCTTTAATTGCCTCTGGGATGCAAAGAATAACTGGCACCACCTTTTTTAACAAAAAACTACCTGAGTTCTACTATTTTAGTTTTCAGTTCCCTACTAATTAGAAAATAACATTTAACAGCTTGTCCTGTATTGCAGGAATGTACAACTCTGCTCGTGACAGCAGACAACTGGGACAGATTTGCTGTATTGTTTCCTTTTCAAAGACTGAGCCACAACCAACACAGTCTTTGGTTTATACTCCAATTCCTAGCTCCACTCTTTCATCTCGTGCCTTTATCAGGTTTTATTTCCTATGGCTATACATGTACCATGCAAACAGACTGCCATGCCAGGTACTTCATATTACTTTTTTTTTTTTTAATTTGGATTCCAGGAACTTGTCTGTAAAAGGTCAGTTCCTTTGAACTGAAGTAGTCTTGTCAGAGCCATGATTTTAAAAGCGTTTAAACACTTTAAAAAAATTAAAATAAGAAAAATAAACACAAAATGCTAGTATTTCTTACCAATCTCATCTCCCTATCCTGAAATGATGTAACTGCAATATAATTTTCTAGAACAACATGTTTCTCAAAGGTTTTATTTTTCAGTAGATAAAATGAATATGCATGTTTTAAAATATTTGAAAACATTCAAGAAATGCTCACAGAAATTAAATAATTATTATCACATTTACAGCTATATGTGTTTGTTTATACTGATTTCAGAACAACTGACTGCAAAAACATCAAGAAATTGGTTAAAAAAACAGTAAAACTACAGAATTTTTTCTTCAGCTTTGCTTGATTTCTGAAGAAACTACACAGACTTGTGCAATATCATCATACTCGTATGTTCTCTTCAAAAATGTATCTGTAAGTCTTAGGCCAGAGACACTCTAGAAGGAGAAAATATTTATTAAGAGTTGTTATTAGAAAGATTTTTTACAACAGCTATTTTACAACAAAACTGTCCTAATAACTTACCTGCAATCCCTGCACTGAAGACAACAATGTCAGTGCAAGATGGAGGGATGAACTTGGGTACAGTTTTCCAAGTTGCCTTCCTGAAACTCCACACCAGTGGATGGAATTAGTATTGCACATTTCTAAAACCAGATCCATAGTCCTTTCACTGCTAGGGGAAATCAAAAAACAAGGATAAACCTGTGGGCTTTCTTAAGCATTCAAAGACTGCAGACATCTAAAAGCTTGATTATTATTCAGGCTACTCCTAATCAAGATTCATAAATAATTGTAAGATGGCAAGCAGTATTTCTTGTGATGCACAGTAATTCAGCTGCAGATAGCTCTCTTTGACACAAGCATCCTGTCACGGGTTTAGCAATACTGGATAACATAATACTTGGATGGACTACAAGGTTTTCATGAGAAGTATCTACAGGCCAGATACATGCTTTAGTCTCTGGGCTCAACTTCTATATAGAATTACTTCATTTAAATGTCAGTCTTGCAACCTTAAAATGAGTTGTGATTTAAGTATGAGGTACAATCATAAATAATATTGCAGACAGATTATTGGAATTCATCTACAGAATTCTGGCTATCTTCTAGTTCAGTACCACATTACCAGATCATGATGTAAGTTTTTTAGTTGGGAGTTTTTTTTTAGTCTCTGTGTTTCAAGTAGTTTTGTGTTGCCACAAGACTAGACTTAAGTAGTTTCAGCAGAAGTACGGAAACAGAAAACAAAACCAGCCACCCAACTCACCCACTCAGGAAAAAGTAGGAGAATCACATGACATTGTTACCTGCAATTTGTTATTTTACATGTAATGTCAAAAGGTTCTTCCAAATTTACAGTATCTGGTATTGTCTCCAATGAAAGCCTTACATCACCATAACCAGGAGCCTGGGAAGGAACAAGAATGTATATTCTCAGATGTTGGATAGGGAAATTGAAGTTTTTACTGAAGTTTTCATTTCCTGTAAGAACTGTGGAATAAGAGAAATCTGAATAAAGAAGATTGACTGTGCCTTTGATTAGTATGGAAATCACAGCAGCTCTCCAACTGATGAACACCTTCTTCACAGGTTTAACAAGTCATCAGATGAGGATGATCTTTATTATTACATTTTCAGGAGAGTGTAAATTCTTAAAGTTTAAATAGCCATACACAGTTCCTGAAAATACCATCTTTAATCTAAGGCCTCTGTTAGGCAGATAACAGATCTGTGTGGACACCACCAGTAGCACTTCCCTGCATAAACCCACCACTATTCCACATCCTAAGAAGCAAGAGAAACCACCATTTCGGTCTTATGTGCCTCTGCTAAAATAATTAATTGTCATCAGTCAGAAAGTCACACAATATGAACACTTGTCAGTTATCCATGAGACAAACACATCTGATATGGTCTACTAATAAACGTATAGTAAATAAACTTACTACCACCCAAGGCTGATTCAAAATAAGTCACCTGCAGATCAAAAAGCATGTTTAGATTTTCAATTCCCATGAATGATAGACCATGAGAGAAAAATAGGGGGAAAATTTGTCCTGCCTTCCAAGGCTTAGTTATTGTACATTTTTTTAATTCTGATAATAAAAGGATGTTGTAGTGAAAGTTATATTTACAGTGTGATTGAAAGATATTTCCAAAGTGGTCCAGAAAGTCAGTGACTGACAGGCTGGGAACAGGTTTTAGTCACGTAAGTTTGCTACAGACTAATGACAGATGACATTTTAGAAAGCATATTAAACTGGACATTAGAGTAAGAAAAGGAATGTCAAACCAATGGGGACTTAGATTAGTCAAGCAATATGCATTTGGGACCTTGCATGAAAGAGAAGTAATTATTCGGCACTGGAAAAATGCAAATATATTCAACTGTATTAGGTGACATGGAGGAATTGACTGGAAAAATTAAACACATTACACTAAACAACAGGTAGTTTTCCATTAACATTAGGTTCTTCTTTTACTAGAGATACATTAAGGAAAAAACCAACAAACACAAACCTACAATAAAAGTGGTATTTTAGAGAATAAACTTAGCATCAACTGACCAAATCAAAACAGAATCATAGTAGATAAGAACTATACCACGTAATATCTGTTGAACTCAAAAATGAGATACCTCCAGGAAGTGATGGTTAGAGGCAAAGGCCTTGAAGTAACAGTAGGAGTAGTAACATAGGTTTTATCCAGAACTGAGATAATTGCTCAGATTATGGAATAAACTAGACAATTTCCTGCTTGTGCTACTAAAGAATGATGTTCTCTAACTTCGGACTGGTTCTAGTATGGTCCTGTACTGAATGCCTGTGAGCATGTCGAGCGTCCTCTGGCATATTGTGAACACCTGCTGGGTTCATTGTTCCGCAAAGAGACTGTAGTTGTGAATTCAAAGACCAAGCCACATTAAAAGCAAACAAACAAACAAACAAAACACTCCCAAAAAAACCAACCAAATCCACAAATTATGGTATGTGGATACTTGTTCCAAAGGTGCATTTCTGATCTGACCTGTAACTAGGTCACTTCTCTAAATTTTGCTCCCATTTCCAACCACAACACTTAGGTAAATAGGTAATAGTAGAGGTAAAATTCTGGGCCTGGGTTGGAAACAACGGTTATAAAGCTGGCAAATGGATTACGAGTAAAATGATTAAAGGCAAGGTCTAGAAGTGAATTAATATGATAGCACTTAAAAAATGAGGGGAGAAAAGACGGAGTTACACTGCAACTCAGAAGGGGAAAAAAAACCCAACTACCTGCTGCTTTTCTAAAGACAGATGTTGCTCAAAATACCCAAAACAGTGTTTTTCTAATAATCACAAGGCATAAAACTATGCTGACCAAAACTAATCCTGAAGTGTTGAAATGTGTGCTTCACATGCAATTCTCAAAGGTTCAAATAAAAGAGATGCAGAGTGAGACAATATTGATTTAGGGAGGGAAAAGAAATGAGTGAAATGGTCAATTGAAAATTAAACAGTTTATTGTTAAAAATAAGCAAGTTTCAAAGTAACAGCAGTAACTAAGTTTAGGAAAAGGGCAGTTTCTAATTTCATGGGTTTATGCACAACACCTCAATTAAAAATCAAGACAAATTTCAGTTACTTAGGGACTTTTCAGTCACTTTCTTGTGAATTTCCAGTATCTAAGTTTGTTTGCCTAGTTCCAAGTCAGTGTGACTTACCCACAGAACTGCTCAATGTACTGCTCAATTGGAGACTGGGCAAAGACACAAACCCAATTATAATCTCTGTAAACTTAGACTGAGATTCAACTGTCAAAGTGGTTTTTTAACTATGCTTCTGTATCTCTCTCACCATCCTCAAGTGAGAGATGCAAACCAGGTTTAGGCATTAGATGGCTGACTCAGGCAAGATAGTAATTACAACTCAAAATTTAAGAACAATTTATAAATCAACTAAAATAGGACAGACTCAATAAAAACTGTGGACATGAAAGATAAATAATATTGTGCATAAAAAAAATGTTACTCCAAGCTAAAATGCCTGTATCAACTTGGGAGCAACTTCAATATTGAGAGTTGGCACATTTAAAGAGGTTATTTTGTCAGTTTGTTGCCAAATGGTATCCAAGCAGTTAATTTTACTCTAACAAATGTATTTTGCAACACTGGTTACTGGATTCTGACAATTAAAGTGCTCACTCCATTAACTTATCCACACTTCACTGAAGAAATATATGAAATAACTCTCACATACAGAAAGGTGTGAATAAAAAATGAGGTTCAGAAAGTAAACAGCTTGCACTTTTCCAAGTCATAATTAAAACTGTTCATTGAGTTTTCTTAAAAACGCATGCCAAGTTAAATGAATACTTCAATTAATTTAAAATCTTAATTTCTAAAATTAATTAATTTTAAATTTAATTTAAAATTAATTTTTAGTTAAATACTGAAATTAATACTTATGTTAAACTTACCATTCTTTGGAGCTGGCTAGTTTGCAGCCTTCCACGTTCACCCAGATTAGTTTTCCATACAATGTCTAATTTACCAATCACTGTTACACCTTTTATTACTCCAGCCTTCTCTGCAAATTCTTGCTTTGGTTTTAGACAGTATAAGTATTGACGTGTATCCATAGGTTGTAGGTAAGTCCTTGCACCAAAAGTAGACTCACTGAAAGGACAAAAACACTAGGTGTTAATTTAAACAGCTATTTTGAAGATTAAGAACCCATTTTTTTCCTCCATTCCCCACAAGTCTTACGGTATGTGTATGCATAGTTTGATAATGGTAAAACACATAGAATATTCTTTTTTGTTTTCACAATAGAAAAGATCTCTAAAATTTATGTAGCCAAAACCATAGAGAAATAAAAGAACCTGTTCTTCTCTTCTTAGAAATAACATAGAAATTCCCTCTGCTATATTATAATTAATTATCTTGCATCTGAACATTTAAACAAAAATGCTGGTAATTTTCTTTCTGCTATTTGTTTTCCCTCACAGTAAATCTCAATGTCATGAAACTAATATTCCTATTCAGGAGAAAAACCATTACAGTGGATGCAAATATGTCAGCATGAAAAAATTTTATATTCTACAACTCCATGAAGGTGTACCACTGATGCACCTTGACTGCTGTCTTGGGAACAACTGAAAACAGTCAGCAGTTTCCTGATAAGAAGCAAGGATTAGTCAGATGAGTCCTGTAAGGCTAAGTATATACACAGAGGTCAGGTGCAAACCAGAACTGGGTTAAATTTTATATAGGAGATACTGAAAAAACAGTATGCTTTCATGTTATCATGTCATTATTGTTAAAAAGCTTTTAAGGATTAGGCTGGATAGTTCTCTATTAGGTAGAATTACAGATTTTTAAGAATAGTTTCTATACAAAGAAAACTGTAACGAATTTTCCAGTTGAACATAGAATAGGATTTTGATCTTTTTACTTAAGTAAACACATACAATCCTCCCATTATAGATAAACAGCTAACTAATACTTGTATCTCCTGAAATATTAATATGAAGCATTTCAAAGTCAAATATCCTGAATGTAAACATACCTTTCCCCTGCTGTGTCAACTGTGTTCAGTTCTGCAACATTGTACATCATAGACGGCTCTAAAGAAACCTTCTCCATAAACATTGGAGAGGTAGTGATATTCTGAATTTGAGCTTCTAGAAACACTTCATCTGTCTGAAAAAAATCAAAAGTTCAAGTTCATGAAGACATGATTAGTGCTATTAAAAAGAGTAGGCAGTCCTATTCTTAAAAAAAGTCACACGTTTAGTTCATGCCTGCAAATCAAATTAATTAATGCAAGAAAAAACCTTAACCCCAGTAACAACAGGAGCAAAAGTGTTAGTCAACAGATATCTTGCCAAACAATGGATGTGGGATAATTTTGCTGTGTTCTAGCTATTGCTCATTTGTAATGCATTAAATCACCACTTCCCAAGACTTTCATCAACTTAATAGCAACTCAAGTTATATCCAAATTATTTTTTAAATGGAATAAATGGTATGGAATTGCAGTGCATAAGAACATGTCAAGCCAGATCACTAGTGTGTCAAGCTGTATAAAAAATTCATGTGTGTGTTTTTCTTTAACTGAAGTAAAATGGTTCAGGTACATGCTCTGATTTTTACTAAATAGTAGCATTCTAGATAAATCGCAAAATCCAGCCCCTTCTCTCACTCAGCTGCATCATGCCAAAGGTTACCTAAATTGTATACATCCAACAATTTAACAGGTGCTCTACCTTCAGAGTATCTGAAGCCAATGCCTCAAGGTGGTATCAAAGGACCAATTCTAGCACAAAAATGAAAGCTACATACTGTTAAACTTTAGAAGATGAAAAACCATGGGACTAGAGAAGTATTTGCCTCACTTCTTTTGTGGAATTGCAGACCAGTGAAATCTTTTTGCATGTCTAAAAATCTCAGACTAGAATAATTGTGGAAGACTCAGTCTATTATAGATATGAGTCCGCAGAAATGTGAAAACCACAATTAAAGAAGTGCCAGTTAAAAGAAGGGGCATATCAAATTTGCATTTACAATAGTCACTGATACAGGCCCTTGGATTAAGTGATTCTTGTAGGTCCCTTCCAACTGAAATAGTCTATTCTACAAATTCAGATTGAAGCAGTTAAGAGAATTTTGTTATGACAAATATTAAGGAAGTACTTTTGTGGGGAAGGTGGAACAAAACTTATGGTTTCTTTTTGATCAGTGTAAATAAGTGATTCTTTATACAAATAAAAACAAAAATATGTTTTATACAAAATAAAAGTGGGACAAAACTGCCAAAATATGTTTAGTCTCAAAAAATTGTGTTAGAAGGAGAAATACAGAATAGTTGTGTTGTCTACTTGTACTGTCTTATAAACACATTAAATACAAAGTAGCATCTCTATAGAGTAATGAAAACTGTGCAACCTCAACAGGTTACAGAGACACTTCATGTTTGCAGGAACATAACCCCAAATTAGACATGGCTGTCAGTATTCATTACTATTACTGCCCGACTGCCACTTGAATTGATACAATTTATATCCCATAAATCCATTGCTCAAAATTTCTATTTACCCAAGTTTTAGTAGTTTTCAAAACAGCAATCATAGGCAGAAGTTTTAAAAAGCTAATTTGAAAGGGAAAAGAAAAAACAAGCAGCATAATGAAAAAGCAAGTTAGTTTTGTGTTATTCCTAATTTGGTTTAGTATTACATATTAAAAAAAACAAACTTGTCAAATATGCAGTTTATTTTAGTACAAGGCACGCCTTAAAGTGAAATCAGACTGCAGAAGTAACATAGTAACTCAATCAAGTGTTACATGCAGTTAAAATTGTGAAGCGCAGTTCCAGCTAGCCAGAGGAAGAACATCCAACTGCTGCTCTCTCCTCAAACCCACTGTCTCCACCAACCAGATATGAAAAGTTCTCTCACAGCTTACACAAGCAGTGCTGTACTGAAACCTACATTTCCATGGGTCAAAAGCAAAAAAGTTTTAGAGGGAAATAACTTCTCTTTTCAAATAATAGATCTAACAAAATTTTGTTGAGGTATTTTATAGGAGGACCCCCATAAGAATCTGTAGATATCAAGTTTCAGTTTCAACAATGGGTATTAAAGAAAGAGCTAACCATTTAAATGATTAGCTGCACATATAAAGATGAGAACACATCTGTTTATGAAATGCAAAACAAACATTGCTTTTCCATTATGTTTGTAAAGAATGTCAGTAACAAGCACATAGACAGTTAAGCAATTAAAAAAGCATACATATTTATAAAAAAATAAATAAAAATTACCACAGAACTGAGGTCACTCTAATGGGAAAATAAAAAAAAGAACACATTAGAGAAATTAGGGTTAAATGTTAAAGAAAAAGGAGGCTAACTTCCAAACAAAATGCATTTCTGCATTTTTTGCACCATTTAAACAAGATAGCATTAGTAAGACAGAAAAAAATAAAAATGGATGCAAACAAAAGATGACAACTACATTTCTAATAACTTATAGCTAGTATGGTTACAGGATTTACTAGCTTTGCTTCAGAACCAATCCAAAGTAGAGCTGAAGGCACATAAGTCACAGACAAGATATGGTAGAATAAACTGACTCAAAAAAAAAAAGAGAGTTAGCTTTTGAGTAAGTTTAAAGTTTGTCCTGAATTTCAATCCATGCAATGGGTTGTACATGAAATGGAAAAACAGTCCTTCTCACCTTATAGATAATTTTAAGTATCCCCATATATAATGTCTCAAAAATAATGTGGTAATGTGTCCTAGCAAAGCTACTATGTTGCAAGTTAGAACAAAATTTGGCATAATATCAAGAAAAACTCTTTATAATATCATCAATCCAAAGACCCAAATTCAATTGCAAACTTTGTCGTCTACCTCCCTGTGCATGCTTGCAGGAACAGAACCTTTTACAGAGCCTTTTTTCAAGGCACATTAAAGTCAGTGAGAGAGTAATTCAAACCCAGGACTGCAGCAGGTTAGGGCAACAGGGCATGTGTTCTATGCATAAATTTCAGTGATCAACTCCATTTGGGTGCTACTGTAATATAAGCAATAAGCAAGAAGATTAATGTTCAGCATCATTCCTTGTCTTAGAAGAAATTAAATTATGGATTATCATTAGAGTATTAATAGAAACTAATTTTAGTAACAGACATTATGAATAGAAAACATCACATTCATAATCTTAATGATAACAGTTTAACTGGTTAGTCAACCTTTAGAGATCTTTAGTTAACTAATAACTGACACGTACCATTTTTTTCTCCCCTGCTCTCAAGCATAATAGGATGAATTTCTTGGTGCTTTCACAGCAATGTAGTATCACATGCAACAGCTAACCATAGACTTATTTCTAGGTTTTTAGAAGTTAATTGAGTTCTATGGTCAGAAGACACAGCAATACTTTATATACTTTCAGAAATTAGACAGGAGTGCTACTATATCAGTTTGATAGGCAAATGGAAATTGCTCACTTAAAATCATCCAAAATATTTTAAAATTTTTTTCAATAAATTGAATAGGTATGATGATAATGGGAGCTGCATAAATTCATGAACAGGAAGAACAAAAGGCATCAAAGAGCCTCTTAAAAACTCTACAGAGGAAAAGAAAAAGCACAAAAATAACCCCAAAACCCAAACCCACATATACCAGATCAAACGCCAAAGCTTCTCATGGATTTTTACCATGAAGAATTGCTAGCTTATTGAATAAGACCCTTACCAAGACTGGTCAGTATAACTACTATGAAAACAACAACAAAAAAAAGTATGTAAAAAGTTTGCCCAGAATTGCCTTAGAGAGGTGCTTCATCACAAACTTTACAAATGATGTATAAAGAGACAGCACCATTTCAGACATCTGTCTCTCTTTCCGCTATCACATACTTTACAGCTGAAACAGTAATATAATCCACACACTAAATAAGAAACATATTTTGCTCCCAAAGAAATAAAGAATTTTTGTTCCTAAATCACAGCAGAAGACATTTCCAGACATTCCCACTTACAGATAATAGCAGCTCTATAAAGGGCTCAGTCAGTGCTATGTGTTTGTGCTACAGTCCTGCTCAGGTACCTCCCACCTGGTCAATGCATGGTTTGAAGCCTGTGGCCAAAAGATACATACCAAATTCTTCCAATAAACAGACAAAGACAGACATGTATGTATGTCCAAATAAATATGCAAGACATACATAAAAGGTAATTTCGTTTAGAAGCACTGTGTGTAACTGTCACAAGCCTAAAACTTAAATTACTGGACTCAAAGGTCATAGTTACATAGGGAAAATCTAAATTTAAATTTTCCTCACTGATAAATTGTAATCTCCTTTATGAACAATTAATCTCCCTTACAGTAAGTACTCTATCAGCCTAAACATACAAGCAATAACTGAAAGTAACTGAGTCCATGAGAAACTGGAATATATGCAAAATTGTTAGTCAATTAAATTAAGGTCCTGGCATCTCTTTCACCCTTCATCAAAAGCCGATCTATTTTTAAATTATATTATATATATCTACCACCGCTTTTCCATTAGAATGGATCACTTTTCTCAGAAAGGTGTACTTAAAAGGCACTTTGAATTTAATCTAAGTAACAAATGCAGTATGCCTAAACAAACCTGAATACACACAGTTCTCACCTCTGCGTTGTAGAATTTGGTTTTCACATCTAGTGGTTTAAGAACCTGAATGAAATGGAAAAAAATAAACAGATTGACAATTGGTTTTTCAGAGAGTTCGGCATAGACTGTTTTGAAGTACTAGTCTATTTTACTAGAAAGTGTTATTTTTCTTTTGATCTTATATATAGCAGGTGCATGATAGAATACATGACAATCAACTCAAGAGTATATCCTAGCTGCTTCTTACTTGTGCACATGTAAGCAGTCTCCTCATACTGAAAATACAAGTAATTCTCCACCTAAGCACTGGCCTCGTACAAAACTGCCCAAATCCAGTGCTCTAAGTAGATCTGTGTGTTTAAAAGAATGCTATATCCATCCTGGGTCCTGCATTTTCTTTCAACTATATGCAAGAACTATCTAACATTTACAAGTCCTTCAGAGTTTTCTAACAAAAGTTACTGAGATCTTCTCTAAACATAAATGAAGCAGAGAACTATCCATTTGTTTAGTTTTCTTAACCTTCACTTCCTTCTTGAAAATGCAACTTCCAAGAAATTAAAAAAATCATAATACATAAAATAATAAATCATATTCATCTCATGAGATCCAGTCAGCAAAATATGAAAACTCAATTTTATATAATATGATTATAAAGTGTTGGTTCTTATGGCTTGAATTTTGTGCATAAAGCCACTGCAGTTCACACATTCAAATATGAAGCATATATAAAGTAATGTAACTGAAAGAAACAATCTTCTATCATACTTGTAAGAAACCAAATTTACATTCTGTTTCTGAAGACACTTGTTTCCCATTACAAAGGGAAACTTTTTTTGTTTGCATGTAAGTGCAGTGCATTCTGAGAGACCTCTAATGTTCCAAGTTGTCAACAAATTTTTTAGCACTGAAGAATTCAAGATCAAAAAGTTGTCTTCAGAGAGATGTCATAATTTTAAAATGCATAAAGTTCAAATCTTTCAAGTATTCATAACTATCTTTCTCTAGTAAAAAAAAATGAATAAAAAAATTTAATTTAGGCCTTTGTTTGTTGAGAGACAATTTCTTCTGGCAAATATTTTTCTTCAGTGAACTTCTTATAAATTTTCCAACATGCTGAATTTTTTCTCTCTTCTGATAAACAGTCTTTCCATTTATTGCAGTAAATTTCAACTGACATTCCAATAAAATAAAAAAACCTATTGTGAGGCTCAAAACCACCCAATCCTAGAAAGAATAATTCCTTCTCCATGAAAACATAATGCTGTTAATAACTCAGAGAAAGCTCTGGAACAAAGGAGCATTAACAATTAGTATAAAACTACATATGTTGGTTTAAAAAAGAAGCTGATTCAAACCAACTAACACCAGTTCAATTTAAAAGATGCTAGAAAATGTAACTGAAAAATCTAAAAATCTGTAAAAGAGTATATTTTATTATAAAATATAGCTAGTGACATCTCAATCACTAGCAGCCATGAATTTTCACTGTAAAGACATAGTTCAGTTTTCTGTAACCTCCTTTTTGTTTGTTCTCAGGTTTCCTACTGGTGTCTCCATGTCAAATTTAAAAACTAACAGCCACAATTCTCAGTGCAATGCTTTTCTCATAATGAATCAGAGAGTATTTATAGAAATACTTCATTCGTTGAATGAAGGCTTCATATTTGACAACTGGCTTCAACTGTTTTGACAATTCAGTTGCCTGTGCTGGCTTCAGTTAAATAACATGGCAATTACACATGCATGCAGAACCCCCAAAAAACTGCACAAATAAGTCTGCACACAAAATCTAAAGGAGACAATCTTGTACAAAGCTCTGACAAGAAGAACATCAGGGAACAGAGAAAATATGAGATCTGAAGCTTGCACATGCTTACGTAAGCGATCATAGAAAGCGTAGAGGGGACAGAGAAACAGAACACTGAACAAAGGAAAAGAATGGAGAAACGGAAAGGGAAGCAGTGTCATAAGGAAAGCATGACAAAGCACACAAAGATGAAAACTGACTTCAGTAAAGATGAAGAAACTACAAAGATGCTAGTTTCAGAGGGAGGGCAACACAAAAATTTATATGGAACTGTTTTCCCTATGATTGTCAGGAAACACCTTTGACTAACCAATACTTCGGTATTTCAAGGCCCACAACTACTAACAGCACTCAAGTTTTCTGAGTGGCATGGCAATTTAACATTCTAAAGACTGAAATTATTTTTTTCTGAAGTATCTAGATAGAATACTAGAAAATAGCAAAATGTAATCACCCCATAGTATCATAGAATATCCTGAGTAGGAAGATAACCACAAGGACATCAAGTGCAACCTCAAGAATATGTGCCTGACAGCAGTTATCCAAATGCTTCATGAAAACTTTGTCAGGCTTTGCTCTGTGACCACTTCCCTAGGGAGACTGTTCTGGTGTCCAACAACCCTCTGGATGAAGAACCTTCTCCTAGTATCCAACCCAAACCTCCCCTAAAACAGCTTTAGGATGAAACTATATAATGCTCCTGGTATTACCAGATGTTCTGTCAGAATATCTAAAAATGTATTCAGGAAAGCATGTCATGCAATCCTCCATTCCATGAAGATTAGTCCACCAATAACAAAGTCTCAATGTATTTCTTAAAAAAATTAAATATCCATGAAATACATATTAAACAGACTCTTTCTTGCCAGAACCAGCCCACAGATTAGTTTCTTCCTTTCCTCAGTCATTCTTATCACAAGTCTTGAAATTTGTGTCATGGAAGAAAAGGTTTAAATTCTGTCAATTACTTCTGTCAGTATTAGATATAATACAATAGACTTCTTTACTTAAATTCCTCTAAAACCCAAATTATTTAATTCCAGTTTAATAAGGTTACACACACCAAATGAAAAATCAGAATTTTACAATACAAGCTCAATAGCTGGATGTATCAAGTCCAGAATGTCCTATTACTTGTTCTGTTTAAAATAGTCATAGAGCTGACTGCTATAAAAAGGGGCTTTTTAAGAACATATTTTTTTCTCAATAAATTAGTAAAAATTATTAGCTGTAATATTTATTAGGTCTGAGATGTGTAACTCTGTAGTAATTGGAATACACCAGTTTATGTGACGTTTGAAGCAGTGGGTCTTAATGGTTCACTTTTAAAAGGGAATGGATTTTTGGTACCTAAAAGTTCTTATGAAGTATCAAATGTTCTAAAATGCATTTTCCAGACTCACACACTTATTAAAAGTAGAGTAAATACTTCACAAAATACCTGAAATTTGAAGAACTTTCTGAAGTACATCTTCTCTCCAGTCTGTGTAGTATAACTTACTGCACAAACTAAGCTGAAAAAACAAAATTAAAAAAAAAAGCTGTGTTAATTTAAATCTTGTGCTGTATCAAAAGCAGAATAGCATGCATGCACTCCAGTTTAATTTAAGCTAATTTAATGATAGAAAAAGATAAAATTTTACATGTGTGTTCCTATCTCCTTTACTTCATGATGGATCACGTCATCAATGCAACAGTCAGGTTTAAGTTCTGCCACTGCAGCACTAGAAGCTGAAAGGTTCAAACGCTGAGAACTTGTCTGAAGATCAGCCTGGATATGGAAAAACAAACCATCAGTTAGAACTACAGTTTAACTTGTGTTAAAGAAAAGTACTTATGTTATAAAGTACTAGGTCTCACTGAACATTTTGTACCCTATATTCTTTCACACATATTGTAAGAGCTCAGTTGGTCAGAACATGGGCTCACAACACCAAGACTCTGCATTTGATCCTTGTGTGGGCTACTGACTTAAGAGCTGGACCTACTCATCCTTGTGGGTCTCTTCTAACACAGAATATTCTGTGATATTCTTGACTCAGGCACCTTCTGTGACATATATTAAGATGATGAGATACTTACAAAGCTAAAGACAAGTTGTAAAACACATAAATAGTCCAGTCCTTTACCATAAAGCTTACAAAATTTCTATTTACTTTTTACATTGAGTTCCACAATGACTTATGAAATTTTTAGTGTTTTATTCTCTAGAAAACAATTAATGCAATATTGAGATCAGTGTATACTCATCTCATTGAAAGTGAAGGTAAGTGAATGTAACTCCATTTTTTAGCTGTGGAAGTTTTGCTACACCAATTCTTCAGAGAAGTTTTAAATAGAAGGGTGCATGTCCAAAGAAGATCAATGGAGGTGGGGGTGTTTGGCCAGGAGAAAAAGGCTGAGGAGAGGGACTTTACTGCTCTCTGCAACTACATGAAATAAGGCTATAGCTAGGTGTGAGCTGATCGCTTCTCAAAAGTAACAAACAATTGGAGCAAGAGGAAATGGTGTCAAGTCGCACCAGCAGGGGTTTAGACTGGATAGCAGGAACAATTTCTTCACCAAAAGGGTTTGTCAAGTATTGAACAGGCTGCCTAGGGAAGTGGTTGAGCCACCATCCCTGCAGGAGACTGCAGATGTGGAACTTAGGGACAGAGTTTAGCAGTGGATTTGGCAGTGTTGGGTTAGCAGTTCTACTCGGTGACTTCAGAGGTCTTTTCCAACATAAACTCTATGATTCTGTAATTTTTTGACACAATCCTAGTTTTTCATTTTAATCTTTGAAGAATTCTATAATAATTGTTATTTTTATACCTTACTCTTTCCAATTTCCAGGTATATTTTCTGGATTGGAAAAAGTGACATATATTTCATAAAGTCTATGTATTAGCATTAAACATACAATATATTGTCAGAAAATATCATAATTGTGTTTTATTTTTTTATGAATATTTTGTAAGTGGATTTTTCTTCACATACCTTCACCAGTATGTCCTTGACAACTTGATTGCTATCATTGTGCACACTAATATAACTGGAAAATGTCTCTCCCAGAAATATATTTCTGTATTTCAGGAAAAAAAAAAGAAAAAAGAAAAAAATTAGTAACAGTTATTAAAAACCAGAGCATTTCACTGAAACATTTTTAAGTTCACACACATACACATTTTCCAGATCAAACCCTAGAAGAAAACTGGCATTTGCACACCCATACTTCTGAAGTTATCCTTCTATGAAAAACAGTTTTAAAAAAGAACAAACAAATCAGGTTTTTTTCTAGTTAAAAGTCTGACACGAATAAGAAGATGGCTTTCAGTACCCACAACAATCAGAGTAATAAACTTTGTTAGTATGTGGTTTACAGTAGTGCATTACCTTAGAAATTCACCCACAGCTGCAAATCTCTTTCAACTTTCAATCCTTACTAGGTTCAGTCAGGCTATCAGACAAGAAACATCAGGTAGCATACACATATATATTTATAAACCAAGCCACATATTATTTTTAAATGACTGAACATCTTGTTGTATTCAAACAGAAAGAGAAGTATGAATCCTAAACCAAATGAATCCTAAAGCTTGCATATTACTGTTACAATAATTTATTCTTACCCAAAATTTTGAGGCAAAGTCAGCATTTCTCCTAACATCAAAGTTTCAGCCCCCTTTACAGTAGAAGGATCATCTTTCATGAGCTGGTTAAATAGATTACCTGTAAAAATAACAAGTTCCTATTAATGAAATATTTGCTAAGTCCAAAGTTTTGTCTACATTTAAGTTAAGCCCATAATCACTTACTCAGATGTAGTTTATTTTAGATAAATTTCTTTTACAATAAACTTGTTTAGGGATGAAATAGATATACATAGGCCTGCCTATAAGTTATAACTTCAAGACACTTGTGTCCAATAATTTACTCAGTATATACATACTGATATCCACAATCCAAAAGGCACCACTCAAATTAGTACTGAATTTTGAGAGAAATTCTATCAATCTAAAGCACATTACATAACATGATTTCCATATCATGACGAGACACCAAGCATAATGCAACTCAAAACCAGTGATTCTTGCAAGACTGTTTTTCCACAGAACACTGGAAAATGTTGGTTCTAACTACCAGGGCCTTTTCTCCAAATTAAAAAAAAATATATAGTATTGCAAATATTTCTCCACTTAGGCATTTCCCTCACAGAACTGCATCTCACTGTGTATGTTAACTGCTAAAATTTTGAGGTCATGTGTTTGTTTGAGTATCATCACCAATCTTTCAGAGATACAGGTCAAGAGCTATAGAGTGCACCTTGGTACTTTCCTTTAGCTATTACCAAATCTTAAGTATACTGCTGTTTCAGATAAGAGTCTATGGGAGGTCATGACTCCTCTAACATATAAGTGTTAAATGGTCACACTGCTTAAATAGAAAATAATCAGTTAGTAGAAAAGACTTACCTGGCAAATCTCTTTCTTCACAAGTCACCGGAATATTAGTGAACAAGGTAGGTTTGGTTAGCCTCATCACTGCAAAAATAAAAAATTAAAAAAAACAACAAGAAAAAAACACTGGTCAATCAAACAACTATTTTTATTTCTCAGCCTCCAGAAAAAATCCCAAAACCACTCAACAAACCAAAACCACCAAACAGGCCTCAGCCTGAAAAAGGATTACATGGCCTTTTGCAATACAAAAAAATAGCTCCCTGTTATTCTAAGATCCAAGAATGCCATTGCTTCCTCTTGCTTTCTATCCCTGGTGAACTAACCAACTCATCTACTGCTTTCAATATGATGTGCAAGAGGTTTTAACACCTGCTACAGCATTAAGTGCTTTGTGGTCTTCAGAAGTGTGTCCATTTCATCCGTTTGTAGATTTTTCCAGCTTAAGTGCCTCTCCTTTGATCCTTGTTGCCCTAGAATGGGACATGATGACTCATACCTGATAACCTTTTCATTTTAGATACCTGATAACCCTTTCAGTCTATTAGAAATTGCATATACATCTTAACGTATAACACTATAACACATGGTAGAGTTACAAGACTAAAAGACTACATTATTTATACCACTGCTTTTTCTCTAGGTCACAACCTTTAAACTCAGTACAAAAACCTCATGAAAATACAACAAAGCTATTTTATTGATACTGATAAAATCAAAATCCTTAAGATTTTCCTACTAAAAAACCCTATTTCAAGTAAGTGGTATTTTCAAAGGCCATTTTAACTCAGACTCAAAATTACATTATTTTCACATAAATGACAGATTTAAGGTGTTACTTCTTAAAGTAATTTCTCCCTCTTCAAGTTAACCAAAGGCCCTAGACTTATATACAGCTTATCATGAAGGCATTCATATGAAACAAAATTGAGCATTTGTAATCTTAGGTGTTAATCTGTATATGTAAAAACCGTTAGGGCTTTTTTTTTTTTAACTTAACAAATATAACACCAACTAACACTAAAAAATAAACCAAAAGGATTTCTCTTGATTGCAAGAAGTTAATCAATGCCTTTGCACTGCCACAGGTATGGTGGGTTGATTTTTAGTAGCCAGTTGACTTTTGTACAGCTATTGTGTCCAGACAGCATTCTCTGTTTCCAGTGGTGTAAAGCATTCAATTACTTTGATAAGACATTTGGGTACAGTGTTGGTTCACGAGAACTCATACTACCATACAGCAGACCTATGCAAATCAGCATTGACAAAAACACTTTTCACATGAAAAAAAAAAAAAAGAGAGACCATATTCTCTTTGTTATGGTGACCTTTGAAGACTTAGAACCATGAGGTATATTAAACAGTACCCAAGATATACAAAATAGAGTAAATAGTGAACCACATTCAACACTGAAAATGAAAAAGAAAAGCTACTGAATTACACATGCTTATGAAGTAAGCATTCCTTGAAAAGAACAAAATGAAAGCCTGGATTTCCTGGATTTCAGCTTGTATACTGGTGCTAACCAAGACTGTGGCAATTCTGAGAGCAATCAAAAGTGGTGTTCGCTCTTATAGGACCTCAGTTACCAGCTAAGGTGCATCTACCATTATTCACATACAAGCCAACCCAAAGCAGCACAAAGCTGGCAGCTACAGTGACGACAGTCTCGCCTTCTGTTTAGTAAAAAGTTTGTTTAGCTCTTTTGTCAGTATATCAAATCAATCTAGTGGGATTGTATTACTGGCATTATCCAATTTTATTCAAATTCACACTAAGCCTGTAAAAATAGTATTTGCTGTTTCTAAAGAAAAAGTTAAGTCATGTTTCAGAAAATAAATAAATACATCACAGAATTAAGTCAAAACAAACTATGATAGGCATATTACCACATTTATTAGGAGTACTAAATTAATTTTAGAAAATGTATCACCTAAGATCCTAGATGCAAAATACATTAAATAAGACTCAAATCACACTGCATTTTACTTCATTTTATTTTCAAAAATGCTGATGCACAAAGAAATTTTGTTAATATAATTTTTAAGCTCAGAAATATGTCAGTGAAAAATTTGGCTATATAAGCTTTAAAACTAATAACAGCCCACAGTTATACTGCAGTTAGAATGCAGTCTAGACAGCATTTTGCATCAATTTTGCTAAGTGGTCATAGTAAATGTCACAAGCACCCCAAACATCAATATAAGACATCTACAAATGTCTTAAAATTCAAAATTTAAAAATACATGTCAATTACTCAAATGGAGAATTTTTTATCTAAAAAAATGCAATGCCTAGATAAAATATGATTATCCAACACAAGGATGTTATAAGAATGTTAAGTTTGAGAGGAATTTTCTTATACAGAGTTTCTGTTATGCTTAGGTACACTTTGGTGTGAGTGGCAAACAAATACTGTTTTCCCCCTTCTCCAGATGCTACAGACCTTGACCTCCGACAGCAAAACTATCTAGAATTAATTAGGAGTGAAAATGCTAATCTTGCAGTCATATTGATCCAGTTTAACTTCTCTACTGATCCTCCAAAGTTTCAATTGAGCAGGGACAGCATGACCTTGGAACACTTCATTCTTTTAGGAGACAAAAAGTCATCCTGAACTCTGCCTTTTATGACCATAAAAGGCATTCAAATTCTCAAAGACAACAAGAGGTTTCAGATAGATGTCTCATTTCTTAATTTCTCACTTTTAGCTGGAAGCTAGTGTTTCCTTGTTCCCAAATGTAATTTGAGACAAAAACATCAGAGAAAAAAATTATCAAAAGCATAAAACAGCAATTATTAAGTTTTTAATTATTTTTCAGCCCACAGCTTCTACTGAAGCTATCATTAATACTTCTGTGAAAATATAGCTAACATTACTAAGACAGTGTATATATCCCATATAAAGTAAATTTGTATTGGATGGGAGGGATATGCCATCATTAGAAAAACTCAGAGACTACTTTCAGGAAATAATCAGATCTTAAAAATCCTAATGTCAGTTACAGCTATTATAGCAATTATTACAAAACACTTAAAAACATCTTTCCTTCTCCTAATTCCAGTGAAGCAGAGAGAATTTACTTTGCTTAACTGTATTAATTATTAGCATTAATTTTATTATCTGACATAGCTTGCCACAATAGTCTGGAATTTTTACTTTATTTTTTTCCTTTAGACCACTAAGGTACAGAAAAGCTATAAAACACAGTATTAAGCCAAACAGAAACTTACTACTCTTAACAGAACTATAAGTCTTGAGGCAAAACAAAGTTAAAGAAACATATCATTATAGTTAGAAAGCTGTAGCAAAGTAACATAAGTAGTTTCCTTACAGTTAATTTATCAGTTGTTCTAAGGTCTATATATTCTAAAGTGCTTAAAAACTCTAGTATTTCTGACAATAATGTTATTATTAAACTATATCTGAAGTTATAAACTAAATATAATTCCATATTTATGTACAAGCAAATTCATTTTATCTGTGAGGCTTAGCTTTTCCCTAAGAATATTTCTAACATATTCACAGTATAATATATCACAGAAAATCCATATCTGTCCCATAGATCTTTGGATAGTAGCATTGCAAGATGGCAATTCATTCTGTTTAATGAGTCTATTCAATTTTATCCATATGTCCTCCAAATTCTGGTTTTTACAAAGAGACTGTTCAATTGTCCACTTGGCTCTACAAAATGCATGCAGCTTTAATCTTTCCAAATTATTCTGTAGTTCTTGAGATAAAGGATGAATCTTTTCTTTGAGTTTAGCTCTAGGGAGAGAAACACTCCAAGACCTTTTCAATTTTTGTTTTTCATTAGATGGTGGTTCTCCTTGATAGTCCAAGTTAATGGGTTTGTGAACAGCTTGTGCTTGGATTAAAGTTGGACCATGTTTCATGCTAGAGTGAAACTCAAGGAGATTTTTTGTGCAGTCATAATCAGGAGATCCTGTAACATATTCTGAAGGTGTAGAAAGCCGTTTCAATTCTTCTGCTTCCTCACAAGAAATAACAGGTGCCTGCCTTTTTGGTTTGAGGGGAAGTCTGTGTAAATCATTTGAAAACCAAGGTGCAAATCTTGGTAACTGGCGAATGGGAAACTCCTTCACTGCTGCTTCTGCAAGTTTCTGCAACTTTATTATATCTCTCTGATGTGGTCGATAGTGCAAGACCACTTCCATGCTTGAACAGTAGGAATCCAGTGATTCTTAGGAAAATAGTCTCTTGATAATAATGATTCTTGAATCTAGACTGAAACATCTTATTTACAAGAACTTCCTTGCCCCATGATGCAAAGATCAGTGGAAAACAGGACCTAAAGCAGAAGTATTATAAAACAATGAGATACTACCACATTAAGACAAAGGCTGCTAGGATATTTTTTAAGAAAGAAACAGGTAGTAAAAATATGTGAGATATATATCAGAACATTCTATTTTATCTAGGCTGAACATTAGTGGTTGTATTGTATCATTACCAGTGTAACTTCAGGACACTGAGCATTATCCACATGCACACTGCTTACTCAAAACAGTCCTTTACAGGACTGAGAACTCTATTACTGTCACTATCTCATACTTGCCATCCACTATTCTGGTTATATTGTTGTGATACATATTAAAAGACACACATTTACTACTGCCTATTTTTCTCAAAGTTAGCAGACAATTTTTTAAAGAGTTTTAGTCCTATATATCAGCACTTTCAGCCGAGGCACATAAACTAGAAAACATTAATGTTACAGAAACCCTTCCCAAAATAGTACTGAATGACACAGTAATTTTTAAAGTGAAAAGTTAAAAGGGAAGTGCTCTAAGTAAATTAAAGCTGCTTACTTCCATTTTGTATCAGAACTACATATCTAGTTTTAGCCTCAAAGCTTCCAAGCGTTACATGCAACTAGGCTTTAATCCTTAAAGAACTGATATTTATTAATTTTTTTAATTTATAAGACTTTTGGAATAACTAAGAATCTTATTAAGTTGTCAAAGGCTTTATATTTCCATACAAAGATTATATTAAATGCAGAAGCATAATGAACAGAGAACTATACTATTATGAAACATATGTAAAACATGCAGTGTTGCTCTCCTATTTACCCTTGCATCCACAAAAATTCGCAATCATTTTACACTCCCTATATGGAGAGCAGTAATATACATGATATTAAAACAACAAAATCTAGGACTGCCACTGTCAAGATTTTGTTTAATACAGTCACAATGCAAATAAATCCCCCTATCTTCCCCACTTCTGCAAAACCTACTAAATTCAATCCAAAACCAAGGATGGCACTCGTTTCTTATAAAAGCAAAATGATCCACCATTAAGCTTTTTGTTTTAAATAAATTACTACCAAAACGCATTTGGCAGCTGCTAATCTTTCATGTTCTCATGTTTTTGCCCTTATTGCATAGTGTATATGTATTTGAAAAGAGCTTTTTGAGCTTTGAATTATGGTTAACAGATTTTACCAGCACATGGAGACACCATTAAAAACTTTGTCCAAGACAGTTTTAAAACGAGAAGATGGCCTCTGAAATTACTCATACCTGCACTACTTTATCCACCTGGGCGGTCTTACTGATCTAAAATGCTTGCAGAGGTGAGATTCTAACCAGCTCTTTATTACATGTACATAACTAGGGGCATTTATGATTCAGAAATTAACAAATTCTTCACATGGCTTTCTTGAGTTCTACATTAATTTTGGAGGCATGCAAATGACCTATACAATTGTATTTTCACTCTTCTTGATCCCTGAATCAAGGAGGTAAACCTCGTAACTGAACATTGTGCATTATGAGGTGAAAAGGGCAAAAGCCATCCAAAGGGGAATCACGGAATCAGCTCTGTTGGAAAAGATGTCTGTGATCATGGAATCCAACGTAAAACTGACCACCACTTTGTTAAATACACCGTGGCATCAAGCACCACGGAACGGTGACTCCACTACCTCCCTGGGCAGCCCATGCCAGCGTCTAATGACCCTTCCCATGAAGGAATCCCTCCTAACTCACAAACTAAACCTCCCCTGACGCAGTTTAACACTGTGTCCTCTCGTCCTGAAAAACAAACAAACGCAAGAGGCAGCAGGAGAACTGGACAGGAAATTATAGCTGAGCACTTTCTTTGGAGCCTTGATCGCTGACCCAGCCGGGCAGCCCTGCCGAGCCCTCAGCCAGGAGCCCACCCGCGGCGAGCGCGGCGCGCAGAGCGGCCCCCACCGCGCCCTGCTGCCCGCGGGCCCCGAGCGCCGGGCCGCTCCCTGCTCCGCCTCCTACACCGGGGGGAGAACCACCCTCGGCTGCGGGTCAGACACGCTGTTTCATCACCGAATCGGGGCCGGGCGGGCGGGAGGCGGTGAGGCCGCGCTGTTGGTACCTTTCAGAGCCAGCAAATGCTCCTGCTTGGGCTGGTTGACGTCCATGGCCTTCAGCCGCGGGACGGCCGGCGGAGCGGGAGGAGCTGCGCAGAGCGCGGCGGCCGCGGGCACGGCCGTCCCAGGCTGCAGCGCGGCGGGAGGGACTACAGCCCCCAGGGTTCCACGGGCGGCCCGGCTGCGGCATCACCGCCTCCTCCGACGGCCGGCTCCCCTGTGGGGCACGCTGGGAGTCGTAGTTTTACATTCCTGTACTTTTGCACTTCTGCAGGGCGGTGCCTGCGCCCGCCGGGGTGGTGCCTGAGCCGGCGGCAGCTGTCCGCTCCTTCCTGCGGGGCAGCTCCTCCCTCCCCGAGATGGCGGCCCTGGCTGTAAACAAGGCCGGGCCCGAGAGCGGCCGCGGGCCCGCTGGTGGCGGTCGCGGCCCGGCGGGCGCTGCGGTGAAGGTGAGGCGGCGGCTGGGCCGGCTCCTGCGGCGGGCCGGGCTGTGCCTGCCGGGACGCGGCGCGGGAGGCCCGTGGTACAGGATGTGCCCCCCGGCGTGCGGGCTTATGGATTGGTTTTGGGTTTCTTTTTTTTTTTTCTTTCTGTATGACCATCAGTTTTGCTTTTTGTTTATAGCTTGAGATGTTCCGGACCGCAGCTGTTTGCTCGCAGTAGCTCGGTGCTGCGTTTGTAGCTTGCTGAGTGGCTCACTTGATATGACTGACCTCTTTACGAGCATCAGCTGCGAGGGAAAACTCTACTGGCCAACACTCTGCTCTGGCAGGTCTTGGTGGCCGCTTCCTTTTCCTGCGAGGATGTTTCTTCTGGTTGTGCCTCTTGACGAGTAGACTTGTCTTGTGGCACTGTATTGAATGAAGTGGGTAGGAACTAGTGGTGATCAGGCACGATGCTGAGGAGTTAAAATGTTCTGTTTGTGTCTAATTATTTATTTACTTTTTAAAAATCAATAGTATGATCGTTATATGCATGCATAGAAAGCAAAATTACTGACTCAGCTTATGCACTGTGATTGCATGAATGTCTGTAAAATGTCATATAGCTTCCTGGGTGAAGTTTTGCTTTTTGATTAGCTTAAAACCCAATATGGTCTTTTTTTAACTTACAGGTTCTTGAGTGTGGGGTCTGTGAAGATGTATTTTCTCTGCAAGGGGACAAAGTTCCCCGGCTACTTTTGTGTGGCCATACTGTCTGCCATGACTGTCTTACCCGGCTTCCCCTTCATGGCAGAGCAGTTCGTTGTCCTTTTGATCGACAAGTTACTGAACTAGGTAAGAAAATAGAAGTTTGACATTCTTGAAACCTTACAGTCAAGGATATCTAGAACATAATGTTTGACATAGATTCTTAGTGCTCCACTTAGTGACAATTCCAAGTAAAGAATGTGCAGTAAGGAAAAGAAAGAATAGATTTTGCCTCTTTGTTCTTGAACCTAGGATTGCACTCTTTTTATCTGGGCATCTTCTTGTACACCTGTATTTACAAAGGGACTAACTCCGTTTAATGTTTCTGTGTAAGGGTTCCTGAAGTATGACTATTAGTTTCCTATTGTCCTAAACACTAAACTCATGTAATTGAATAGGTAAATTTTTGACAGACATTTGCCTGAAGTCATGGTGAAGTGATACAGAGGGAAGGATTAGTGATAACAAACCTGGTTTTTACAATGTTATTGACTTCCATACATGCATTATTAGTAGTGGCAGGCTATTAACAGGAATTCCTCTACTCTAAGAATGTCTGCATGTGGTATTTGAAAGGATAAGATAAATATTTTTTTGTTACAGTGAAAGTTTGTTAGGCAAAAGATGACATGTGCATATAATTTCTTCAGAATAAGAATTGCATAGTCCACATGGGGTTGTAGAGAAGACAAGTTATCAGAGGAAGCTGTAACAAAAAGAACTTGTTGATAGAACTGGCTCCAGCAGTTTTGAATAGCACTGGAGGAAAAACGAGCCTCTTGAGAGGAGAATCTTTAGGAAAGGACATCTCTAATCTTATAAACCATGAAAGAAATGTTTAAGTATCAAATTCATTTGACTTTGAAGTACAAGAATCTGCTAGTTATATTAAGGCACTCTGCAGGATGTTTTTGCAAAGATAGAAATCAGGAAAAGAAATATCATTCTCGTATGAAAGAGGGATTTGTTTTTTGGATGAGGGAGATGGTAAAGTATGAGAGTTATGAATGATTGCCAGTCTAGCAAAGTGGTTAAGAGTGATGGTTTGTTTGGCTTCTTATCTATGACTGTACAGCTGCACAGATTTTCTTAAACTATGCTTTAGAGGTAGACTCTTAGTGTATGACATTTAGTCCTGTTGTTATGAAATATTTTTGTCCAAGACTGCTGCTTTTTTTCTTGTGTTGGGGAACTTGTTGCTTCTTCATTTTTATTATGCAATTTTTCCCAGGCATCTGAAAGGATCCTATCATATTTTTTCAGTGTGTTTCATGTTTGATGAAAATAAAGCTTTACTAAAACATTTACAGATTATTTTTTCATCTTTCTGATGAGTTTTTGGTGAAATGCAGTGAAAAGTCATTAAACCTCCAAGTCCCCTACGGTTGGAAAGAAGGATGGAATGCTTCAGGATCCTTATATATTGAGGAGTTGATTAATAGAGTTGCATCCTGCTGTCTTAACATTAGAAAGAAGAAGGATGCACTGTGATCAACAGCTGCTCACAAAAGTAATTGATAGAAAATCTTAGCCAAACTTGAAAATAAAGCTTGAAAACAAAGCTTGAAAACAAAAATACTTCTGTGACTAAAAGTTCCACCTGGTGATCTGAGGGAGGGGGAGATCATAGGCACTTTTAGTCTTTCCCTGTCCAACACCCTCGAGACATATTACTGGTTTTAGGATATAAAACTAAGAAGTTTTGTGGAGTGCAGGTCACCATGGTCCCTCTTTGAGATATCTATACAGTTTCTACCTTGCTTTAACCATCTAGCAGTTGCTGGCTTTGGTTAAATCTGCTGCACTTGTAGTTTGGTTTTGTTCTAGAGCTCTGCTCTGCTCAGGGCGCAGAGGAGCTTTTCATATATCCCTCCCCTCTGTTTGAGGATATGAGAAAGTGAGCTCCATGTTCACCCCATTGCAATTCTACAATTTAATGTATTTAATAAAATAGTGTTCTCTAGTCTCAGAGAATTGTTTAGTATCTAAATCTTGATTATATAAGCACTGCCAAGAGAAAATTCTATTGAAAAAAAGTTGTAAAATTGGGACATAAAGCTACCTCTACTGAACACAGTTTCTTAATCAGTACTATGGATTTTATGGGGACTTTAGTTGGTCTAAAGTAACCTATGGTGACTTTTTTACTGTTGCTCTTATTATTAAGGCACTTAATACTATATTCATCCAAGTTTTCATAAGTAATATTAGTAGCTTTTTGAAATAAATACTGGGGGATGTGTATATGGGTAGATGTAGCTATATTTTTTTGGAACTGGACTTGGTTTAAATATACAGGGCTGTCTCTTTTTTTCTGTATATAACTGTATGTGAAGGCAGGGTTAGAAGTACTTTGTGAGTCAGGATTTTTGGAAATATGTGTTCTGCAACTGAAAATTGAAACGTTGTTTACATGCTTAGCAAAATTTTCTAATAATTCACCTAGAATAGAATAGAATCCTGTTACAAGAGAAAATATTTTGTAATGAACAAATAGGACTACAGCTTACCCAAACCATTCTGCACTGAAGAAGAGACAAAACGTTGATTTTTGGTGGGTTTTTAAAGAATTATTTAATGAAGTTGGCTGTGATTAATCTTCTAATGGGAAATATTAAATTAGTATATACTTGCTGAAGGTGTATCATCTGTTGTCTTCAATTGGATTAACCAATTTTAACCAAAAAGGTGTAATAGAAAAGTTTGTTTCATTTGAAAACTTTTGAAATAATATATTCTGGAGAGTGTAGATTCAGACAGTTTATGAGGGGGAAAATCCAGTAAATGATATCTGTAGAAAAAGAGGCTTCTCCCAAAGATTTTCCTTGAAGTATGTTGATTTGGGAGAAAACAATTTCTTGCAAATTGTTTTCTATCTTCCTGTCTCTCACTGGTTATTTTTGGCTGGTGGTTTTCTGTTTGTTGAGGAGTTTGTTTGTTTGCTTGCTTCTGCTGGGTTCTGGGATTTTTTTTAAATTTATATGTGGTCCACAGTATTTTTAGGAAAAATGCTGTGGTGTTACAGCTTTGGAGTTTCTCTCTATCTACCATTACTCCAGAGCTGAAATTATTTTCTATCATTAAAACTTGTTCACAAGATATGCAGGTGATAGCATCCTTCATGGAATCCATCTGACTGGTGTTGCTTGCATCTACACATGCCTTTGCTAGTGTTTGAGTGCCAAGCTGAAGCTTAAAAATGCTGTGCAAGAAAATGCAGTTAAACATTTAGACAAAAATTGTTCCTTTATCCCTTTCATTATTTATAATACTTTTGCAGTCAAGCCTTATGCTTCTGAATTTGACATTTGTATTGTGAGCTGCTGTTAGTCTTAATATCTTTGGTCTGTCACTATCTCATTCCTGGCTGGCACATTTCCTGCTATTCATGTCTTATTCTTCTTTTGAGATGACAGTCAGATGGGCACTAACATTCTTTGTAGGCACAAGGATGAGATTGCTAGACTCTCTTACATTTGGAATCATAGCAGAATTTGAGGTGAAGTCCAAGAAAGTAAATGGATGTATTTACAGTACTCCTCATTTAATGATTTTAAATATAAAATAAACACTTGGTCAGTTGTGTTGAAAATGTGTGTGTCGGGCACCTAAAAATTGTATGGGTAGATTTAAAGTAAAAAGGAGCAAAGTCCCATTTGTGCAAATATGTAAACTTTATGATAGATACCAGTGAAATGAGACATGACTTTTTTATGAGAATGCATGTTTATGACAAGGTAATCCCCCTAGCTGATCAGGGGAAGCCAGTTGGTGTTGTCTTTTTGTATTTCAGTAAAGCTTTCAGTACTGTCTCTCACAGTGTCGTGCTGGACAGAATGTCCAGCACACAGCTGGATAAACACATCAGGTGATGGGAGAGCAGCTGGTTCACGGGTCAGGCACAAGGGGTTACAGTGAATGGGGTGACATCAGAGTGGTGACCTGTCACTAGGGGGGTTCCACGGGGCTCCACCTTAGGCTCTGTGCTCTTCAATATCTTTAGAAATTATTAGGTGCAAGACTGGGAGGGATACTAAGACAGTTCACAGATGGTACAAACTGGGAGAAACTGCTGACTCCCTCAAAGGCAGAGAGGCCCTGCAGAGAGACCTTGACAAATTAGAGGACTGGGCAATCATCAACCATATTTAATTGGTTGATGATTTCTATCAACAGGAGAGTGTCAGATTCTGCACCTGGGATGGAGCAGCCCTGGATTTACAGACAGCCTGGGGAATGGGAGGCTGGACAGCAGTGCCATGGAAAGGGCCCTGGGGTTCTGGTCCATGGCAAGTTGAACATGGGCCAGCAGTGCCCTGGCAGCCAGGAGGGCCAAGGGTGTCCTGTGGGCATCAGGGACAGCACTGACAGCTGGGCAAGGGAGGGGATTGTCCTGCTCTGCTCTGCTCTGCTCTGGGGCAGCCTCATCTCGAGTGCTGGGGGCAGTTCTGGATGCTGCAGTATAAGGAGAGTGGAGAGTGTCCAGTGAGGGTGTGGAGGCTGTGAAGGGCCTCGAGGGGAAGCCGTATGAGGAGAGGCTGAGGCCACTTGGTCTGTTCAGCCTGGAGGAGACTGGGGAGATCTCACTGCTGTCTGCAAATTCCTCATGAGGGGAAGAGGAGCGGCAGACATTGATCTCTTCTCTTTGGTGAACAGTAGGAGGACCTGTTTCTCCTGAGGTTGTGTTGGTGGGGTTTAGACTGGATATTAGGAAAAGGTTCTTCACCCAGAGGGTGGCTGGGCACTGGAACAGGCTCCCCAGGAAAGTAGTCGCAGCACCAAGTCTGCCAGGGTTCAGGAAATTCTGAGGATGGAGGATGAAGTTTGGAGGGCCTATGCAGGGCCAGGAGTTGGACTCAGTGATCCTTGTGGGTCTCTTCCAACTCAAGATTATCCTGTGATTCTATGTTTTATAGGGTGCTTGCTTATTATGAATTGTGTTTCAGTAAATTAAAAGTTAGTATGTAAGCTTTGCTTGTTTTTTAGCTGTGACCAAGATGGACATGTTATGCTGCTTCTACTTGTATTATCAAGTCTCATGATACATAATAGAAAGAATATAAGAGCCATGTATCTTTTTTTCTCATGACATCTTAGAATTATGAACAAAACAATAACTACATGATAGCTACTGACTTATCTTTTCTGATCTTGGTTACAATTCAGTAAATTAATTTTGTTTTGACTTTCCCTTCACTGCTGGACATGGAACAGAATGAACCATATAATGTTCTAAACTGAGAAGAGTACTTCTCAGTATCTAGGGTTTTTGTAAAAAACACTTACAAACTGTGAAAGAGAAGACTTTGTAAGAAGCTCTGTAATGATTGAATAGCTTGTTCCTCTTGCAGCCTTACCCAGCGTTTTCCTAAAGGCTAAGACAATGTTTGCTTAAAGAGTAGGAACTATAATCTCTTACTTAAGTAGGTTTATCCTTTTGGTATATGTACATCCATTTATACTGGGCTATTAATGGCTGTCTGGATTAGTGGCTAATTGAAAATAGAAGGTGCATGTTAGTATCAGCAGTCATTATATTGCTGTGTTGTTAATGTGACTATTTTGTATGCTGTAGAAGCTGAAGGTTGTGCACAGTTAGTTTGCTGTGGCAAGGTGCTAAACACCCTAGAAAGGAGCAACATAGCCACTTTCCAGTACTTTGTTTTTGCAAGTTAGTCTAGATACATATTTAGCAAGTTCAGAGCATTAGAAACTACTTTGATGTAAATTAAATTCTGAAAGTGTATATCATGTTCTGTATTTCTTCAGCTGGTAATAAGAGGCGACTCTTCCTTGTTCTGTGTTACAGAAAAAACAGTAATCTTGCTAGGTGTGCTCAACCTAAAAAAATTACTAAGCTCTGATGTCAGAATATGTCAAAGCAGATGACTTTGCGGGTCTTAGTGTAATTTTGGAGGGATAGAACATACCTTCTGTAAACTCCTTCAAGATCTGTGATAAATAAAAGTCAGAATACTTGGTTTGTTTGTTTGCAGCTTATTTTGTGGAGAGCACTGATCTTAGATTGTGTGTTGGCAATGTAGTGCCTTTCTATAGCAGAGAATGCTTCCACCACGGAACTGATAGCTGCAGAGGTCACTGACTTTAAAGGCACTAACTTTTTAAAGCACCTTGTTTTATTTCTAACTTCAGTTAGATAGCACTAGTTAGCACTAATTACTGACTAGTGCTTCCATAGGCCCATTTCTGCAAGCAACAAATGCATGGTCTTTACTGGTAAACATGCTTTTTTCAAACAGGTTATCAGTGTTGTTTTATACTCACTGAGAGTGTTGGAGCATAAAATAGTTTAAAATGTTCCCATTTGTAGCTATAGGAAAACAGTATCATCCATTTAATGCTTTTAATCTGTGAGGCACATAAATTCTCAGTGACCAAATTTGAAATAGAGTATTATAGTCTAAACTGTGAGGAAGATGGACAAGGGGGAAAAAAAGTTGCATGAAGTTAAAGTGGAAGCTACATAAAGCAATGTGGTTGCCAACTGGATATTTCTCATAACTGTGTAGTTGTTGTCCATCTAGTCATTTAGAACTGCATTTTTATTCCAATGATAAATCACGATCCATGGAGTGGTGAATAAATGTCCATATTGAAGAAGTAAAACTTCATTGTCTGTAAAAGATCAGTGAGATGACACTGAATTGCAGAAGGATGAAAGGCACATACTCCTGCGAGACTGCCACAGGGCAGCATACTTGAGGAGTTTGGAAACAACATGGGACAACTGGACAATACAAGTAGTCTGGACTCTCTGGGGAAACACATAGGAATATTGTTTCCTTGAGTTCATGTAGATAGCTGATGTGTCATGTGCACAAACTGAAATGGAGAAGTTTTGTCTGAATATAAGGAAACAATTTTGACTGGAAGAGTAACCAGGCCCTGCCACACATTGCCCAGAGAAGTGACAGCATCTCCCTCCTTGGAGATCTTCAGAAGAAGTAACCAGCTGTAGGTGACCTTGGCAAAGTGATGAAGAGGACGCTCCCAGTGTCAACAATTTTGTGATTTTTGTTATGGTTAAAAAATAATGATTCAGAGCTGAGAGATGATGCTGGATCTCATGAGCCACCTTTTCCTTGCAACAGAGAAAATGTCATTAAATTTATGACAGTTACACTGGAAAAAAGTCAAGGGATGGCAATTCCTTGAAGAAGCAACCGCTAGGATCCTTATATGCTACCTGGCCTATATGGTTACCATTTAGCAGCTATTTACCATTATGGTTACCATTTAGCAGTTATTTGGATGCAGTTCTGATTTTGCTTCTTATCTCATTGCCTCATGTTAACTTCTGCAAAAATAAGGATCATGCAGGGGTAGACACGGATTTCTGCTCTGCACTAGGCAGAATGAGTGATCTTCTATTTTATCAAATAGTGTAGTACATTGGGTTTTGTTTTTGAATATTGTTTTAACTCTTACTTAGATTTTGCTGGCATGAGGTCTGCAATTGGTGTTGTATCTTGTGATACAAGGAATAGTTTCTCAGTAGGGAATTCTTCATGGCTTCCATTAGTAGGGTAGAAGTGTTCACTATACCTCTGAAAACAATAATTTTTATGACATGCAGTGTTAGTGTGTTCCTTGTATTATTTAGTTGTTAGCTCTTGCAGATTATTTTACAAGTATTTTTACTAAGTTTTTCTAAATTTTTAATAATCTTAGTATCTTTTAGTAGGGAAGATCTTCATAAAAATAGCTCAATGATCAAAGGAAAGAGGAAGATGGAGTGAGCTTGCAGAAAACATGCTAGTTGTATCTCACTTTGTTAATGTTAATGTAGTTGATGTGCTCTTAATATTTGTCTGAATCTCAACTGTGGTTTATGGAATTTCTCAAAATGATACATGCTTGAGATTTTTCTTCCTGTCCTCCCCTTTGTTTAACTCTTTATTAAAAATAGGAGATTCTGGTGTCTGGGGATTGAAAAAGAACTTTGCTTTGTTGGAACTCTTGGAACGGTTGCAGAATGGACCTACTGGGCAGTATTGGACAGCTGAAGAAGGCATTGGTCTGTCTGGAGAGGTACAGAGTTCTAAACAAAAAAAAAAAAGTTACATTTGCTAGAAGTTATCTTTAAATAGAAAAAAGATTGAAAATCCATTCTTTGCCAAATGTAATTTCACCAATAATGCTATTCTTTTCTTCCAATATCTAGTATTAAGGCTTCAATTAATTGTTCATAATTAAATGCTAATTTGTACTTGACTAAAGCAGAAAATTAATGGTATTAATAAACACACATTCTCTTTTTATGCCTTTAGGATTTTTAGAAAAGGTTACTCATTTTGATATTTTAGTTTTAGTCCTATGAGCACAATTTTCTGGAACTCCTTAGGAATTCTTCCTAAAGACTTCACTATTCTTGTCAATAGTTGCCTTTTATAGTAATTTTATTATATCATGTAGTACTTTACCAAAAGTAGCTACTTTTATCATTTCAGTATTAACAGCAGGCGTGCAACATATCTTGCAGTACCATTCTAGATGTAGATAACTTTCCTAAGTGCTCACTTGACTGTTGGTGTTTTATTTTTCTGTAACTAATTCTTTGTTCTGTAATAACTGCTTTGGAGGAAGTTTTCAGACTCAGATTTAATTTCTCCTCCAAACCTTTACAACTTGCACTAAAACTTTGATTTATTAAATCATTCAAAAATTTTAAACTTGTGTTTTCAAAAGCTTTATTGAAAATGTATAATCAAGTTTCAAAGTAGTCCAAATATTTATTAGTGTATAGCTTTTAAAGAAAGCCTGTATTGTTGACAAGTCTTGTGATTTTTCCTCCACTATTGGGAATAAATGTTAACCACTTTAGTTTTGCCTCGTTTTCGTTGTTAGAGTATCATTCGTTGCGATGAAGATGAAGCCCATGTTGCATCCGTGTATTGCACTGTTTGTGCCACTCACCTGTGTGCAGACTGTTCCCAGCTTACTCATTCTACTAAGACTCTGGCGAAGCACAGGCGTGTACCTCTTGCTGATAAGCCTCACGAGAAGACGATGTGCTCCCAACACCAAGTGCATGCCATTGAGTTTGTTTGCTTAGAAGAGGGCTGTCAGGCGAGTCCTCTCATGTGTTGTGTCTGCAAAGAATATGGGAAGCATCAAGGTCATAAGGTACTGGTAGTAGTTAATTTCTAGTCATGCCATGGAGTGGCTTGCATAATCATTTATCCAGCTAAAGTATAAAAGGTTGTCAAGAAAGGAGGATAGATTCTTGATGTGTTCATCCCATTCTTTAAGTTTCCCTTTCTGTCAGACAGTTGCCATGGTAAAATAAATAAAAGAATTCTAAGAATTCAATGAGTTACTAATGTGTATATATATATATATATGAAGAAGGACAGTCCCTTTATCTGCTGCTTTTCTAAATTTTTCATGACCTTGGGCCACCATTTTAAAAGCCGTTTTCATAATGCAGACACTACATACACATCACATCACTGGTACAATCTAAGTATCCTTCTTTTTTTATAATAAATTATGATAAACAGCCAAGTTTTTGTTTACTTGTGTAATTGCTAGATGTCTGAAGTAGTTTCAGCATAATCTGTAAGTCCTGACTGTATTTTTAAATTGTAAGGTGGTTTTAAGTTCTTATTTGGCATTACTATATGTATATATGTAAATATATGCCATATACTTGCACATGTATATTAAATATATAGTAAAATAGAAAAGGTTATTAAGGAAGATCATTATGATTGATGTTTAATATGTTGCTTTTAATTAATAGCATTCTGTCTTGGAACCAGAAGCGAACCAGATTCGTGCATCCATTTTAGACATGGCTCACTGTATAAGAACTTTCACAGAAGAAATCTCAGATTATTCCAGAAAATTAGTTGGAATTGTTCAGCATATAGAAGGAGGAGAACAAATAGTTGAAGATGGAGTTGGAATGGCCCATACTGAACATGTATGCTTTTAAAAAATTTTTATTTCCCCCACATGCACAGATTATTGGCTTTTCTGTAATAACTGGGATAAGGACTTTCTTTGAAAATTATGAGTAGGTTTTATAGAGCAAGACTTTAAGGTCTTCTACCTAGCAAGTCAGTATTGAGGCTTAGGTCAGCAGATAGAAGGGAACTTGTGTGTTACGGTGTTTTTAGACTATATGAAAATATGGAGGCAGTGGGAAAAGTTGTTTGACTCTTAGTGTGCAGACTGTGTATGTTCTCAGGTGGTATAATACTATTGAGGCTTTTTTCCCCTTGTCATTTTTAATGAGGTGTCTATTAATGCAAATGAACTACATGATTATAGGAATAACTTCTGGAAGTGTTTTGGTATTGTTCAGGAGGTCTTATGAGCCCTAACTAGGACTTGAACTGTGATGTAGCCAAGCATATGTAAAAATAAATTAGAATCTGGAATAAAATCTAAAATTTGCTCTTTGAATCAACTAGTGATCTTAATTTCTTGATTCTCCTTGCTGCAACACTGTAGGTACCAGGAACTGCAGAGAATGCTCGCTCATGTGTCAGAGCCTATTTTTCTGATCTTCATGAAACCCTTTGTCGTCAGGAGGAAATGGCTCTTAGTGTTGTTGATGCTCATGTGAGAGAGAAGTTGATTTGGCTTAGGCAACAGCAAGAAGATATGACCATTCTCCTGTCACAGGTTTCAACAGCTTGCCTTCACTGTGAAAAGACTTTGCAACAGGTAGGTTGGCAAGTGAGCTATAGCATATGGCAAAATACATGGAAGTACAAATTAATTTTAGACTACCAAAAAAAGAGATTAGATGGTATTCTGCATTATTTTCTTGTAAGATTATATCAGTCATGGTCTAATATGAGATTTAAGTATTCATTACAAGGGAGTGTTAGCCAAAGATAATCAGTACAAAAGTGTAGAGTCCTCCAGTTACTGGAAACCCTGTGCCATGGTTTTTCTGGAGTACTTTCTGATATTTGTGAGGTTAGTGGGAAGGCAAGACAAGACTGAAGCAAAAAAAAAAAAAAACAAACAAAAAAACACCCCACCCTACAGTATATATTGGAAAGATTTTACAGTTGCAATTACAAGTATAGATGTTTGAAGCTAGTTGTCATAGGTGGCTGGTAGGAAAATATGTTTTAGGATTAAATTGCTTTCAGTAGCACTTGTAACATGGGTAATTCAATATCTTAAATGTATGAAGAAAGTGTCTATGTGAGAGTTTCTGATTGGTCTCTTATTCATTCAGTTTAATGATAGGAAAAAGTAAATAGTATGTGTAGCAAATAGTAAACTGAATATGAGAAGCTACTTAATAAATGTGTTATTTGTAGTTCTTTTTTCCAGATTTGTTTACAGCTTTTCTTTGGTTGTGTAGTCAGGTTTAACTGTACAAATGTTCTGATCACGAATGGGTGGATACTAATATTTTCCTACAAAGTGTGTTGCAAAACAGTTGCTCTGTTCCATCTGTTTAAGTGATATATGAAACATATAAATGTTATTTATATGTTACATTGTTATTTTCGCTTCTTAAATTTATATTGCACCTAGGTGGCTCATAAAGTTTGTTGGACCTGTAGAACTACTTAGTATCTATTGGCATTAAGGAAAACTGTTAAGATACTCATATTTGTATTGCAATTTAAAATAAATCTATTTTGTAAATGTTAATTTCTTAAAGTAGAGTATTTCTGTTTAAAATGCCTTCTTTCTGGCAATCATTTTTATATTGTATTTGGGGCATTTTTTAATAAATTACAAAAGGAAAGTCATGCTTTTGTTTTCTTTTTCTGTTTAGGATGACTGCAGAGTAGTGTTGGCCAAACAGGAAATTACAAGATTACTAGAGACATTACAGAAACAGCAGCAGCAGTTTACAGAACTTGCAGATCACGTCCAGCTGGATGCTAGTATACCTGTCACTTTTACAAAGGTATTCTTAATCTCATGGAAGTACAGTTATCCACTTTATGAAGTCCCAAATCTAACGTAAAATAAAGCAGGAATAATAGATGTACATTATTGTGCTGTATTTATTGCAACAAGTTGAGGCAATTCAGTATCAGAGCCACATTGACTTATCACATGATGAGTGCAATCTTGTATTTGAGCAACAAACTATCATGCTGCCATAATAAGGGTGGGAAGTGTTCTTTGGACACTGACCATATCAGTAACTTTGTTTAAACATGAGCTGTTTTCTTTTAAGTAAATTGGATAGCATTTGTGAGTTCTAGAAACACCTTTCTTTGGAAACATACGTGATTATTTCCTGGAGATTGCTCACCTGTTTTAAATGGAATAACATTATTATAACTTTCAGTTTATAATGTTAAAAAAATTATTTCATTTCATTAAATTGTCATTTGTTTTACAGTTGCTTGGTTTTCACTCATAGCTTAGTTTATCCATAGTTAATCTTCTAAGTAGGTTTGGGTTTTATTGCTTTAATTTCAGTACCGCTTCCATTGAAAGGGGTGAAACTGTTCGAAGTTTAATAATGGTACTTCTGTTTGGTGTATTTACATGTTATTTATTATTAATGATACTTTCCTCATAGGAAAGTAAATAAGTTTGAAATGCAAGGAACAAGAAGTACTTTGATATATGGGGTTTTTTTTCGTTCCAAATAGGTGAAAGAGGCTCTATTGTGGCTGAGACAAAACAGAGAATTTAACTGTAGCTGTTGAAGCATTACTGTAAGGAAATTAATGCTTCCATAGAGATTCTATGTCTGTTCTTGCTGACTTGAGAAATAAAATTTCTTCAAAATAATTGATTTTCTAACCTCAGTGTATTTGAATTTCCATGTTAATGCAGAATTTACATTTTCTGCCTGTGTCTTTCCTATTCAGCAGAGACCAGAGCTGGTAGGGCCAAGGAAGCCTCTTCTGCAAAACCTCATTATTCCATGAATGAGGCAGTAATCACATTTCACAGATGAAGAATTGCGAATCAGAGCGGCATTTTAAATGTCTGGCTTTGGCTTTCAGAGCTATTTATCAGACTTGGAAAAATTTTGTTGTGAATTTCTGAGTATTTGGAAACAGAATGATAGGAGCTAGATATGGTGTTACAGGAGGCCTAAAATAGGCTTGGGGGACCCAGAAGACTTGGTTTTGTCTTGTAACAATTTGTATTTTTATGAAGTCTTCTGAAGGCTAATTTCTGAAATTCAAAGGTATTAATGCAAGTGCAATTTTTCACAAAAACAGCAACAGCCATGAAAAAGTAAGGTGCAAGTAATTCCTTCAGCCTCTTACTTTTTGTTTACTCAAATCTCATAAAGCTTAATGTTCTCTTTCTTGACAATGTGTTTTTAGATTACTGTTATGCTGATGGCCACTGTTGTGACTTGCAGTGAGGCTTGATGCACATGAAAGATCTGGACTTGGCAACAGATATCAGGCAGAAATAAAATCTTCAGATAAAAAACTGTAAACTGTTATTATATTACTGGAAAGGTCTCTCTCACGAGCTGGCATACACTGAAGGCTATGTCCATTATAAAATGAAAAAAAGCATTTCAGACAGTACCAGATCAGAGAAACATTTAATATCAAATGAAAGTTGTGGAGGGTTAAGGAGGAAAGAGAGAAGTCCTTTCCTTTCTTGAAAGTGAGTAAATTTTACCTATATTTTTTAGTTTCACTGATTACACAAACAAACAGGCATAGTGCCATTTGCTCTTTCTAAACTAGCTAGGGAAATGCCACATACAAAGCTCCGAAGAGAGGATTTGGAGAATTCTCCTCACTCAGGAGCATGATCCTTTTTTAAATATGGTTTTCTGTCAAATGAATGCTGTGGCTGTAGAATATTATATACGAGAAATGCATTTGGTCTTCATGAATATGTGTATGTGCATGCTGCAGAGAGAGAGAAAGCTATTAAGGAAGCAGTGCCTGACACTGACAGATAAATTCTCATTATGGTGTTAAACTAACTGTGGGCAACTAACCCTTACTTAAATCAAGACGATCTGAGAAGACACCGTTCTTTCAGAGGCAAAGCACTTTAAGATACCATTAAGTAAACCTGTACAGAGAGCTTTTGTCTCATCAAATTTCTTGAAAGAGGTCAAGGATAAAAAAGTGAAGAGGTTGTAGTTGTGGATTTTTCTTCTGCACTTTCTGTATTGACGTTTAAGAAAACAAGTTTTACTTAAATAGAAGTCTATGATTACCTGTTTTTAAGTATGCCACCAAGTTATGCACCTGCCAGAAATACAGACACAAAGGTATTTTATTCATCATTTTTAAGCAATTCATCATTTTAAGCATCATTTTAAACATTGTAGTTAAAGGTGCTGATACAATTGACAAGGAGAGACTTTTTTACTGTCAATTTCTAGCTGTGATCATGAATAGTCCGTTATTACTGACAGATATTGCAGATGCTACACAGTTTTCTGAATAGCAGCTTTGCTTGCAATGTTTTTTTGAAGTGACACAGCTACTGGTGCAAAAAGTGGAAGTCATGTTTTCATTCATTCTGAGAGAATGCAAATGGGCTGAGAACAGCCTGTTGTAAGGTTTTTTTTTAAACATTAGAAACGGAAACTGCAACAGGATGGCTAAATTTGAAATCACTCATCTCCTTCATTTCCCTGGTGATTTAAGTTGTACTGCCTCTGCCCTCCAGCCATGGGAGCAGTTGAGGTGACCAGTACTTCTGGTGGAGCTGTGAGAGGATTGTCAGACTGGCTCACTGTCAGCAGGCTCTGCCCATAGCCAGGGTACTGCCTCCTGCAAGAAACTTGTGAACTGAGCAGCTCTATTCAAAGCTGCTGCTTTTCCTTCTTCCTTTCAGGTGCAGAGAAGAGCTGAGGAGATTCACTGACAGAAATTTTGGATAAAGTCAGAACTGAAGTTTGAGTGTGAAAAGAGTGCTGGAGACATGGCATTTTTTAGGTTCTTCAGAGCCTTCTGCATACTTTGTGGTTTTTTTTCTCTGGACCTTTGCTGTTGATGTGCAAAACTCTGGCCACAAGTTATTCTTTTCCAGATTGAGATAACCTATTCTGATAATTGTGTTGTGTCTCAGTGTTGTCAGTGAGTTTCAACTCTGACTCCAAATATCTAGAACTTTGTCTAAGTTTATTAAAAAGCAGTTAAGTCTCAATGTTTTATTTTCCAGATCTCAAATAGTCTTTTGGTTGTGAATCATCTGCCTTGTATAGTAGTAGCACTGAGCTTGCTGAGTTTATACAAGAAGTTCATTTCACACATTCAAATAAAGTAGTTTCATACTGAATAGGTAGTGTGTGGAGTTCTATGGTAAGGACCATCTGGGCCCATTTTGGTTTCAAGCAGCAAGTAGACAATTTCACATGTGAATAATACATCAAGATCTGCTGGTTGAAGAAACTTCACAGTTGGCTTAGGAAATCCATGAACTGCAAGCTGTTAAGCACAGGGAGGTTATTTAGGACAGTTATCATCACTATGTACTTTCCTTATTTCTTACTTTTATGTCCATTTTTGCCTAGTTTCAGACAGCATATTTGATGAGATGAGCCTTTGATCTGGCTTTTATACTTACAGTCATGATGTTGTTGACTTTTGCATTGTGGTAGTTGCATAATTATATTATTAAATTGTTTTAGGAAGTAGTTTCTCAAGGTATTTCTATTCTCTTCCGGGATTGTGATAGCATAAGGTCACTGAATTGTATTGATTATTTTGAAAGTATGCTACTTCTCTGATGACAGAAAAGAGAATTCACGTGCTTGTCATAATGACAATGTATTCAGATACATAATGGATCCTGTGTGGCAACATGTTGGTCTTTTGCCAAGAGATATTGCACTCAGTAGTATTTATTCTGCGAAGAAATAAGAAAAAAGAGGCTGTGTGAAGTAGGGCACAGTGCTGTCTGGATTTTGAAAGAAAACAAATATACTGCCACATAGTTCTGGTGATTGAAACCCTGGCATTGCATCAAGATAGCAATTCTAGGTACTTCAAAATGTGTTTTAGGAATATATAATATAATATATAATAATCTCAGCCTATGTGTTTATTTTAGAATTTAAGCTTTGCCATTTGATCACATTGTCTGTGTCATCTTCTTCAATACTCAACATTAGCTTGGTGTAAACTACAAATAAGGAAGTTGATTGTCGTTTCTTGTCTCCTGGCAAGACTTGGGGGATTTTGTTTGCTTTTGTCTAGTATTTCTGATTACTGCTTTGTGCTAGTAATGTTGCTGTTGGAAAGGATTGGAAGAGGCATAGAGTGAAGAGGTAAAGCTATGGAATCTCCAGCAGGGAAGTAGTTCTCTAGGCGGAGGTATTAATAAAGTGGGGGGAAAAAAGAGTTTCCTGGTCATAGAACTCTTAATTAATTGCCGAATCACTACAGACATTAGCAGATATTTTTGTTTCTATTATTTCTGGAAGTGATTGATGGTTGTGCTTTGTATGTTTGGAGACCATCCATTTAGTCACTTTAGAAAAGGTGACAAACTGCATGTTTTAAACATAAGGGTTTTCTAGATTGAATTTCCAAAATTTGCTGTTGTTATTAATACATAGTATTCTGTTTCTTCCAGGACAACAGGGTACATATTGGACCAAAAATGGAAATTCGGGTTGTTACTTTAGGATTAGATGGAGCTGGCAAAACAACTATTTTGTTTAAGTTAAAGCAAGATGAATTCATGCAGCCAATTCCAACAATAGGTTAGTAGCTACAATGTAACTGTTATGACTTCTCTGAATGTTTGATATATCCACTGATTTTGGTTATTTTATGTTCATACAGAGCAGGAATGTAAAACTTAAATATTTTTGTTCCAGGTTTTAACGTTGAAACAGTAGAATACAAGAATTTAAAATTTACTATTTGGGATGTAGGAGGAAAGCACAAATTGAGGCCTTTGTGGAAACATTATTATCTCAATACGCAAGGTAATACTGATACAGTTCTTAAAATACATGTTGTCTTCTAGCTTGTGTTTCAAAGTCAAACAGGTTATTAATTTATGACAGTAGAAAGTTGTTAATCTAATGCAAAGTACAGCTGTTAGATTGATGAGCTAATAAATTTTAATCCAGTTGGTCAAAATGTCTACTGCATGATAAAGGTACATTCTCCATAAATCCGTCAGACGGTTCATGGAGCCAAACAAAATTAGAACCTCTGTTAAACTGGTTCTAGCTGACAACAGACAAGGTACAGCATCCCTAAATCTGCATAGTGAGAAGCAGTACTTGCCAGGTATGAAATATAAATAGCACTTGAAAATACTCAGCTTTTAGGAGCCTTTAGATAGCAACTTAAAAAATTCTACCAAGTTCTATAACTTCTGACTTGCTATTGCAGTGTAGTGTCTGATTATAGACTAGTTTATTGAGTCTGAAAACACTGATGAACTTAAAAATTTGTATTGTCGTTTTGTAAATCCTCCATAGGTTTTTCCCAGTTCAGAAGGAAGTTCCCCTTGATTGATCCATTCACAATTGTCTAAAATACTTAGGAATTACAAATGCCAGCTCATGTGCTCCATTTTATGCCTTCTTTCAGCCTTAAATGCAAATTATAACATTTTAAATTATTCATATTTTCAAACTTTTAAAAATTGTATTTTGGGATTTCTGTTGTCCTCTTTAAACATACTGTGTGAAGTAGTGTGGAATCATGCCTGCCTTGGAACTGCATGTTGGAGAGAAAGCTAAGCAGTTACCCTGGTATATAACTGCAGTAGGTTATTTTTAGTTCTGGTGTTGGGTTTTTTTTCCATCACAAACCCCTTGATTTTAAAGTCTGTCCTCTAGCTTTGCCCCCTTAACTCTCCAGTCTTTCTGGCATCTTAGTTACTTTCTAGTGGATAGTAAAATCTAATGCTGCTATGTCGGGTCCTTGGCTATCTTCTTTGGATTGTATAGTCTGCAGTTGAAGCAAGCTGTGCTGATTTGGCTGAACCTGTGAATATTACAGCCCATTAAGAGAAACTGAGACAGCCATATGGGAGTTAATGGAGTATAAATGGATCAAGAAATGGTTTAAACTGAGATACTTAATCCATGCATAGTAAATCTGGTTTTAGATGTAAGTAGTTAAAATACCATGGCCTTTATATTAGACTAGGGAAAAACTTAGAGATTTTTTCTCTGTTTTAGGATGAATTCTAGACTTCTGTTTAAAATAGAGAAGTATTTAAGGAATTTCTCAGTTGCCCTGGATTTAAAATTGAAGTTGTGTACTGCTGAGAAACTTCACATAGAAGGCTTCTGGAAAAAAAGAATGGTGTAAACTGAAAGCAATTTTTGCAGTTTATATGTGAATGTGTGTAAAACATTTCTCTTCTTCTTTCATAGCGGTGGTCTTTGTTGTTGATAGCAGTCACAGAGACAGGGTCAGTGAAGCGTACAGTGAACTTGCAAAATTATTAACAGAGAAGGAGTTGCGGGATGCCTTGCTCTTGATCTTTGCTAATAAACAGGTACTTGTGATTTGGTTTTACTTTCTTTACCTCAGCTTGACTATCAAATGCCAACCTTCTGAACCCTCTGCTGTGGGTAGGGAGTGCTAGTGTGGAAAGCATAAATTGTAGATGTTTTCCTTATGTGTAATGCTGGTCAAGTAAATGTTGGTGCTAAGTGTGCTTAGTAGATTCATCAACCAGAGAGTTTTTTATGGTTGCAAGTAATAAATGCTTAACTGTTTGATTTGTCTTTTGTGTTTGAAGATCTGTTATGTGATCTTTAGCTTCAGTCTAAGCCAATAAAATGGCTTCAAATATAATACAGAAGAATAATTCAGTCTTTGTATCTGATTCTCTTGCAGGATGTAGCAGGTGCTCTTCCAGTGGAAGAAATCACAGAACTGTTGAGTCTTCACAAACTCTGCTGTGGCCGTAGCTGGTATATTCAGGGTTGTGATGCCCGAAGTGGTACAGGACTTTATGAAGGATTGGACTGGCTTTCAAGGCAGCTAGTGGCTGCTGGTGTCCTGGATGTGGCTTAACTTTACATCAGCTGCAATTTAATGTTGTAGTTTATGGTTTGGTTTTGTTTGCACATTATAGGGTGTTGTCACCAGGTCTGCTCCCTGAAGAGGGGACTTACTTTAATTATTGGTTACAAAAAAATATAAACCTTCATCCTAGATTGGTTAATTGGTTCAGTAAACTTGTGTCATTATAGTGATTTTGAAAGTTGATACATCTACATTTAGTGGCAATGGAAGAGTGTTTCAAGGATGCCTTGAAATTCCTTTTTGAGATATTGTTAAAATTTAATTTTTCCCTGATAAAATATGCATTAGATTTCATGTAGTAGTTATTACGTGATCATAGTAGTTAATTGGTATTATAAAAATTCTGAGTAGTTTAAAAATACTTTCCCATGAAGCTATTCCAACATCCATCTCACGTTAATTAGAATACCGAGCTCTATTAGTTAGAGATTAATGGTGCTACTCATCAATATCACAAGAATCCATACATATAAAGGTGGCATTGAAACTTACATGCAACTACACCATGTAAAGAAAATGCTTCCCTTATTTATTAATCTCCTTGTTTGTTATGGGAACTGCAACATAACTGCACAAAGAAAATTCAGAATGGAGAAAAGTGTTGCGTAGCAAAGGGGCTGTGGCATTATTTAGCATCTTGTTTTATATCTTGGGGGCAGGGGTTAGCTGAATTTCTCACACGGAATTAATTATGGACATACTATGGTGATACTGAGATGAAAGTGTTTTGTGCATACTTGGGGATATAATCTGCTTTTAGAGATTAAGTTTGTTCCTGAAGAAGTTAAATTAAATTTAAAAAAAACAACTTCTTAAAGAAGTAGTGTGGTGTAATGTCAGTCCAGCTGTGTTCTTTTATGTAGCCAGATTAAGGTAGTGGCCTTGAAATATTCAATAGCACAATGTAAAACCAGTGAACACTAAATTATAAGTCTTTAAAAGGTAATTGATAAAATGTGATATAAACCTTCTATAATTAAATTTTCAGTTTTTACTGTATCTTCTACATGGAATTGTCACCAGTGCCTCTATTTTTGAAGATTATTCATTCACAAACCCATGAAATATGGGTGTAGTGCTGTTTAAATTTAGAAAAGGTTGCAATGACCTAGTGATATCTCTTTTTCTGCTGGACATGCAGCTTTGCAGACAATTTTCTTCTGTCTGGTATGCACACCAGATCTTCTTTCCTTTTCTTGAAGTCTATGGCCACTGCCAACTGAAGAAGCTATGCTGTGGACCCTCTTCATGTTGGTAGAGGAGCTACAACTCTGAGCAGTAGATCAAAACTCTGTATTGGAACTTTCCTTACTGGAATAGAGGTGAATCAGGAGAACTAGATAGTGCAAGTGAACAGTGTTGTTTCACAGATGTGGTGATATTTTTGCCATGATGAAAAATGTTTACCTGTGAGAGCTCTGAACCTCACCTAGCAAAGAAAGTGTATCCCATTATCTGTGGCTTTCCTTTCATTGTATTACTAGGAATTTTATGTTGTTTTCCTACTACATACCTTAGGTAAAGCCAAGAATGTATAAACAAATAATTTAGTACATTTGCACTTTTCTTCTAGAGGAAGCAGTTAATGTAACTTGCTTCCTTATTATGACACTTGTAGTATTCTTCTTACTTAAGTTTCAGGTAAATTATGTTAAATGCATCTTCAGATTCAGCAAGTCTAATGACGTAAGTCATACCTGAAGGAACACTAAGCTTTAAAGTATTTTAATGTTTGTGAAATGGTCTTCAATGCCTACACATGTACAGGTAGGCAAAGTAGTCTTTCTTTAGACAACCTGATAAATTTGGAAATTGTTTATAATGGAGTGAAAGGTGGGGTTTTTGCACATACCAAACTTAAAATTGTTTATCCTTCCCAGCCTGTAACTTCTTGCACAGTACACAGTTGGTGACTGTTATTTGAGCATTTGCTTAGCCTGTGGTGCAGAACAGCCCCTGACCTGGTGTAGGGCTGACTGTCCCTTCACAGCTCTTTTTGAAATATGAACAAGTTCTGCTAAGTATGGTAGATATCTTTTCCTGTAATATTTTTAACAGAAGACATGCATTCTTTAGAAGAATCCTAATTTAGTTTCATTTTAGCTGGCTTAGGCTTCAGTTACACATGCTGCTCAGTATAGTTATAATTCAAAATGTTCAAGGTGAGTGGTTGGTATTTTATGTAACATTAAATTTGAGGGGAGAGGAAAAATTCTCACTCATGCATATTTTCAAGTACAAGTGATTGCTTGTGACACATGGAATGCTACCTTGAAAGTGTTTTTAAATTGAATTTATTTATGACTTGAAGTAAATGTGAAAGTGTTGCATTTGTCTGTGAACTCTTCAGTGTAGAGTACACTAAGAGGTTTATTTGTATTATACATTAATACAACATATAAATGGCTTCAGTTATAAATTTAGGCTTGTTTCATCAGTTTTACTGAACTTTAGTTTTTAGTGTACTGACTTATGGAATATGTAATTGGAATATTTCTTGAACTAGAACTCATTAAAGCATTGCTAACTGTTTAGAAAGACTGAATTAAATTTTCAAAGGATCTTGATGTAATTTTGAAATTTAGTAAATGCAACATCCAGTGACTGTGTTGTGGCTTTTTTTTTAAAGAACCTCATATCAAAAATAGTATATCTGCGCTAACTGAACAGTCATGTTTTATCACTGTTTCTGTATTCTATCTTCAGAATTACTGTGGACTAGGAGGGCCTGGTTCTGAGAGTGTTGAGTAGATGTGAATCTTAGGTAAAGCTTCCTTTTCATAGAAAAAAATTGTGAGCTGCTGCAATTTGCGTTGCTCAAAAAATAATTCCTTTTCAATAAAATATGTAAAACCTTGAGAACTAATTTTAATAAACTTGCCTTTTTGTTTTGTTTTCTAAGGTCCTCTGAGAATAGAGGTGTGCTACATTTAGCTTCCTCTGGAATTTTTGTTACTGATCCTGTATCTCACTGAAGATAAACTTTCTGATGGTAGCAGCAATACATTTTGAGGAAATGTATTTGGTTATCATGCATCATATATCAGTTAATAAACAAAGTTACCAGAACTGTAAACTCCCAAGTCTTTCATAGGCACAGTGGTGTTAGGTGAACATAAACAGCCATGATCAGTTACTGTTTATAGAGTAGGTTTAACTAAGCAGCATAGAACTGGACCCTATTGAACCAGATTCATAACAGCTTGAGAAGTTGTCTGACCTTTCAGTGTGAGCCTGCTGTTTATGAACAGAGGAAAATGCATGAGTGATGTGATGTTTGGAAGCTGTCTCAGGCAAAGTGATCACAAAAGGAGGTTTTGAGTCTTGGAGAAGTAAGGGTAGGTGTCAGCAGCTCTGCCACCTTAGACTTTCAGAGGGCAGACTAGGGCTTGTTTAGGAAACTAGTGGAAAGAGTCCTATAGGAGGTAGTCCTTAAGGGCAATGGAGTCCAGGAAGGCAGAAGGAAGTACTAGCTAGAGGTGCAGGAGCAGGGTCTACCCAGGTGCTGAAAAATGAGTCAGTGGGAAAGGAAGTCAGCCTGTCTCAACAGAGAGCTCTGGTTGGAACATGGGGAGAGAAATTTTATAACCTCTGGAAGAAAGGGCAGGCTGTTTTGGTTTGAAAGTAAAACCAGTGAGAGATTCTTAAGTCAGAAATACAATTTATTAGGAAAAGAAAAAAAAACCCAAATACATGCAATAATTCAAAAGAAAAAACACTGACAGACTCAGAATACCACCTGACACACTCCTGGTCAGGATTTTGGTAGCAGTCTAAATTGGAATGGCTGCAGTCCTCCTGGAGTGGCAGATGTGGTACTGTTGGAGCAGTGATCTCGTAGAAGGATGTAGTCTTCCTCTGAAGGTCCAGTTGAAAGACCTAGCTGTTCCTCTGGGAATCCAGTGGAAAAGCTGAGTCTAGTGTCTCAAAAACCCAGATTATATCCAGGTAGGAATGCTTGGCTCCTCCCTCTGGGTGGAGCAGCTCACAATGGGATGCTGTAACTTTTATCAGTTATGCAGTGACATTCGATGGCCATTGACAGCAAATGTCTCCCCAGGGGAAGGATTGGTTTGTGGAAGAGATAAAGAAAACTGCCCAATTAACAGAAGATAACTGCCACACCTCTAACTGATGGCAAATAGAATACATCTTGCTTTGCAATCTAGGACAGCAACTCAGCAGGACTACAAGGATGCTATGAGGTTATGCAGGGAGAATATCAGAAGGGCCAAAGCCCAGCTAGAACTTGCTCTGAATACTGGTGAAAAAGACAACAAAAATTTTTTTTACAAATACATCAGCAACAAAATGGCCAGTGAGAAGTTTCATTCTTTATTGCCTGCAGAGGGCAACAGTGACAAAAGTAAAAGCTGAAGTACTTCATGCTTTCTTTGTCTCAGTTTTTAACAGTAAGACTAGTTGTCCTCAGAGTATCAAGTCCCCTGACGTGCATGCCAGGGATGAGAAACAAAAGCAGTCGTAATTCAGGAAGAAATGGCTAGTACTTGCTAGATGACTTAGCTGCAAGTCTGTAGGACCAGATGGGATCCACCAAGGTTACTGATGAAACTGATTGGAAGAGCTTTAAATCATTTTAAGGCACCAAGAAAGACACTTCAAATAATTTAACAGTCCTGGCTGATAGGGGAGGTGACTACAAATTGGCAACTGTAACACCTATCTACAAGAAGGGGCAGAAGACAGATCCAGGGAACTACAGGTCAGCCTAACCTTGATGGCAAAGATCATAGAGCAACTCATCCCAAGTGCCATCATATGGAAAACAGTCAGGGTTTTGGGACCTAGCCAGCATGGTTTTGTGAAATGCAGGTCTTGCTTGACAAACCTGATCCCTTTCTATGGCAGTGTGACACACTTAGTGGATGCAAAAAGCCTGTGGATGTTTTCTGCTTGGACTTTCCGTAAAGCCTTTGACACTGTCACCCACTACATTCCCCTGGAGATACTGGCTGCTTGTGGCTTGGACAGGTGCACAGTTCATGGGTTAAAAACTCTCTGGATGGCTGGGCCCCAAGAATGCTGGTGAATGAAGTTAGTTACCTCCAGCTGGTGGCTGCTCACAGGTGGTGGTACCTGGAGCTCACTGCTGGAACCAGCACTGCGTAATACCACTGGGTATTGCTGATCAGGTCCACCTTCAGTTAAGTTCATGCACGACAGCAAGGGGTTGTTGATCTGCTGGAGGGCAGGAAGGCTCTGTAGAGGGATCTGGGCAGGCTGGACCATGGGCTGAGGCCAATGGTGTTAACAAGGCCCAGTGCTGGGTCCTGCCCTTGGGTCACAACAGCCCCAGGCAGCTCCACAGGCTGGGGCAGAGTGGCAGGAAAGGAGCTGGGGGTGCTGGGGACAGCAGCTGGACATGAGCCAGGGTGTGCCCAGGGGGCCAAGAAGGCCAATGGCATCCTGGCCTGGATCAGCAATGGTGTGGCCAGCAGGAGCAGGGCAGGGATTGTCCCCCTGTGCTGAGCACTGCTGAGGCCACACCTCAAATCCGGTGCCAGGTTCTGGTACTCGCAGTTCAGAAGGGATATTGAGATGCTGGTGAAGGGTCTGGAGCACAAGTCCTGTGAGGAGCAGCAGAGAATAAAAGGCGGCTCAGGGGAGATCTTATCAATCTCTACAACTGCCTAAAAGAAGATGTAGCCAGGTCGGTGTTGGCCTCTTCTCACAGCTAACTAATGACAGGACAAGAGGAAATGGCCTCAGACATTGGACATCAGGAAAATTTAATCACTGAAATGGGGTCAGGTATTGGAATAGAGCAGCCACTGAAGTGGTGGAGTCACCATCCCTGGAAGAGTTCAAAAAACATTTGGATACCTGGGGACATCGTTTAATGGTAAAGATGGTGGTGTTGCTGGGTTAGTGTTTGACTTACTGACCTTACCAGTTTTTTTCAGCCTTAAAATTTTGTTCTATAACTCCATCAGAAACAGCTGATGCAAAGCTTAGTTCAGATGATGATCATAGTTTAAAATAAAGTATTTCAGTAGAAGCAGTAATGTTTGTAGGATGCTGGCTAAAAATGAAGCCAGAAAAAAAATACTCACTAGGCTAAAATAAAGAGAAAGGAAACATGAAAGAAAAAAATTCACTGGAAAAACCAAACATATTGCAAAGGAATTTATACACTGGCATTTTAAGAGTTGATCATTGCTCTTGGACAGAGATGTGTACATAATTATTTTTAAAGAATAGAGGAGATAACATTGTTTGCTTTTCATAGCCAACAGTACCATAACTGAATCTAATTTTTGATACATGTACAAAGAATTGAGAAGTTCACTCAACTTAGTATTTCTGGCCTTTTCCTTTGTCAAAGATTTCAGTACTGTGAAACAGATTAATTAAATATGAAAGATGCAAATAAACATGAGAAAGTAACAAACATTATCATGGGACATGGTAGGGGATTTTATCTTCAATTTTATATAGAAGAGATGCAAGAAAGACAGTAGACTTTGTAAGAAACATGTACATGATTTTACTTTAAAATACAAAGTTACCAGAAATGCAGAATTAGGGCACTTTAGGTACATTAAAAATAATAGAACTGGTGATTGCTCTGTCCTGGTATTTGCTACATCTAGGAGCTATCAAAAATGTTTGTTCTTCCTAGGTCCCTTTCTAGGTCCCACATGCTCAGATTTTTTCTGCTTAAGCTGGAACTTTCAATGCCTGCCTTACTTCACTGTTATATTAATGATGCTGATATCCTCATAGGGTTTGTCAGTTTTGGGATTGACTTTGACATTTGAGATTCTCTGAACAACTTCCATTCCTTTAGTCACCCGTCCAAACACACTGTGCTTGTTGTCGAGCCATGGCTGTTTGAAAGCACAAGAGAAAAAGAAAAGCATATTGAAACAGAAAGCAGCATGTAGCTTAGGTACCAACAAAAATAAAGTGTACATGGATACATTTTGTGTGTCCAGATATGGAACCCAACACCCTGTAAATATTAGCATGCAAGGAAATACTAGAATACAGCTAACACATATTCATATGCATTTGAACTTACCTTTTCAATTGCTTTCTTAAAGTACTACAGAGGTCATGTTCTACCTGTGCGGTAACATTGTATAGTTCATTTTAAAGTGTATTCTCAGTTCACAGAAATGTTGTTTCAGTCTCTCTGACTTTTGTTATTTTCACAGAGGAATTTTAAGAGCCAGTACAGAATACTGCCCTATTCAATACTCATATAGTATGTCCAGTTTGAATATAGGCCCTCATACAACTCAATAAACCTCAGAACTATGGTAGATAGGTTTCTTTTAATATTACTTTGAAGTGCTATAAGAATACAGTTTTTATAAGTATTATTTTTAAAGATTTGGTTTCAATATCTTACATACACATATGAAAATTTCTATTGTTGGCTCTGAACTTACACACAGATCAAATGAAATTTTTAAACCTGAACACTGGCTCCCTTGTTTAGCTACAATTAGACCATATTAGACAGACATCCTGGCACCATATCCAAACCCCAAACAACTGAAGCAATGCCTAGATTTCCATCAAGTTTAAAACACTATTACTAATATAAGATACTCTAGTAATACATGATTGCAAACATGCCTAGGAATTTTATACCACCCTCACTCCATTTAAAGGCAAAAGGCCTCCTGATCACAAGTGATGGAAAAGTATTTTTATCTTTTAATGGACAATTTCAGTGAAACCTATACACTACACATCATGTGCATCATTTATTTGTAAAGTAAGTACCAGTATGTTCCTTCTTCCATGGGAAAAAAAGTTATTTTTACGATCTAGGTAGCCTCTCAGGCCTTAAATTGAGCTTTTAGTATACTTACAGTTGGCACTACTGTTATAAAAAACTGGGATCCATTGGTATTTGGTCCTGCATTAGCCATGCTGAGTGTGTATGGTCTGTCATGTCGTAAAGTTGAATGAAACTCGTCTTCAAATTCTCCTCCCCAAATACTTTCACCTCCCATTCCTGTACCAGTTGGGTCACCAGTCTGAATCATGAAACCCTGCACAGAAATTATATGTTATCACTTTACTCCACAGAATACATAACCATAAGTGTTATATGCTAGGTGATATTTTTTCAAACTTACTTCAAACCTTTCCACAAAATATGTTAAAATGTTGTGTCTAAGGGAAAAAGCATTTAAGGCTTTAAGTGTCTATCAAGTACTTGAGAAAAAGCAAGGTTACTCACTATCCTGACAATGAAGGACAGAAACCTGCCTATCTCTACCTTTTGCAAATTCTTAGGCTCTATCACTTGATTCTAGTGCAACAGAAATAAGAAGCATTACAAGAAAGGCCTTTTGACATGAAGCAAAGTTTTAATTCAAGCAGGATGGCAGGACTCATCTTTCAATTTTCAGTTTTCTGCTACCTTGTCAGTTGCAGAACAGCTACTACAACTTTAGTAAGTGCTAAAGGTGTTTAGAACAGCAAACCTGTTCAGAATTGACAAGGAACTCTAAAATCACTCCAACAATCCTGTGTGCAAAAGGGATGTGGAAGTGTTAAGAGAGGACTGACCACCAGAGTACATTACATAAATAAACAAAAAATTAGTATGTTGCAAATTACCTTGATGATACGGTGAATTATGTGTCCATTGTAGTAACCATTCCTGCTGTGCACACAGAAGTTTTCCACTGTTTTGGGGCACCTAAGATAATGTCACAGAAAACACAGTAATTTCTGTCTGATGACAGGGCCATAAAGATTTCAGCTGGGACTAAGACACCCTTGTGCTGTGCAGTGTTTCAGGACTATGTAGGAAGGTATTTAGCCAAATAAGGAAAACACAAATCTCCAACTCTGCAGACCTAAACTCAAAAAGAGCTGAAAGCAAAAAGCTTAAGAGCTGCAAAGCTGCACAGTTACACAGAAAGGCAGCAGCCGTGTTGATAGCACAGGGATGTTTTAGCTCTTGCTGAGCAGGGCTTACACACTCTCGAGGCCTTTTCTGCTCCTAATCCCACCCGCCAGTGAGGAGGCTGGGGCTGTAGACATTGAGAGAGGACCTAGATGAGACAGCTGAACCCAGCTGACCACAAGGATGCTCCATTGCACATATGGCATTATTTTCAGCACAAAAAAGCTGAGGGAAAAAGCAGGGGACATGCAGAGTAATGGTGATTTGCCTTCCCAAGTACCCACTCCATGTGATGAAGCCGTGTTTTCTTGCAGATAGTGAAACACCTGCCTGTCCAGTTCCCTGTTTTGCTTTGCTTGGGTGCATGCCTTATGCTTTCCCTATAAAACTGTCTGTACCTGAACTCGAAGAGTAGGTTTTCCTCTTACTCTTCCAGTGCTCTCCCATTCTACCAAGGGGGATATGAGCGAGTAGTTCTGGGGGGCTTTGTCATTGGCTGGGGTTAAGCCATGAGAGCCAGAAACCACATCTGTCTCCTGAAGGCCTAGTTCAAGGCACCACTGACTATAGGTTCCCAGCTTTCTATCTGCACCCCCAATAAGGAGAAAATGGCCAAGTGGAGTCTACAGCTGTAGAGTTACTCTACTCTGTGAAAAAGAACATTAGTTTGCATTTTACTGACACTCTAAGCTATCTTGTGAAAAAAAGCACCAATGGCATAACTAATGGAATAGACTAGATTATAGTCCCAGTTCTTGCTGAGCAGAACAGTCATTCACAACTTTTACCAAAGAATTCAACGGTGTACAGAGCCATATGCTATATGTACTTCTTTGAAGTTTTAATCACACTAAAGAGATACTAATTTACAGCTCAGCTGAGATAAAATACTACAATAAGAAACAATGAACATAACAATAACTAACCCCAGTAATGCTGCATTTAAGATTGCATACAGATGCAGTGAAGCACCTTGCAATACTGTACATGAAGATATGACACATTAGCATGACAATTAAAAAAAAAGAATTAATGTAGCTTGACCCATCACTCACTAGCAAGAGGTCTACCATTACTACAACCCATATACTCTAATTATGAATTCCAGAAACTAGAGCCAGATGCAAGGAAACACTGGTGAAGACTGCAGTAAAAGTCTGGTAGCCCTAGAGGGTAGAATTGAGGTTGCCCTACCTGTGCTTATAACCAAAGAGGAATTTATTTTTGGAAAAGCATGGAGTACATCATCATAATTTAGATTTCTATGTATAGCAATATATTATATAAATTTCCTGTTAAATAACAGAATATTCGCAATTTTTGCATCACAAAGGAGAGAGGAGGACACACTGATTTTAGCAATTGTCATGCATAAGACTCTTCAATTCTATGCCTGGTTTTGGACATACACAACACTAGTATTATATGCTGCTATAAATGTTATATGCCATTTAAAGGAGATGCAATATCAAAGTGTAGTACACTGGCCACATTCGGAAGTTGCAAGTACTATTCTTCTGGCCTGCACAGACCTGCAGCCAAATCTGCTGCTGCTGCCAGGATCATCTTTTTTTTCAAGATCTATGCTAACAATGAAATACAGAGTTTACACAGAACAGTATCATGGCCTGTCCAAGAACAAAAGTTAAGAAAGGAATACCCTCCCTAAATCAAAAACTAAATAAACCCAAATACGATTCTAAAAGTGCCCATGCCCAAGACTGTTATTTTGACCTATTTTTACTCTCCTTTATTTTTATTTGTTAAAGTCACATTCCTACCGTGGCATATTAAGAAACTGTCAGGAAACAGAAACAATAGAAAAAAGGTATGAAATTAGTTATTTCTAGCATGAGAAAAGTCTTGAATACTGCAACCACAAGGGACAGAAGAAAGCAACCGAAAAAACAGCAAGTACATACTCAACAGGAAAAAGCTTGATATGAATATCTCCCATGCTTGTGTGGATGATGGCACTGTCTGACACTCTTTTGGGACCTTCTGCCTGAGTGGCTGCCATGACTTCTTCCTTAGAAGGTTTCTCATTAAATACATCTCTGTCAGAATCTGCACTCTTTGTGTCTTCTGGTTCACGTTTAGTAAACTGAAGCACAAAAGAACAGAACATTAACTGCTTTTTTCTTTTTTCCTCTTAAAATGCACACTGCTCTGGACCCAACAAAACAATATAATTAATCAACATGGTGAACACCCAATTCAATTTGAAATGTACAAAGACAATTCATAGACAGTCTATCCTTGGACTGCTGTGTTGGTTGCCTATAATGTCCTTAGTGCTACTAAGTCCTGATTCTGGTCTGAATTTTTTTTCTATTACATTTTTTTATACATACAGTTACTTATTGTTCTTTATAAAATCTGGTTAGTTTTTTAAATGTTCTTACTTAGGTTTTTCTTCAATAAGAACAAAAGGCTATCATCTTCTTGGGGAATAAAAATTTATGAAAAAATCACAGCTGTTTCTAGTTAATGTACAGACAGTTCAAGATAAAAATTTTAAATATATTTGCAATATAAAGAGACTCCTTTGTAAAAGCTGCATTTACAGCTAAGAAAAGCACTAGAAATGTGCAAAGAAAAAAAAATAAAAAATAATGTCAAGAAATCAATACAAGAATGGAGCTATTTAAATAGAAACCCCACACACCATGTAAAACCTATTTTTTTTAAAAGCTGTGCAGATTACTGTTGGATCTGCCTGAATATTCTGTAGAACAGGATTTTCAGATGCCTTCATCTCTATAGTGATCGCCGCACGATGTTTCTTTGCTACCCCTTGGAACAAAGCCAGTTGCATCATTCTGATGTTCTCTTGTTTTCCCAAGATACGAATACACCTGAAATACAAGAGGTAAAGAGGTGTAACGTTCAGTTGCTCACAGTCAGAGAATGTCTTCTTTCTGACTGTTACATTCAGATCAAAATGTCAAAATCCTCAAAATCATTAGTGACTAATTACTTTTCTATTTAAACTTGCTATCTTAGTTTACCAGTCAGCCTCCTTATGCAATAAAAATCCCAACTAAATGATCCACCTTTATTTTACATTTCCATTATCCCATCCAGTCAGACAAATTAGTTGATCAATTATACATTTTTAATACACATGTGCTTGCCATTTGTCTAAGCTCTAATCTCCAATGACTCCTTAAAGAGAATGAGAAACTTACAGTGCAAGGTAAGGCTCTCAAATAACACAAAAAGATTAGACACCTCCATAATCATATCAAGTTACAAATATGCTCTAATTTTGACTGAATAAAGACTTTAAAATGGAAATTTATCTCAATGTGTGTCACTGGAACTTACCTGTTAGTCTCCACATTTATGACTTTAATGCCCAACATAGTTCCATAGAGAACGAAGTGTCCAGTTTCATCAAAAATAATGTTAATTAATCTTACTGCATCCACTTTCTCCAGCTCACGCTCAACTGCCATACGCCGACCAAACTCCATGTCAGGCAGTTGTTGTCTCATCTGCTGAAGTTCAGTAAACATCTACCAAAAAAACCCCAGCCTAATATATTAACATATTTTAAACTTTTTATCCAGGAAAACACTGATTCACATTATTAGAAAATACTGAATTCAAGTGAGATTAGTCCATTTAAACTTAACTGAAAAATTTAGGTAAATACAAGTAATACTCTATTTTAATGATACAATAGGCATGTTGTAGTACTAGGCTTAAGCACATGAAAGTGTGCAGTTGTCTATCAAATTCCTTAGAAGATGACAAATTTAATTCATTATGATGATGTGACTTGCAACAGGCATTTTCCACCATCTTCCACAATTGCTTTCTAGTTAAATGTAATCTACCAGCATAAAAACAGAAATTAAAATCAACAACTCTGTTTCACTATGTAGGTAACATAAACCAGTAAGAATTAATTTTGGGACAACGCAATCTAAGAGACTCTCTAAGCAAGAGAACACAGAAGGCCTTTTTTGCAAGACAAATATAGGAAGGAAGCTTGCCTTTAGAAATAAATTATAGCTTAGGTGAATGTGTGCTGGCAAACAAATTGAAGTAAGTAGAGAAAGCATTTCAAAGAAGAAGAAACAAGACAAAACTCACACTCAGAGATTCATCAAAGACTCTCATGAGCTTTCCCGTCAGAAAACGAAAAATTCTAACTTTTCTGTCAGACCCAAGAGTGGCCATTTTCTTGCCGTCAGGTGAAAAACTTATACTGGATGGGTAAGCCTTGCATTTAGCAAATTCATATAGATCGGTATCTGTTTTATACTCCCAGTTCACATTCTTGGGAAATTTATATTCATGAGGAGTACCAGTCCAGTACTCAATCATTCCAGACTTGTCAGAAGACACAACTACTTTGTAGACAGGGTTCAGGCGTATCTGAGTAAGCGGGGACATATGGAGTTTATTGAAAACATGAAGTGGTTGGTTATTTCCTCGTCCATCATAAATGAATATTTTTCCTGTGCTTTTCTCAGATGTTGCAACAGAAGATATAGCATCTCCAGGGCAATATACCCATTCACACTGGCCAGGGTGGTAGCTGCAACAAAGAGTAGAAAGGAAAAAGAAATTAAAAATAAACAAGAAATGGTTTTAATTAGGTAAGAGTCAAGTTATGCAGTAAACTTGAAATCAAACATCAGAAGCAACTTTTAAACTTCATTTACCAGTTTTGCTAATACATATCTTGTTAATATTGAGAATATTATAGACAAGTTTTACCAAGAAATACCATTCAGTGGAAGACTGCCCACATCTGTTCCTTCCATATTGTTTTGTAAAGAGACTATGATAGTCAAAGTAGAAAGTGGGTAAAAAGGAGGAATTTGGACAGAAATTGAGAAAATGCCCAAGCTGCATTAATAAATAGTACTCAACTTATGTAAGTCAGTAACATTTCTCCTACATCTTTTGAGTAATGACTCAGCAGAAATGAAGACAACTGCACCTCTGCCACACACTTCCACAAAAGTTCAACTAGATCTTGCCAGAAAAAAAACCACAAAACCACAAAATCCCCAAGAAGTGATACAAACAAAATTAAGACAATCCTCCTATATTCAATAAGGGTTATGAGTGTATTTAAGAAGGAACTCATTTGCTACTTGCAAAAGTGTAATCTACAAATAACACAAGTCAGAGATATAGTCAATAATATAAATTATATCTGTTTTAAAGTCTGTAAACAAAGATTCTGAAAACTAGAATTCAAACTAAATTGCAAACATCAAAAAAAATTATACAGTCTCCAGAGGAAACACGTGTTTAGTATCCTTTCACAACTGAACTAATGGATGCTGATGGACTGATGATATTCTGACATTATGACAGACCAAAAATTTGGATTTTCAATTTCTGTCAGTAAAGAGAAACAAAAACTTCATCTCAAATTCATTAGGAAGAACAGGAGCAAATAAATAAATATGAATTCTCTGCAGAAATAGCCAATGTTTTCCAGATCACAGATGGAAGCATAAAGCATGGAGATTTACAGAGAGCCATGGTCTATAGATAAGTTAGAACTGGGAAGCTCTGAAGATCAGGGGTGCTTTACTGAGTGTAATTTTCTTTTTTCTATAATTTTAGGAATTATGTAGTAACACTATAGGGCTGTTATGTCAAAAATAACAGCAAGACCAAAAAGCTTAAGCCTAACTGGAATTTTTCCAGAACAGACAGCCAAGAGAGAATCAATTCTTATAGATGAAATACATTATCTGAAGGATGACACTAAAACTATAACAAACAAAGCAGATAGCTTATGCTTTTGTAACATGTTCCTTGTAAAAGCTTTTTTCCTAACTTTATACTTCTATTCAGTTTAAAAATTAACCAATACATCACAGACTATGAAGAAAATGTTTTCCAATTCTAAAAGGTTTGTGGAGAAATCAGTATTTCTACTATTCTTGATGCAGCATTTATTGATCCTCCAGCCCTTCAGATCCACCCTTTTAATAGCGTGGGGCTTGTTTTCCTCTGGTATTGCTACAATTCCAGTAACATCCATTCCTGTTCCTCCCAGATCCTTTAGGTATATACTGTGTAACTACAAAAATGCTACAAAACTATAGAAAGCAAAAATATTGCTTCTAGCGGAAAAAGGAAATTGTATCCCTATGACAACAAAGGAGACAATACAGGCAGGCCAAACCTCTTCCCTAATGGAACTACTAATAGACTGCAATTCTTAAATTCAGTGCCAAACAACAGAAAAATTATGCCTAGATAAATATTTGAAGAAACCCCACATCCTTGTGCATAAATATTTAACACCTAGGAAGCTCCTTTTCTACTCCTCTCTTCTACTGCTCCAGTAGCAATTTTTTCTATTCAGGCAGTCTCCAGCCATTGGATTAATTTCAGACAATGCAGTTTACTCAACTTCATATGACTGGGACATGGGGAAGGGGAAGAACTCAAGAGCCCCAAATTACTGACTTATCTCTTAGCAAAACAACCCTCCCTGATAATCTTAAAAGAACATTTCTGAGAACTAAGTAACTTACCCAAGTTTCAGCATGTTGATCATGTCGAAGTTAACTACATCAAACACCTTCATCGCTTTGTCATCTCCAACAGAACAGAATAATGCCCCCTCTGAACTAACAGCAATACTCTCAATAACACCTGTGAATTAATTTAAGATACTATTAAGAAATAGGAAAGGACATTCTTCATTTCAGTTTTACATATGGAAAACCTACAGAGGCTTAAAACTGTTTCCCAACTGTTTTGTCACCTTTTCAATTTAAAAGTCTACCTGATTTCAATAAAGTATTTTTAAAAAAATAAAATTACAAAACAACATTTTATGGCCTATCAGTGTTTAGACTCAGGTATGTGATAATGAACAATTTACAAAAAACGTACTAAAATATTATAATTGCAGTAAGTTTAGTTTAAAATGTTGGTTTTAAAAACTTGAGAACATTATGATGGGGTAAATATCATGTGCTCCTCAGCTTGCATTTCTCAACAGGGTAAAAGCAGCAGAAGTCTATAGACTATTACACTCACGATACTCAAAACTCCTCTCCAATTGGGCCTTCCATAAAGTTCTCACAACACTGATTTTCACATGGTAGGTTTTGTTCACATCTTTTGCTTCTATATATAATAAGAAGCTGAAGGTTAAGATCAAAACCAGTATTTCTTGTAACTCTAAAACGAAACTTTTACATTCTTAACATTCTGCATATCAAATTGGATTTTTTTCCTTCAGGCATATCATAATTTCTAATACTCCTGAGAACCTATTTTCTGTCCAGCCTATTTAATGCTTAGCATAGTGTTGAAAACCTTTGTGTCCTTATTAGCTCAGAATGTGGGGTTAAAGTTTCCCTTAACTGCAATTCTTCTGATAATGACAACAATAATGTAGAATTTGCTCTACAGTTACAGTATTGCAGATGAAAAGAACTGCTTTTCCCACACTGCAGGGGAAAAAAAAAAGACAGGTATCCTTATTTAAGACGACATATTTTTCAAGTTCTCTGGCTTTTATGAACACTTTTGTATATCTTGTTCACTTATGTCCCAGATAGTCTCCCCATAAGCAGGCACAAGGGAATCAAAAGGTTTCAGTTTTCATTTTCATGTTTCATTTTCATTCTATCCCTGCTACAGCTTGGGAGCAAAATGTAACAGGACAGAGGAATAAAAGGAAGATTGGTAGATATCATTTAATCTCTGACTGCACTAAAGGAACCCCAAAATCTCTCTCTCTATTTGCACTCTCTCTTCAAACAACAAAGAGCAAGGGAGAGGAAAAAGTAAAGTTCTTTAGACAAGAAAGAGCAACTTCTCACCCAAGTGACTTCGGAAGTGTTTAACAAACTCAATCCCTTCTTCTATTTTCTTCCAGAATTTTACATGTCCATCATGACTGGCTGTTATGATAAAATCTGTCCTACAATTAGAAAATGAAAATAAAAACAAGAAAACAGATGCACACATTATGCACCTTTCCACTAGTCAATAATTTGCACTAGAATTCACACTGTGCAGCGAATGAAATATCAAGAAATTACTGTGACAGTCTGTCTGAATGGGTACTATGGCTCCTGGAAAAACAAAACAGGTGTTGTACTGCATTCTGGATTAATCTATGAAAATTCAAACTGAAGAAAAATATAACACTATCCTTTTTGAATATGTAAATATAACTCCTATTTTAATTCTGGTTTCATGGTAGTTACTATGTGTGTGTGTGTCTGTGTGTGATCTCTGCAATTCTGGTGAATGTTATATTTTCTGAGGGAGTAAGTTAATCTTACTCCTGCATTTCCTGCATATTTTAACAAAGATTTTAAGACCCTCCTTTAGCCTAAAGAAACAACTTATACTTTGCTTCTAGGTAAGCCACTTATTTTTTAAAAAACCCCTCCACCCTTTAAAAACCACTTCAGGACATTGTAACTTTCCATTATAAAACTTCTAGAGTGAAAATTTCTTAAATCTACACAAAAATATGCCCCAGACAAAGAAATACAATGGAAAACAAAAATACTTACTTTGTACATGCTACGTGTGTAATAACATCTCTGTGCATGTAACTGCGTTCATACATTGAAGCTGACGGTAGATTTTCAAGATAAACATGTTCGAATTCAAGAACTACACAGAAAGAAAAATCAGGATTTTTTTTTCATGAAGTTATATCTACCTTTTGTTCTCTTTTACTTATCCTTTTATTGCTTACTCATATTTAGTCAAAAATATGCAGGATTTTGTGCAAACATAATTAAAGGGTTTTTAGCTCTGTCTTTGCACTCACATATTTTCTGTGGACTAAAGCACTCAAATGCTGCTTTAACTCATATTGCTCCTCCTTCTTAAACCAACTGTTATAGTAAGTCTTATTCCAAAAAAACAAAGTCAATCAACAGTTTTTAAATTACTGCCAGAAAACAGAAGGTCATCTGAACCTCATTTAATTCTAAAACCACGTGTACCCCTGTTGTTTTTATGAAATTCGTGGTCCCACACAGGTCCTGTTGTCTAAATTTTAACTGCTGGTATCCACTTATTTCATTGTTGAACTGGCTGACCTAAAATAATCTGATTTTGAGTTTTGTTTCTGATTTTTAGATCCTACTTGTTAACACCCGTGCAACAGTATTTTCTACTGAATTTGCATGTTTACATCTGATGAACATTGGTTTTTTTACTTGAAGAAAAAGTGATATCCAAAGAGATGGAAGCTGCTGCACACATCAATATCACATGCCAAAATACAGCCTAGACGCTTCTCCTGTTGGTCCACCTTAAGGTGGTGATCTGAAAGATGGATTAACTCTACATCAATAAACAGCACAGCTTCAGCCTGCACAGCAGGGCTCTTTGTGGCAAGCACATTTCTCTC
>QUSF01000011.1:15384231-15767799 GCA_003676055.1 Chloebia gouldiae
CATGAACAATTTTTGTGGGAGAAATGCTATACAGAGTTCTGGTATGCAAACATTAACAGCAAGGATTCCAGAGTACTCCTTCATAGAATACATCCTGCCTTGTTATGGGCCGGTTACATTGGTGACAGAAAAAAAGAGAGTTTAGCAGGTGTCACCTCTTTATGCCTTGGTTATTTGCGATAGGCTGACTTTCAGACTGCATATAAACCTCATTGCAGTCATGAGAGCTGATGTATTCTCCCAAAAACCAGACCACTTCTGTAGAGTATACTGCCCTAAATGACTTAAAAATAAAAATACATATTATAATATGATTGCTCTGTTTGGAGCAGTCTGTTTGGAAATCCAGAAGTGTAGCAGGAAGTATATTAATTTCTCAGCAGCTTCCATGTTCAGCCTTGTCCCTGACTCTCTTCACTCTTTCTCATGTTATTTATATGTTCAATGCCTTTCCCATATGAACTTTTCTTTCACAACTTGCCTTTTTACTCAGAGAATACATCTTTCTTTAGCTGCTACTTTTCTCCTTCAGAGTTAATTAAGTTCTACTTTATTGTGTTGTGATTTCAAAATGTTTCTTAATTTGCAGTTCTGCATTAGGGTATACAGGGTGTGGAAGGATCCAAGTTAAAATTACTGTATTTCTATATTTAAAAAGTTGTGTTTAAATTTCTAAGAATTGTGTTTTGTTCTTACAACAGAGAAGACTAAACAAACTTTCTTTGTGCTTTTCTTTTCTTTTCTAACAAGTGTCAGAGCAAGCTAACGCTTCTAGGAACAGAAACACTGCTACCATCAGATGCCAAGGTAAGACAGTGGGTTTTTAAAAACACTTCATTTTCTATTAAGACCATAGAATCACAGAATGGCCTGGGTTTGAAAGGCCCTTAAAATCATCTAATTCTAACCCAGGCATGGGCAGAGACACCTTCCACTAAATCAGGTTGCTTTAAGCCCCATCCAGCCTGGCCTGGAACCCTTTGAGGGACTGGGCATCTGCAGTTTCTCTGGGCAACCTATTCCAGTGTCTCTTTGCTTACAAAGAATTTCTTCCTAGTATCTAATCTAACTTGCCCTCTATCATCTTAAGGCTATTTCTCCATGTCCTATTACTACATGTGCTTGTAAACAGTCTCTGTTCTTTCTTTTAGGCCCTATTCAGGTACTGGAAGGTCCTATAGTGTTTCCCTGGAGCCTTCTCCAGTCTAAGCAACCTCAGCACCCCTCCCCTGTTTTTATAGTAAAGGTATTCCAGCCCTCTAATCATCTTTGTGGTTCTCCTCCAGACTTACTTGAGCAAGTTCACATCCTTCTTATGTTGGGGACCCCAGAGCTGGAGGCAGCACTCAAGGTGGGGTCTCACCAGAGCAGAGTGGAGGGGCAGAATCACCTACTTTGACCTACCTGCTGGCCATGCTGCATTTGATGCAGGTGTTACAGCTGGCTTTCTGGACTGAAAATGCATGTGTCCAACTGTCCATGTTATGTCTCAGTCAGCCTGTATTGATAGTGGGGCTATCCTGACCCAGGTATAGGACCTTGTGCTTGGTCTTGTTGAAATTCATAAATTTCATACTAGTGCAGTTCTCAAACCTATCCAGGTCCCTCTGGATGCCATACCTTCCCTGCAGTGTGTCAACTGTCCCACACAACCTAGTGCTGTCAGTGACTTGCTGAGGGTGCCCTTGATCCCACTGTCCATGTTGCTAACAAAGTTGTTACATAGTGCTTGTCTCAGAAACAGGGTCTATGGAATGCCCCCTCATCAGGGATCTTCACCTCTTCACCACAATGCTGAACTGTTGACTGTACCTATGAGTGTGACCATCCAGCCAATTCCTTACCCACTGAGTGGTCTGTCAAATCTGTATGTTTCCAGTTTAGTGACAAGGATGTTGTTCCACTGTCAAATGCTTTGCAGAACTCTCAAATAGATGACATAAGTAGCTCTTCCCTTATGCACCAATGCCCTATTCCTGCTATAGGAAAATTTGCCAAGCATGATTTACCCTTAAAGTCATGTTGCTTAACAACATTAATTTGTTAATTTCTCTTAATTTTCCACATGCTTTAGCATAATTTCAAGGAGGATCTGCTCCTTGGTCTTGCTGGGCACAGAGGTGAGACTGATCAATCTGTAGTTTCCAGATTTTTCTTCTTAATAATATGGGTTGTGTGTCTCTTTTTCCAGTCAGTGGGATTTTCACCAGACTGCCATGACTTTTCAAATATGATGGATAGTGGCTTTACCACTTCACCTGCCAGTTGCCTATAGTGGGTTTAATCCTGTCTGGCCAGCTTAGCTGTTCATCACTCCCCTCCTCATCTGGACAGGGGAGAGGAAATATAATTGAAGCCTCAGGAATCAAGATAAGGAGGGATTTTGCTCTTACTAACTTTGAAAAATGTAACTGATAAATTACTAACACAGGCAGCAAAATGGGAGGAGAAGGGAGTGTAGGAAGGGATCTGAGGGTGCTGCTCGGCGGGGCTCGGGGTGAGCCCGCAGCGTGGCCTGGCAGCCCGGAGGGCAAACGACGTCCTGGGAGCCGTGAGCGTGGCACTGCCAGCCACAGGAGAGGGGATTATCCCTGGATTCAGGGCTGTGCAGCCTCACCTGGAGTGCTCAGTGCAGTTCTGCACCCCACAATTTAAGAAGGTTGTGAAGGTCCTTGTGTGCATCCAGAGGAGGGCAACAAAACTGGTGAGAGGGCTGGAAGGCATGTCCTGTGAGGAACTGCTGAGGACTTTGGGCTTCTCTACTTTGTAGAGAAGGAGCTGAGGGGTACCCTGATTCCTTTCTACATCTTCTTCAGGGAAGTGGAGAGGGAGATGCTGATATCTTCTCCCTGATACCCAGTGATATTATGTGTGGGAATGGCTCAAAGATATGCAAAGGAAGATTCAGAAATGACATTAGAAAGCATTTCTTTACCTGTATGAACCTTCCTCTGAAGGGCCCTCACAACTCTGCCAACTCGAACTCCTTCTCATTTCCCCCTTTTGAAAAAATAATAGAAACATTCCTTGATCCCTGTGAAGTACTGTAAAATATTTTGAAGAAACTAGTGTTCTATTGTAATAGATGCTCTTTAGTTTCCTGCTGTATCAACTTAACAATTCAATTTCTAGCCTGTTCTACCTCATTTTATGCCAATGCAACTCAACACACATCAAGAGATGTTTCTTTTCTTGTTACACAGCTTTACTTGTTAATGCTGCAATGGAAAGCTTTAACAGTAGATTTTCATCAGTGGCAAGCAAGAAATCCTGAATGTAAGTAACTGTTTCCTTATAAAGAATGCTTATATAAACTTCTGCAAAGTTTCTTTCATCTAGGCCATGGGTATATTTATGTCTGCTGATTGTATTTTCATTCCATAACTACTTAAAAATTAAAGTAATGGTACTTTAAAAAGTAGCATGTATGTGGAATTTCTTCATTATTTTTGCACTTCAGTTCTAAGTCAATTTGAAATTAAAAACGAATTCCACTATAACTTAATCCTATGATTATGGACAAATAAGTGCGTGATTCATGCCATTATTCGTCAGTCAGTTAAATGGAAAAACAACTATTAGCAGATCTCTTAACCAAATAAGAAAAGTTTGTTATCCTGTTACCCTCCTTCATATTCTTTTCTGTGTGGTTGTTTTTTTGCTGACTTTTATTTGTATTTCATTTTTAAAACAGAAATACTTTGGTAAATAATATTGTCTTCATTTTGTCTTTTAAGAAGTTGATACATTAATCATACATCTTCTGATTATTTTTCTGATTAAAGGTGTGTAGTATTACAATGTGATAGTTGAAACTTTGAAAAAGACCTTTAGTGCTAAGCCCTCTACACTGTAGTAAAATACCAATTTTGAATTAACAGGGCTTGGAGATTTCAGGTCAAGATACAGTGGTAAGAGACACTAGAATTTTTAAACAACACAGGAATCCAGAATACTTACTGATCCTGAGAAGCACAAACCACTGAGACTAGTGGAGGTTCTTATAATTGTTAGGCATTATCAGTCAAACGGTCAATTCCTCAGTTCTTCAGAATTCTCTTTGTACATAAGTACCACTGCTGGTAGATTTCACTCTCCTGCAAGGCTGATGTGGCCAGACACTGGAAATAAAAGCATTCAGGATCTAAGTGTGAGTAAAGTAAACTTTGTTTTCAGATGTCCCATATGGACATTCCTAAAACAGTTCACACTACACATTAATATTCAGGTAGTACGTATGGTTATATCTTCCATCAAGGACCTGTTTACACCTGTCAATCCCAAAAAACTTCTAGTTAATCTTTAAATTAATATATTGACTCATTTGAATATTTTTATGCTCTAGAGGCTTGGCTTTGTAGTATTTGCAAAATTATAGGAGTGTTATAGACAGCATGTGGTGATTTCCAATGTTTTGTTATTTGGCCAAATGGAAATGCCTTTCCAGATCAACATTAGAGGCAGTTCTCCAACTTTTTTTCAAAGTCTATGTATTTGCTACATCTCATCACTAAATAAGAGAAGCTGGGAATTTTTTTTTTTTATTAAATAGATGCCATTGTTGTATTAGAATATTTTCATAGTTCCGTGTTGTTAGCTTCACTCCAAGAACTGTCAGCCTCCAGTGCTTCTGAGGTATGTAGACCAAAGGCAGGTCATTGAATGAATTTGGAACATACTGGTTCCTGGCTGCTGTTCATGAATAAGTTGCTGGCTTAAAGCAAATTAATTGAAAGAACTTAGTTTTTATCTGGGTAAAATACCTGAGGCTGTTAGATTTCCGTACTAAAATGTGTATATTAAACTTCAAGCTATTGGCTTAAAAATATCCTTGGCCTATTTTTTTGGCTTGCTGACTTGCTTTGTTCAACCATTCTTACTTCTTCCCAGATGATAATATTTCTTAAAAGAAATCTAGAGAATTATCTATTATTAATACTTTGCAACCAAATTTTTGCCTTTTTTGGCTCCCTTTCCAGTGAAAGAAAAAAGTTCCTGCTAAGAATTTGAATAGAGTTATGGTGCTTGTATGAAAATGAGGAGTCCTCTTTGCTTACTTCTCTGTCTTGGCTTCTCTCTACCTACTATTTGTTTTGAAGGAGGAATTACTTAATTGAAAACATTGTCTGATTTTATCTAAATAGAAATAGCAGAAATACTGATTTAATACAATTTACTAATAGAGCCTGAATGTCAGGCTGTCTGGTTACTTTGGTTTTGGCTTTTAGTAGTGGCCAGTTCATTTCCTGTAAATGGGGACCTGTCAGCATTTCAATCTTAAGCCTTATTTTCAGAGGTTATAGTTTGGCAGTTCTACATTTTTTTTGAGCACAATATTGGCAAACAGACTTGAATTCACAATGCAAATTTTATTTTTGCAAAGCTTATACTTTAGTGTCTTTTTATTTCTTAATTTCTGGTATTATTTATGTAGCTCAACATCTGCTAAATCAGCTGAATTAAAACTTCTAAAAAAAGCTTTTGGTGTATAAAAATAAAATTTAACTTTTACCTTTGCAAAATCAGGAAGTGAAAGCAATCATATTTTAAACCATTTCCAACAGTTGTGGTCTCTGCATAATTTCTGTTTTTCTTTGCAAAATAGCAGTATTCTGCCAAATACCTTTTTGTTTTATTTTAATATGAACTTCTGTATAAACATGTGCATAGTAGTTGCTTTTACATTCCTAGCATCTGGTAGTATTTTTCTTAGTAATTGTACTTTGTGTCACTAGGCAATTCTCTCTGACATTTGATTTTTGCAAGTGTAGTGATTCAACAAAACTGAAAAAGATTGAATTGATTGTGGATTGAGCAAGCAGTGAATTTACAGCAGCAGCTGGCATAAGTGTGTTGTCCCAGTGTTTTAGATCTGCATTGTTTCTTCACTAAATTATGGCTAGTGATTTCTTTCCCAGAAACACGGGGCCTTCTATTCTGATACTCACACAGTATAAACAGTAAGCATGAACTCAGGATTAGGTATCTAGAAATAAAGAAGTGTTATGAGGCAGTTGTAAAAATTGATAATAATTGGTAAGGGAAGGCTTATAAAGATCATGTCAGCAGGAGATGGCAGGGGGGAAGAATTGTATGGGTTTTTCTTCAAATGTGCCAGTGAATGTGAATAAAAGTGCACCAATGAATTTTAGCACATGTAGGTAGTATATTAATGTGAATAAAGAAATCTCTAATAAAGCACAGACTGCTGTCTTCTGCAGCTCTTAAGCTTAACTGGGAGCAGAGCACTCAAATTTTGCATCAAGATTTAGAAACAGTAATTTTCCAATTAAAAGGAGTTTTACTGAAGCGTTTAATTTAATGCATTCTTGATGCATCAGTAAGTTTTCTGATTTTCATCTCAGAACAAACAGCTCTTTTAAAACTACTAATCTAAAGCTTCTTAAAATTTTTGAGGTAAGTACTATAACATTACCAAAGAAAGTACTTTTCTGAATTTATTAAATAGATGGTTTGTATTTAGGAGATGTTTTTATTGCTGTCATGAGAGGGTTAAGGATTTCCTTTTTGATTAAGGAATTTTTATTTAAGTAATTATTTGTAAGATTAGAGATTTCAAGCCCAAACTTGCACCAAAAAAATCTGCCTTATAAAGATTTTAATCTGTTAGGATAGCTTTCATTTCTCCTGTTTATGTATTGAAATAGTTCAAGAAAGTCATATGTTTATGCAGAAACTGCAAGTTGACATGGATCTGAGAATTGACTAGAGTTTGTTGAATGCTGTAGAAAACAAGAATTCAGTTTTTATTCTGAAAATGCATGAGTCGTAAATCACTGCATTTTGTAGAAGCATTCTGGAGAAAAATTTCCATCTTCTTGAACTGTACTTTGGTTTTGCTTAGGTATTGCTATTGCTCAGTGTTTGAGTTAGGATATTGGCTTTGCTGGGCCATTCATCTCCCTACTTTTCTTGTGAACAGTAAGGATAGTGACATGCTTCTGAAGTTATTAAAACTAGGTTCTATAGTCCTGATCAAGCATTTAGGAGGCTATTTAACAAGGAATTGGAGGACTGGAAGAATTTTATTGCCCACATTGGTAATGTTGATTGCCTTCTGCTGAAAAAATCAGGCTTGGTTGTCTTGCAGTGTATAGAAATGTACTGTTTATTCATTATGCAACTACACCAATATACTTGGAGCTAGTTCAAGTATAAAAATAACACACAAGCATTAACAGTGCACTTTTTTCAGTCTGATTTAATTTGCTGAATAGTGATAGTGGTTTAGCCCAACAAGACACCACAGCATGTGATTAAACTGCTACTGAGAACCAAACTGTTATTCAGAAGCTACACAAATTTCTCTCTAGCCAAGCTGCTTTTCAGAATAAATAAATCTTTATTGTCCAATGAAAAAATAAACAATTCATTTTATTTTTCAGTAATTTCTACCAATCCAGATGTACTGTTAGAATTGGGAAAAAAAGAGGTAAGTCTAATAAAATTTTGTTGGGAAAAAAAAGAAAAACAATATATGCAATTGCTGCATATTCCTATGATTGTTCCTAGGGTGAAATCCTGCTAAAATGCTGTGCATTTTCCTTCAGCCATTTATGTTTTTCTAATGCTTTTTTCCCCCCCTCTCGTATAATTAGTAGAATTTCCTAGTTGTAATTAGTGAGGTTTTAAACTTACTTATTGCACAAGTCACTGAGTAATGCACAATAAACAGTATTTTGCCTCTGGACGCACCATCTAATCACAGTAGCTCAAAAAACTTATCTGCATGCAATGAAAATGATGTGATAATTGACATCCCTGCTAACTTAATGCTGCAAGGCTCACTTAGGATTAGAGTCCCATTGTGCTGGGTGCCACCCGGAGACAGAAATCTCATGCCAAGGAGACTGATTACCATGTCTTGGAAAGATTTAGCCGTCATCTTTAACATTATGCAGCAGGGTGCATTTCTGGGGCTGAAGCCTACACACTGTACTTTTCAAGATTACTTTCATTTAACATTGCGCAAGTGCTTGGGCAAGTAGATCCACTCTGAATTGTGTTGTCAAAATGATCTGTGGCTGAATTTTAATTGCTAAGTGGAATTTGTCACAGAATGGCTGAAGTTAGAAAGGACCTCTGGAGATAGAATCATAGAATAGTTTAGGTTGGAAAAGACCTCTAAGATGATCGAGTCCAACCATCCAAATCCATCACTAAACCCCGCCCCTAAGGGCATCACAGGATTATGTCAAGGTGGTTTTTGAATATCTTCAAAGAAGGACAAGCCACAATCTCTCTGGGCAGCCTGTTGCATTGCTCAGTCACCCTCCAGTAAAGCAGTTTTTCCTAATTTTCAGGTGAAAATTCCTGTATTTGAGTTTCTGCCTCCTGTATTTCAGTTTGTGCCTCATTTTGCACCAGGGAGAAGAGTCTGACCCTATCCTCTGACATCTGCCTTTAAGATATTTGTGTGTGCTTTTTTAAAAAAAATGTTATAATATATTGCATTTCATATTTAATAGAAAACTATGTAATATTATATGTTACATGGACAAGCCAGTTATCTTAGATATTGAGTTCTGTGGCAATAATTTGCAAATAGTTTATTGAGTTTCTCCATTGGAAGAAAGAGCAAATCAGTAATGTCTTGCAGGTAACATTTTACTATATTAATGAGACATAGGAATGCTATGTGGCTTGAGAATATTCCCGTGTCTAATGTTTTCTAATATCACTCACAACAGCAAACCTGACTGCTGTTAAGAGTCACTATCAAAAAGTTGTTACGTTAGACACTTTGATTGGCATGTTAGTCTGATATTTGAGAATTACAGCTTATTTTTCAGATATTGTATATATGGAGCATATTTGTTTCTGTAGCATATTTTCAGAATGTGTATTTCTTTGAGCTAAATTCTTAAGTGCTCCTATTTTGTATGGAAGCAATAAAAATACATCCAAATCACAGGCTTATATAAGAAACATGATTTTGTAGAAGACCATAGTGCTCTAACAGGGAACCTCATAAATTTATACAAGTATCTGAAGAGAATGGAGCCAGGCTCTTCTCATTGATGCCAAGCAATTGGACAAGAGGCAATGGGATGCGCAAGAACACAAGGAAGAGCTTCTTTACTGTGCCCAGAGTTTGTCCAGAGAGGTTGTGTAGTCTCCCTTGCTGGAGTTTGTCAAGAACTGTCTGGATGAAACCTGTGCCATGTGCTCTTGGATGACCCCTGCCTGAGTAGGGAGGTTGGACCACATAACTCACTGCGGCCTGTCACAGGTTAAGGAAACTTCCCTGTCCGACAGTCCAGGAACCGTGGTGTCAGTCACTAAGCCCATTGGCAGCTACACATCCTACACTCACACAGATCAGATGTCCTTACCAGCTCAATCCTAGGTTTCCTTCTTCCCTTAGGCTCACACATCCTGATCCATAAAATAATTTAATCATGGCATAACAATAGAATAACAGCTTGAGCTAGGTGCCTTTGAGGAGGGACCCAGAACAAAGGAGTTTTATACCCTCAAAGCCAAAAGGCTTTTATACCCTCACAGTGTAAACACAGGCATCATCAGCTCCTGCCATGTCTCAGTGTCCCCTCACCTGGCAGGGTCACAGGTCCCCAGGCCCCCTGTTCTACAAAGAGTTGGCAGCTCATGACCTCTTGCCTGGGGCTCTTGCCAGAGCTCAACCCAGAGGTCAACCTGTAGCTGTGCTGCAGCTGCACCCTGAGCTCCCTGCACTGAATGTGTTCCTCAACACAACCTTACCCATTCTGTGATGCTATAGTGAAAGACCCAGCTCACTGAGAGTCCAGTACTCCCTAGATTCAGTAATGCCTATAGCTTCTGACTGCAGTAGTTTTATTTCTTCGTATTTCCTGTCCCAGATACTCATAGTACTGAAGATCATTAATTCATGGATGCAGTTAGTATTTCTTTGATGCATCTTCATTTTCTGTATATCTTATGTGGTGCAAATAGCATGGATTCAGTCTTGCCAGCAGCTGCAATAGTTTAGATAATAGAGCCCTGATGCTGTAGTCATTTTCTCCTCATCCATTCATCAGCTGAGCAGTTCATGTGTGTACTTCAGGTAAAATTAAGTATTTTGTTAAGCTCTGTGAGCTTCAAGAAGACACTGATGAGCAACTGGTAACAGTGACATTTTGAATAGCTCCTGCACTTTAAACTAGATTTTAATGTTTATTAAGAAATTGCACAAGATTTTGTCCCTCTTTATCAGATTTACAGATGCAGCCTTACATAGAACAAATACTACAGCCTGGGGTACCTGCAAATAATAGTTTAATTTCTATTCTTTTATAGTTACAGAAAGTAAAAAATGATCTTGAAATGGTACTGTTAACAGTTCAGTCAAAGAATAAACAACTGGAAGAAGATCTGAAAAGGTAATACAATGATTGGGACTTTGGAATGCTGTAAGCTTTTTCCTTTTTTTGACTGCCCAGGGAAACTATTTATTTGTTGTGCCATTTCCTACCTTTCATGTTTCAAAGAGAACAGCAGTGGTATGAGGAACAGAAACAGATGCTAGAGACTCTTAATAAAATGGAAGAAGAGGTGAATACCCAAGCTGAACATCCTTCCACAAAAAGGTATTTCTACATTTTTTAAATGTATTTCATATTTGAAACATGAATATTCTAACATACATTCTGTGATAAAAGATGTTGAATTTCTAACAATAGATAATAAGGGATTTTTTTTACTTAGAAGGGACTTTTTATTTACCTGATTTGATCCCTTGTTCTGTTGCTGTTTTTACTGTTAGTATGAAATTTAGAGAACTCAATGAATTGAAAAACAAAGTACTGAAATTAAAGACCTTTAAGAAAGAACTCGTGACTGCCTTGGGTGAATTCCTGGATGAACATTTTCCCCTTCCAGAGAGACGTGAAAATATTAAAAAACAGGTAAGACTTTTCTTTACCTATTAAATTTGAAATGTTCAATTTCTATTTAATTAGATGCAGTATCTGTTTGAAGTCACTAGCATTGAACCTGCAGTTGTATTTTGAAATAAGCATAGTTTTTTCAGCTGATCCTCTAGGTTTAATTTATATTTTTCAGGTTGTTTTATATTATTTAAGGCTGTTTCCAGCTGGATATTTTCTTTTCTTAATGCATATATCCCTTACCCAATGAGATGCATAGCAATATATTGTATTTCTTACTGAACTGCAAGTTATGCCAAATTTGGAAACAGTGTGGGGTTCAGTCCAAAATGACTTTTTTTTTTTTAACTTGACTGGGCAAGTAGATCCCTATTTTACTTGGCAAAGCAAATTTTAATTGTTTAACAATGTTTTTGGAACAATAAGGAAAAGTGTTTATAATTACAGAGTAGTTTGGAATGTTAACATCAGATTTTGTTCAGGCAAACTGGGTCAAAAATTATCATAACACCTCAGGGAGAATAGGCAGCCAGGGAGTATTTTGCATAATAAATTTATAGTGTGCAGTAAAAATAAAACTATTACCATCACTGTTTGATAGATACAGAAAAAGCTATGAAAAAAGGCAGGTTTTGATTTTGATTTCAGGCACACAATATTACAGAGGTAGAAATTATTTCTTTAATCCAATTCCCTGTTATTTCAGGTAACCACATAATGTAATTTCTTCAATATTACCATTGAGCTCCATTTTAGAACAAATAATTTTTTTTTACTTCTGTTTCTCCTGTGTTTTTTCTTCTACTAGCTCAGTACTCTGGTTAGAAACTGTCTCACAGCTTCCAGTCTAAATTTATCCAAGTCTAACACAGATCCACAGGTATTCTTACACCAGAATTTTCCCTAGAATAGCTCTTTTTCTTTCTTGTGTTTATTCTTCCTGATATATTTATGGTAGCAGTCTCATATCCTCTCTTTCTTTGTTTTGTTAATTGAACTAGCAACACCTTTATGTTCTCCTATAAGATAATATTTTTCAATTTCCTAGCTTACCCTAGTAATAACAGTTGTCTGTGTTTGTTTTCACTTGGACTCATCTTTTTTACAACCTGCCAAGAAACAATATTATAAACAAAACTACTAGCTCACACCCATCACCAAAGCAACAAATTACACCCTTGTCTTTTTCAGTCTGTAATTTGCAGCTAAGGAATCCTGATATTTTAATTTTAAAAAGAATCTTTTTTCCACATAAGCACATATTTTGCACATAAAAATACCAAGTGGAGATGTCAAGATATGGAGTTAATTTTCAAAGTATTATTCAAATATCTTATTTTGTTAACTCTTAGTTTTCTGCAAACCAATACCTTCCTTTCCTGTTGTTAGTAAAGATGACAGATTTTGTTCGAAGTCTCTCCATTTTAGAAACAGTCTCATGTGGGACAGTGTCAAATGCTTTGCACAAGTCCAGGTAGATGGCATCAGTTGTTCTTCCTTTTCCACAAATACTGTAACTCTTGTAGAAGGCCACTAAATTTGTTGGATGTAAATGGTCTATAGTGAAGCCATGTTGGCCATCACCAAACACTTTACTTAAACAAAAAAGCTACTTTGATTAATTTCAACACAAGTTTTATCTTTCCTTAGCTTACATTTTATTTATGCATTTCCTGAACTCCTAACCATACTGTTTTCTGACAGTCTTTTTCTTTCTTTTCACTAATTATGAATGATTAGCTTTTCTATATCTTTTGATTCACTTGGATCACTTGACTTAACTACAGGTGCCCCTTAATCTGCATCTAAGTAATTGATTGTGAAGGCAGGACAGCTGGCCACTTTTGCCTACATTTATTGAGTGTCAGAAATACAAATTGTAATCACTGGCAATAAAATTAGCTGCTATGCTAATTCAGGAGAACACATTATTCACTTCTATTATCAGCTTGGTTCAACAGTCTAGCAGCACCAAACTCTTAACTCTGCACATCAGTCATTTTGCTTCACTTTGTTGAAACATGTTGTATTCACAATGGTTCCATATAAAGGGCATCTGTGCAGGGTTGATGTCTGTAGGACATGGCTGCAGCATAGTTTGAACTGCTCCAAACCTTGCTCCTCTGGTTCCGCCCTTCTTTCACCTGTTGACATGCATGTGGGATTGGGAGTGGGAGTGAAGACTGCATCATAGCAGCTCAGATTGGCTTCTGTTGCCATGGTCCAGCGCCTTTAATATAGGTAGTGACTGTAGTAATGATGATCTTGCATTTTAAATCTAAGATAAAAATCTACTTTTTTTTTCAAGATAGTAATATGAAAAATTAGAGGCTGAGGAATATTCTTTATGCAAATCTGTCTGATTGGAAGGGTGAAGAAGCCTTTTATTTAGCCTTTCAGGCTAAATAATAAAATGCTGAGCATCCTATTTAAAGACTATAAGCATTAAGTGATTAGCGTTACTTAATTGTATTACTAGTAATTTTGACCAGGGAAATATATCAGCAGAGGTTATTAAATACCTTCATGTTTGCTCTAGGGAGCTCTTTGCAGATAGGTAATGTAGACTCTATTTCCTCAGCCAAATATCAAGATAAATGCAGATAGATAGATGCTATTGAGTCATAGCTCCAGGATTTGCAGAGCTTCCATGGAGCAGGCTCTCCCTGGAAACTGAAACTTCAGACTCACTGCAGACTTACAAACTGTGACTGGGAAAAAGGATCCAGAACTTGACTTTCAGAATATTCTTCTTTCTTGCTTGTATTCTTCCTCTGGTCCAGAAGTGGAATTTGTATACGGTGTGGCACAACTGGTAATGACCTAGGTCTTAAACTCATATATTCAACAGCAATGCTGAGAAAGCTAGTGGAATATTATTTCCTTTATTTTGTTGAAACTGAAGTACATGGGGAAAAAGAATAAAACTGGAAAATTAAAGAATCTGGTTTACCATGCAACAGTACAAGCAGATCCAGTGACATTGCTGCCAAAGGAATCTCTATAGACAAAAGGCTTGATTTGCTTGCTACAAAGGAAAATAAGTAATCTTCTAGTGATATTTTATCATTGCCTTTTTATTCCACCAAAATTTTTAATTATTCTATTTCTTAACCTTGATAAGATAAATGTTTTAGTTGAATACAAAACAAGTAAATATTCACTATCAAATCATGAAAAAATACTAAGGCACTATGAAATTAAGTCTTGAGTTGTGTCAAATTTGTATTACAAACACTTATTTAAAGCTCATGAAAAATATTTTTTCCTCTTAACAAATCTTGTTCACAAAAGGTTCTGTACAACATTATAAATATGATGTATTTGTAAATGTAAACACAAGTGAAAACTTGATCACTTTAGATTAATCGCTCTTGACAGTTCAAAAAATGTTACATTTGAAGTGTAGAATTTTGAACTGGTAGATTTAAATGCGACCTGTATTTCTGTTGGGACTAAATCTGACTAAAAGTTTTCATCTATTGTGTATTATGCAATCGAATAATTGTGTAATTATTTTACTTTGTCAATTAAGATTTTTCCTGACTGCTTTGGGGTTTTGTTAATTTGGCTGGGGAATGTTTATCTTTCCAGAACTCTTCAGCAGAGCCAGTTGCAGAACTGATAACATTGCAAGAAATTTTAGAGGTAAGATGTTTTTACTATGTAGAGATTTGAGGAATTTTAAAATATTCAGATGTAATGATGGTGATGATGATGATAAAGTGTTTGTTGCTAATATAAATAACAGTATGTGGTATTTAGTTAAGATAGTTAATCTAGAATGATTAAGAATGTCGTGTCTACAAGAAGAGTGCAAGGAGCATTGTGGCCTTCTGGTACTAAAAGGGGGCTTATAAAAAAGATGGAGAGTAACTTTTTGCAAGGGGGAGTAGTTTTGAATTACAAGAATAGATATTTAGATTAGCTGTCAAGAATAAATTCTGCTGTGAGGGTGCTGAGGCACTGGAACAGGCTGTCCAGAGAAGCTGTGGATGCTCCATCCCTGGCAGTGTACAAAGCCAGATTGGACAGGGCTTTGAGCAACCTGGTCTAGTGGAAGGTGCACCTGCCCATGGCAGGGGCTTGGAATGAGATGATCTTTAAGGTACGTTCCAACCCAAACCATTCTATGAATCTAGGTGAATTTTCTATTTTAATTCCTATCAAAGTAAACCCCAAATTTTTACAAGAGGTGTGGCAATACTTTTCAGTTTAGGCTGGAGAATGGCTGTGTCTTATTTCTTGATTTTACAATGTTTAGTTCAAAGAAGTTTTATGTGCCTTACTGGCTCATATTGGGAGAGACACATAACTTTGTTCAACAAAAAAAAAAGGGTCCATTCCATGCTCTATTTTATATTGTTTTAAGAAAAATATTTCTGAAATATATATTAACAGAAGGACTAATTCATATGTAGCCTCAGAAGGGCAAATAGTCGTGTGCATTAACTGGATTATTAACTCATACAAGGAAATCAGTTCATCCAATTCATGCATTTCTGATGTATTTTATAAGTACAGAAGCATTGCTTAGTGTGAATTTTTAATTGCAGTGCAATTTATGAATGTGAATTGCAAAGCATAATTTTCCTTCTTGTCTTAAATGTAGCATTTGAAGTGAAATGTTCTGTTTCCCCTCCTTAGACAGTTCTAGACTTCTATATGTAAGATGTCCTTGGGGAATTTTTTTTTTCTTGAGGCAAAATGTGATGTATAAAAACTTTCTGGTATGACGATGCTATTAGCTAATCATTATGACACTGTACCATAGTTTAAAGTCAGGCTTTGGGCTTATATCATCAAAATCATTTTACATGTTTCAAATATCTCAGCATATACCTGTTAATGCCAAATTAGGCAGAGCTTGAAAACAGATCTGAATTCAGAGTAGTCACAGCCCTTATGGAAAAAGAATTTTGAAGTTCTTCTAATGCTTTAAAATTGTCCTCCATATTTTTCTGATATTGTTAATATCCTGAAAATGTGAACATATTAATGTAATGTCTGACTTCTGTTTGGAAGAACACACTATTAGAAAAATTCAGACTCACTTTGAATTTCAACATCCTGACCTAAAGTGTCAATGTCCCTTATCTTTGTATTCTGGAAGGTTTTTCTTTGTTGAGTCATGTTGTTCTAGCTTCAAGTCCCTGTTAAATTTAAAAAATGTTTTCTGAGATACAGATAAAGTTACAGCCATAAAGGCTATTTTTGAGTATGTCAGGAAAAACTAAGTAAAAGTTTGTCTAGAATAATGCATTTGGAGTATATTCTCATAATTGGAAGTACAAAACCTATTAACTGGAACAATTCTTCTGCAGAGTGTTCTGAAAAAGAAGAGCAGTTGTTCATTTGGGTCTTTTTTTAGTAGTGGGTCTTCTATTAGGATGCAAAAGTATAAAATCTGGTAGCAAAGATTTTGAATTTGTCTTTAGCACTAAGGGGTAAAAAATATTTTGCGCTTACCAAAATTGGGATAGTATAATATTTAAAAGCTCTGAGTAGAAAGGTGAAATATCTAGGATAAGTAGAGCATCATGGGATAGGTAAGATTATTTAGTCTGTAATGTATGCAGTACTCCCCATAAGCAATATCATGAGGGCATGTACATGATCTCCATTAATTGAAAAAGAATGACAAAACTGATTTTGTTTTTAATTCCATTAACTAATCTGTATTTTATACTGCATTTAATCTACATTTATTCTGGAATAAAAGAGGATTCTGTTTCCAATTTTTACATCAAAAAATGTGTTATGTAGATAATTGTAAGTCCTTTGCTTTACTTCTACTTTGAACAGGTCTCATATTCTTCTGTAGTCCTTTATATCTTATACTGCCTACATCACAGTAATGTGTAAAAATTTGGTTAAAGGAGACAAAATCTAGGTATTTTGTTAATTTCCTAAATCCTTTTGGTCTTCCAGATGCTGATAAACACATTAATGGCCACACCACATGAACCTTACATAACAATCAATGAGTCATTTTGGCCACCTTATATTGAGCTGCTGCTGCGATATGGAATGGCCCTGAGACATCCAGAAGATCCAATGAGAATGCGCCTCCAAGCTTTTCACAAGTAGTGTGACCTACACATGGACTTGCAAAGAAAACAACGCCTGTATTCTTAATTCAGGGCTAGGACATACTTAGGTTTCCTGCTAAGCTTTTTAAGTATCAAGCATCGCTTCTTGTTGGATGATTTTTTTTCTTTTAAATTAATCTGGATATTTAAGATCATAAAATGTAGAAAACAAAAAAGAAATCTATTTGAACTGCTTACAGTTGGCCTTCAGTTTTATACCAAGATTTGCATTATGGAAGGTTTTTTTCAGTGCTTTTATAAGATGCCAATTCATGTAATAGACAAATATGTTTAGCAGTCCTTTTTACTTTAAAATCATACTATACATTACTTCTATGTTTTAGATTTCTTAGATTGCCTGACGTCTCTATTTCCTTTAGTATTTTCTTGTATTCTGGAGAGACAACATTCAGAATAACAGCTCTGCTCCTGTACATGGCCTTGCAAACATTTGGAACTAGCAGGGAGGTATCCTCTCAAGAATGTGTTATGCCTTGCTTGTTTCTCAGAGCCCTTGCAAACAATTTTACTGGCTTCAAGATAAACACATAGGAAAGCTGACACATCTTTCTGTGCAAAGTGCAGCAAATGTTGAGTCTGCACCTTTCACTACACGCTTCCCAAATGGCCCATTTTGTGTTATGCTATATTGCCTTACAGTATCTGTTTTCACTTACTCAGACTTAGTTTATCAAGGCTTTTGATGGGTCTCTGTTCTGTTGATCTCTACAGCTTCTGAGTTATGTCAGTTGAGAGACTGAGAGACTTCTGACTCAATGCTGGCATTCTTTGCAATCTCAGTCTTTTATGTAGCCATTTTTATTGTATTGAGTACAAAAATTCTGCTCTTGCTTAGCTGTAGTAACTAAATTATCCTTTGTTAACCAGATTTTAGTTTATTGAGAGAGGAACTTGGGTGATTTTTTTTTTCAATTTGATGAAAAATAGAGTTGTATACAATCACATAATGTTTTTATGTGATGGTTTTTAGAATGGTGTTTCTGTGATTTGGTGCGATGACTTGTAAACATGATGTAAGGATGCATGGGAGAAGTAAGGGGGACCAATCTAATATAATTGCCAATCTAGTATAATTGCCCTTTTTAAACCAATCAAATCTTAATCAAAAAATCTTTCATCTTGCGTAGTTTTGAGTGAATGCTTTTCATTTTACCCTCCCAACTGGTGTTTAAGCATGAGTATAAGGATGTCGTGTGTGCTGTTGTGCATGAACATCAGCTTGTTTTTGGTTCATATTGCTTGTGTAATTGCCCTCTATTGTGGTTTAACTCTTTTATGAATTCTAAAGTCTGACTAATCTATACACATTTATCTTACAGTATTTTTAATTAAGAATTCGAATAACTACATTTTTTGGCTTAGATTTATAGGATTGTCTCTTTAGGGTCTTTTCCTTCATTTGTGCTTAAATGCTTTGTATTCTGCTATCCTTTCACCTTGTTTATTAATACTGCTCAAATACTTTATTGATGGCTGGATAACTGCTTCAGTCATGACATTAATAAATAAAAGCATAAATGTTAAACAGTCAGTAGCCTCTTGTGTTTAAAAAGAAGAAAACTACCAACCTATACCACCCACCTCCCAAATCCAAACCCAAACCAAAGCACTGAGATAGGATAGTCTGTAAACAAATGCTCTAAAGAAGATGCAGTATTCTTTATATCAAAATCAAATCTCATCCAAGTAAAATACTAGAATAGAGTTAAATGAAAGTACTTCACATAAAGTTTTACTTTAAATTATGAAACTCACTGCCATAAAATACGTTGTAAAATTACATATGAACATGCAAAAAAAACCCTTAAGGAATTCAGATTTGTGATTATTAAAGAAAATTGGCAGTCAGCAGGTTCAGAAATCTCTATCCTACTAATTGTTGAGCCTTGAGGAGATACACATAGATATTCCCTGAGATCCTCCTGCAGCTCCACAGTATCTTCATAATTCTCTGAAGCCTTTCTGCTTAGGCCCTGGAATATGCTCAGAACCCAAAGGTACACTGTAGAGCTTTTTGCTCAGGAGGGATTGAATCAGTACAGCAGAAGAAAACCTGTAGAAAGAGATAATCCAATCCTAAAATGCATTGCCAGTTTAAGAGAAGCTAGTTTAGACTGAAACAGAGCTAGCTAAAAGCTGTAGCTCCTAGAAAAATCCTGAAAAGTAAATTGAAGCAAATCAAGGCAGTGATGAAGAACAGATCTTCCTTATGAAAAAAAGCTAGGGTTAAGCTCTTTCATCAGTACTTTCAATAATCAGGAACATTGGGGCATATGTAGAAAGAGTAGGATAATTTCTGCTTTCTTTCTCTCCGTGCATGTCTAAGTAACAGTTTGTTTGGAATTTATACCTCTGTTAAATGCTAATATTTTGACTCCATGTGCATTCCATGAAATAAGGATTTGGTTAGCTTACCATCAATTTTTAACTCTACAAAGGTATTACAAAAAAACAAACAAACAAACAAACAAAAACCCTAGGATGTTATATGAACATTTGGAGCTACCAAGCCTGAGTAAGATGACAAACTGATGTACGAGCTGGCAGTGTGTCCTTGTAGCCAAGAAGGAAGATCAGTGCCAGTCTGCCTGTGCCTTTGCTTCTTTCCCATAGTTGACCAGCTGTTGCCTACTCAGCCATGCCTATCTAGAGAGAATCAGGTAAACCTATATCAGTGTGTTATAACCCATGCAGGTCAAGACAGATGTCATGATAACAACCTGCAAAAGGACAGATGTCTTTGATTTCAGTCCTTGCTCAGTATGGAAGTATTGTACTTGGCTGGGTCTATTTGATTAGGCCCATATCTCTGGAATATTGGCACTGCTTAAAACTTCTCACAGCTCTTTCTCTGCACCAGATAAGAATGCAGCTTCTCCATCTAACACATGCAATATTCTCCCGGTATGGAGCTGATAGTTTTAGTATGGTTAAGAATAAGATATCAGTCACAACTGTGTCACCCCCCAGGGTATAATTCACGGACCAGCCGTCACCTGCTGAATCAGAGGCAAAACCCTGGGGACTGGTACGTTCTTCTGTGACTGTTTCAGTAAAAAATCTCACCCCACAGGAGCCTTGCTTGCCATTCAGATTTGCTGTGGTCCAGACATCAGACTGGCATTTATATTAAGAGGAAAAAAATGACTCATTATACAGTAATGATTCTTCTGGAATGTGCATGCCGTACAGAGCCCCCAACTCTTCTTGCTTTTTGGAATACATCAGTACAGCAAACCTCTTATTGACAGGAAATTGATCTAGCAATAGGAAGACTTTCTGCATTTAGTATTATGAGGTTAAGGAAGATCAGACCACGCCTGCCTTCACAAACTACAAAGGGCTGTTGGGACAAACTTGCTGACGTGATTTCCTAGTGAAATAACTAAATTGTTCTGCAGATTTTCAATTTTTGATTGTGGCATTAAATGCAGCTGCTATATTTATCTGCATTTTCCTGCATTGAAAAAAAAATCTGATTTTGAGATTTTGGCATAAAATTTTCTGGATGTAAAGTTTTGGCAGAAATATGAGATTTGTGGTTTGAGATAGTGCAGGTGATGCTAATGAAGACGGCTGTAGCTAATTACAGACATATAACCTTGGAAAAGTAAGTCTATATTGAATTCTTGAATGTTCATTAGTATTTTGGTAAAATGACATTATATTTTCTGTATCTTAGATTGTATTTGAAGCTTTTTTTGAAAAAGAAGTCTTATAAAAAAGACTGTGATAGCAGTCTTATAGCTGTTTAAATCTTGAAGTCATCTTTCATAGTTACAGATTTACAGAAGATAGCTAGTCCATGTATTTTATGAGAGACAGTTATTGGTTTCAGTGTTTTGGTTTAGTTTACTGGATTTACTCTGGGGTGGGATTTTGTGGTTTTTGGCTGGTTGGTTGGTTTGGTTTTTTTGTTGTTTGTTTGCTTTGGTGTGTGGTTTTTGTGGGGGAGGATTGAGGTGTTTTTCTGTTTGTGTTTTGGGTTTGTTTCATTTGCTGTTTTGGGAGTTGGGTTTTTGATTTTTTTTGGTGGGGGATTTTGGGGTTTGGGGGCTTTTTTTTGGGGGGGGATTGTTTTGTTCTTGTTGCATTTTTACTTGATTTGCTTATTTATTTATTTTACTTCAAACTGTTTTAGCACAGAATAGTTTGATCACAATACTTCTGCTTATTTCCAAGCATGATATTCTAGTGATTAAGACAATGAGACACTTTATTTTGTGCATATTCTCAGGTAATACACCATGTTTTAGTAGATTGTTTCCAGGTTAAACAATGAGCATTCCAAGGTACCTCAGCAGTGCCGAACTACTCGTAATTATAATCAGTCATGGTTACAAGAAGTTCTTTGTTCTGCAAACATTTCAAATTTTATACTTCAGAAAATTTATTGTGTCAAATGAAACATAATATTGCCTTCTCTATTTGGCAACAGATGCTGCTTGCAGGTGCTTGCAAATGAGCTTTTGATTACAGCTAGCCAAGACAAATGTAATTTTGGTGGTATTCTTATTCTAGCGTTAATTTAGGTTGCATTAAATTAGTTGCTGGAGAAAGTTTCAAGCAGAAAAACTCAAAATACTCAAATACTCAAAAACTCAAAAAAACTAAAGTAGATTAGTATTGCAGTTTACTTGATAAATAACTAGTCAATTCATTTCCTTGACAATTGTTTGGTCAAGTTTCCTTAAGATTATAAAGTGGTTGTGATTTATGTCCTTTAATAGAAAACTGGGCCATTTTGAATGGGTGCTAAGGCAAGAAATTATTCTTGGTGACATGATCTAGACACATCTTTACTAGAAGACTAACATCCACAGAAACAAATTACAGTGCTCAAAGCTGATAACTGTCATAAAAGTTAATCTTTGCTACTTCTATTGCTTTTATTTAACAGATGGAGTAATATTATTACTATTTACACTGACTAAAAAACTCTTACAGTTATCAATTTATATTAAGTCTTGCAAAAGAACAAGCTTACAATACTACTGTGTATGCAGTAACCAATTGCAGTGATGTGTAAGTTTTTATTTGGGCAGCATGTTTCTATTTCAGTATCATTTCTTTCTGTATTTGTATCTACTGCACTCTTAAAAGGTTTTGTTTTGTCAAACTCATTGCAATGAAAATTTGTTAGATTTGGGAACATGTTACTTACAGTTTTATAAAAGTGAACTGCAACACTGGAAAACAAGATAAGTGTTTTGTTGTATTTAAAAGAAGAATCCAAAGACTGGGGTTAATGTGAATGAAGCTGCTTAACAGAAAGGGAGGAAATGTGTGTTTCATAACAGAGAGGTGAAACTCTTCAGCTGAGCTGAATTCGAAGTTAGTCTATTCAGAATAGTTCTCCTACCTGTTTTGCAAATTAAAAATTCATCTAGACTTTATCAGGTAGTTGCCAGATGGCTCTAAATGCACGAGAAGCCCTGATTGCAAACAGGAGCTTAGTTTTAATGCTTTTTGCTTATGAAGGCTAAGGCAGTCAATACATTCTTTGAGTGCAATCTTGACAAAAATTCTGTAACTGGATCAAAGTTCCTTGTATATGACAGGATTCTGGCAACATTGCATGTAATCTATTATTTGGGAAGACAAAATATTGAAGCACTGGCAAAAGTATAAAAATAATACCATAATTGCATATTTGAGGGTCCCAGCAGAATTCTGCTAAGAACAACACAAATTTGAATGTAAATTTCCCTTTATGGCTAGAACTCATGTGGGCATTAACAACAAAGCTGAATTTAAAAAAAAAACGTTTTCAAGTCTCTGGACTGCTAATTTAAGAGATGATTAACTAAGAAAGCAAGCTCTCATGTATGGGTTACAGTTCAAGAACACTGAAGCTGAGAATAACAACTGTGTCTTGACTGTTAGTCAAACAGTGTCTGCTCTACATCAAGAAGAGTGTAGCTGCAGCAGTATTCAAATTTTATAATGTAACACAGATATTAATTTCATGAAATATTACATCACTACATCAACTGTGAGTTACTGTGAGAGAAGCAGCACTTCTCAGAAAGCCAAGCCACGTAAACCAAAGTAAACTGGGGGAGGACAGACAGAGCCCCAGAACGACGTACCGTAGGAATAGTGCTTACAAGAAGAAATCTCCTGTACTGTGCCAGGAATGTACTAAACCAAATCAGTTAACTCCACGTAGAACTACTAAGAGTTAGATGTAGGCCTTCACCTTAAATCAAGAGAGAGTTATTTTACTCAAGACAAATTAATTCCTGCTGAAATTCTTTTCCACTGGAGATAAGACTCTCTGCAGGGCTATACCAGGGAAGAAACCATCTCACTGGACTACTGCAGCATCAAAGAAACATTATCCTAACTGCTGAACAAAGTTATCTTTGCAACATTTTAGCAAGGTTGTTTTCAAGCTGCTTCTATTAAAAAATACAATCTGGATGCTTGCCAACATGCACATAATTCCTCAAGGGGACACAAACCCAGTACCAATTCTAAAAATCAAGAGTGCCTAGGAAAAAAATAGACACTGAAATAATTTAACTCAAGCTGATGTGTTACCATCTCAAACAACTGACATGTGGTTGCAGTTCAGAGCTCAAATTAAGAAGCAAAAATTAATAATATTAATGTGAGGCTTTCCAGTAAAAATGCATATGTATGGCAGGGATTAGGCTTATAGGAAAAAACATTTTCAGATATGGGTATTTAGCAAATTATCATCAAACTACACAGTTGCCTGTACGACAAAACTCAGCTTACTCAGACCAAAGAGAATATTTTTAATATGTTAATGAGTGATATATTTTCCCACAAAACAATTCTGTTTCAAAGATCTATGCCTGCTTTTTGCATAGCTAAGGAAATCCTTTGATTTCCTGACAATAGTAGAAGTTCAAAATTTCATTTTTATGGAGGTCATTTCAAATAAACTTAAGCAGTAAGTAATCATCACAATGATTTATTAATGTTATATAAGGCACATAGATATTAAAGTAGATTGTTTTTGTTTATAATCACTATTACTTTAATAAAAATTGACAATTAAAATATAAGACAGGATGCAATCATTTTTAAAAAGTTGTTTTCTACTTTTTGGCATGGTGATACACAATGAAGTACAAAAAGCATGATACTGTTTTTATATATTGCTCAATACACAGAATCACTTCCATATTTTTTAGTAGACTATTTTTTTTTAAAAATTATGTTGCTGGTTGTGATGTTAAAATCTCAGTTCATGTACTGCACATACAGTAAAGTAAGAACTCATTGTGCACATTATCAGAGAAATATACTTTTGCTTCTATAACAGTTGCATTTTAGTATTGATTTCTTCAGCAAAAGTTATTGATATTTATTCACCTGCTATCCAATTTCTATCAGGTTTGCAACACTCATTGCTAGTTTATAACATAATCTGAGATACAAATACTAATCCTGCAACTAAATTTTCTCTAGAGTGTGGATATCAGAGAAATCTTAAACATGTGGGTTAAGTAAATGTCTGCTGAATCACACAGACTGTATTTCCTCATTTTAGTGTCACTTTAAAAAAATCACAAGAGAAGGGTACAACAATCTTTCATAAGATGTTGGATGGATCTTATGTAGTCCCAGAAGTAGTTGAGAATCCTCAATAAAATTGTTTTCATTTTAAAAAAGGGACTATTCAGACTACTTTCTTCTTCCAAACCTTTCTAAAAAATTTGCATTCAGTTCAGATTTGCTGGTTAAATATGCACACTGCTACAGACACCTGTAATTCATAAGAGAAATGAAGCTGTGCAATCAGATGGATTAGTGCAGGTAATAGCCAAAATTTTTCTTGATGGCATGTTAGGTTGGCTGCATCTGCCACTTTTTCTATTTCACTGAAACTTCCTTTTAGTCCTATGAAGGAAAGAAAAGCAAAGAATCATTTTCGGTAAATTTATATATGGCTAAGATCCCTTTCTGAATAGAAGCTGGCCAAATCATAGGAGTTTAGTGTTGAATCAGATAGAAGGCTTAGTATATAGAGGCAGGAGGAATTTAAATTTAGCAGCTGCTCTGTGCCAAGTATATAGTCATTTTTCTTCAGGGAATTGGTCGAGTCCAGAAGCATTGGCAATGGGTAAGGGGAAACCTATTTTGCTTCCAGCTGGCCAGTCTATGACTTTATAGCTCAGAGGTTTAAAGTATTATGCTGCCTGATGTGGGATGATTGCCTGATGACCAAGTGTGAAGTTGGGAAATAAAAATTACCTATTCTGACAAAGTTGTAATATTTGCACAGATTGTGATTTTGTCACCAGTATTATGAAAAAACCAGTCAGGTATGTTTAATTTAGTAAAACAACAGTAATAAAGATAGATTAGAAGTCTATCACACACACCCTTCCTGTATTTTAAAAGGTAATTGCTTTTAATTACTTTTGTATTTTTCCAAAAGGGAGGGGTAAAAAGCATTTTCCAACAATACAGTTAATTAGTCCAAGCTGAATTTGACTGTGTTTAAAATAAAAATTGGGTTAAAAAAATAATTGGGGTAATCTAGATCTCAAAGGCCTGTGCACCTGTCAGAAAAGCTGAATCTTAATGCATAATCAGCAAGAGAAGAGCCCTTTCCCCATTCTCAAGTGTAAGGACTTCCCAATTGCAAATACATGCTGCTTAGAAGTTCAGTACTATCAAACAATCTGAATGTTTCAGAAAAAGCCTGTCCAAAAATAAAGATAAGAAATGCTAGGAGTCTGAATTTAAAGACAGTACTTTAGCCATAAGACAGATCAGGTTTAGTGGTTTGTTTTTGTTTGTTTTTTTTTTAATATAGCAAAGAACTATTTTATAGAAAATAAAATAATTAAAGAGTAGCCTTGCTTACCTTTCCAATGCCAGCATTAGTATATAAGCGTACATTTTTACCTATATATCATTTCATGAAACAAATCTATATTTAAATCTGTGTAAGCAGACCTGATGAAAATAGTATAAATCTTTTAATATTAATTTATATTGAAGTCACTAAGCCTGCAAGATCTTGCCAGCTCATCTACAGCAAACTGGTTTTTGTATGTGCAAAGTTCTTCAACAAGCTAAGAGCAGGATTGGATACACATACCACTAGTAATGCATGTATTTACCATTCATATTCTTAATATGTCTCAGAGGTCAGGGGAAAAATTCACTTTCTCCTAAACCAGGATCAGAGAGGGACCCAGAATGAGAATAGCCATGATATATTGCTGATCCTACTGCTGATGGCTGTTTATTGTCAGTATTGCTGATCAGTGTCACTGGCTCATCTGAAAATATTGTGAGATTTCATAAGTATAGTATTACATACTTTATAGCCAAGAAAACACAAACAAAATTGTATCCTTTTTCTACAGCTTTTTCATACTGAGTCATACAAGATTAGTTCCTGTTTTTCATGTAAAATACATAATGAAAACACTGGAGGAGCTTCTAAGAGGCTTAGAGGCCTACATGTTAGCAGGGGACAGAAGATACTACAGTAGCAATGCATGCATCCAGGCACATTTACTAGGACATATGTCATGTTTATAGCACAAGCACAATGAGGATTATTTTGATTAAAACATTCATAGTATCTAATTATACTTAATAGAATGTTCATTTTGTCATCCGGAGTTCTGTTCTTAAGACAAAAGTATTATTTTCTGCACATCGTAGTTCAGTCAATTCCCCAAATTCTTGAACTGAAAAAAAAAAAACAACACAAAAACCTGAAACCTGATTCCATCCTTCTTAGAGAGCAGTAATCAACAGAGAGGTTTAATTTTCAAAACTACAGTTGTACTTAATAAGAATTATACTAATGCACTTTACATCCCATCTTTGGTAAGAAACCATGTATCTAGTAAGTAATTTTTGTTCGAAAATTATTTTTGTGATTTATTGTAGATTACAGTGTGATCAATGCTGGCCTGAAATCCTGCTTGTTCAAAAATTTTACACTGGGCATTTCAAGCTTCTGAATTTCTTTTTTTCATGAAGTCTCTGAGAAAACCTTTGCAGAGACAGAGACAGTGCACCAAGTGAAATCCTTGGTATTCTTTCTTTTGTTTCATCCCCCAAAAGAAAGACCCCAATAGAAAAGTATTCATTCATGTGCAAAGCTGAGGTTCTGGGGCAGAGCAAGAGCAAAGGTTACCCCTTTACCCTCCCCCAAGCCTATTCAGAGAGATTCCAAATTCTCACCTCTGAAAGTCAGATATACTATTTGGGGACAGAGAAAAAGAATGGCCCAGTGACAGCTTTTGGAAGATGATAAATAGAAACATCCTGTGTCTAGACTTTAAATAGAAAGGATAAGCTATACCCACAGGTGATACTTAAAAATAATACTTCAGAAAAAGTATAAGGCAATGTTAAGGGAATAAGCAGCCCTGCAATGGAGAAAATAGATGTAAAAAATATTTTTACAAATTGTACAACATTTTTGTAAATGTATTGAAAGATACTTTGGCCTTAAAATTTATACCAGCTGTAGTAAAGATGGGTTCTTGCATGAATTTAAACTGAGTTATGCAGATTCTTGAATTATGAAAAAAATAATGCTTAATTACGCCTCCCTTGCAATCCCACTTGATCTGCTACAAAACACCAATTATATCCTGATAAAGCACATAACTAATCTTTCATTTCTGCACCAGTCAAGCACTAGTTGTTACGGGAAATAGACAAACCTTGAAGACCTGCTTTTAGAGACAGAGCGAAAAATTCATCATAGATACACAGTTGCAAGGGGGATATCTCTGTATTTGTGCTCTTTATGTATTTACCTGAATATATTTTGTAAATACAGTGTCAAGTTGGCAAAGTAGCCAAACTTTATAGAGAATATAAGTATGGGAAGAGTTGTATAATGTGGGTAACTAACTCTGCAGAAAACTGTTCATACAATAGTTTATACTATTTAGAATTTTATTCTATTTATTGTCAGATAACCTAATCTGTGAGTGAAATTGTTAGATACAACTGTGGATGCAATGAGCTAAAAATAAATGTGCAGGACTTTCTCCATGCTCATAGATTTCTTTAGCTGTTATTCCATTTGCCTTAAGTACATTTATGGCTGAAAAATCTCTTGATATAATATTAATTTAAAAGTTTACAAAAACAATACACAGAAGTTATTACCATTGATTGAGTTTCAGGCATGGTGGAAATACAGAGGGGGGGTGGTGATGGATTTTTTTTTTTTTTTGTTTTGTTTTGAATAAAAGCAAAACTGAAGTTAGAAGAAGTTAACCTTCCAAGAACTTAGAAGGTTGATGCAAGAACCAGTGTAATCCATTCCAGAGTTTACAGTGATGACCACATAGAGGATGAAGCCTCTTTTGATCTGGGTTCATCTTATAAGTATGTGTATGTACAAACACAGGCTCAAGTTGCTTTTCCTTTGTTCCCAAGCATCTGGGAAAAGTCCCACACCGTCATCTTCATATCTCTGAGTGATTTTATGGTTATTTCATGTTAGAATGCCAAACTGATAGCATAGCATGTACAAGTCACTTTAATCACAATTAATCACATCTTGCAAGCTTTTGAGAAAAATTGAATATTATCCTTTTGCATTATAATTTGCATATTGATGTTAATAATCCCCGATGGCTCTAGCAGGAGCAGAAGTATGCCAAACCCTGTTCATATTTCAGTCCATAGATTGTGCCCAGAATATAAGCCAATAGCTAAGAAAAGCAATCTTTTGACTCCTTAGAAACAAAATTTTATTTGTGATTTTAATGCACAGCTGAGTTTTCAGTAAATGTGAAAAAGATACTTTTGATGCTGGAAAACTTACATTGTGACCTTTGATCTTTTATTTGAAGTCCTTTACTTTAGTTTTATATTTAGACTGTAGCTGTATCCTTTTACCAAATAGCAACACTGAGTCTACTTCAAGACTATCTAGAAGAATGACAAAGTATTCATAGCACTAATTACTGTGAAGGTGTTAAATAATTCTCAAGCATCATGGTATTTGCTCTTTCTCTCAAGCTTCATATAAATGTCAGAGGTCTTTGAAAGATTCATTTGACAAATAGCTGTGGTCATTACTAGAGGACCAGTAGCTGTTCTTTTCCACAATTTCTTTTTATTACTCTCATGGGAGATTGCTGGTCTCACAGCAGAGCAGCTAAATACAAGATATGTATGCTCCTGATCTGCCCCCGTGTGAAAGTCAACAGCACAGAGAATTCTTTTCTATGTGTATGAATGCCAGTGGATTGCAGTGGGAACTAGTGGGAAGTGGTAGGTGGTTTTAAGCTATTGCTCCTACGTTTTTACTGAAGGAGTTGAGGATTGCTTTTAAAAAACACCTGCTGGGTCATACCAAAACATTAATCTGGCCTTGGATTTTGACTCCAAGAGCACCTTCAAGGAGATACCTTGATTTGTCTAGGCAAAAAATGGGACAAGCATATATGGCACTTCTCCTTTCTACTCACCAATCTGCAGTGTGTAATCACTTCCAGGTTAGACACATAGACGAGGGTCAGAGCTCTTACTACTGCACAGACCAGATTTATACAAAACCCGCCAATACTAAATAAGTCACAAAAGGGAAATGGTGGACTTTCTGAATAATAAACTCCTTCAAAGCAGGACACTAGTTACCATAAACACAAGATGTTAGTGGTGTGATAATCCTGTAAAAAAATGAAAAATGAAATCACTTGTGAGGTAAGAGGAAAGAAACACATTTACTAACCACATTAATCTAACACCTTACAGTATTCAAAATAATTTTTTGCATTTTGGAGTGACACAGAAAAGTTACAAGGGGAGAGGTGAGTACTGGGCTTTTTTTCAATTCTTCCTTAAGCCATTGTCTTAACAGGATGTATGAAAGATATTTCCATTTATAAAATATTGCAAGACATTGTGACAGAAAGAATGACAGAAAACAACCTAAATTAGACAAAGTTGTAATCTGTCTCCAAAGCAGTATGCACAGTATGCTCCAGAATCTTTAATAAATCTTTTCCACCTATACAGTCCAGGAATATGCAAAGTCCAAATTTTTCCATTCAAAATAAATCTGTGCAAAATGATCCAGTTTTATAATCTTTGACATTGGTTTATGCATCCACATTTTTATATGAAACATACCAAGAAAAGGGGAATCACCACATGGTCCAGCAGATACTAAATGAGCAGTCTGTGAGGCTCATCACTGCTCCCCTTCAATTCAGAAACGAAACAAGTCACTAAGGCACATGAGACCAAGATACCTAATTCTGCACCAGGAGTGTCATTCCTGGAGCTGAGTGCCAGACTACAAAATGCTGCAGTGTTCTGCATGGCAATAGCCAGGTTTTCCTGTGAGCTGATTCCCAATTTTTCATTCTAAAACCAAAATAACTGAATTCTTATGTATTTCCTAAGATTTTTTGCACAGGTTTTATATGTTTCTGTGTACACTAATCTTTGAGGAATAACATTTGCCAATTTTTTTTCATAAAGATTTTCCACATACACATTTTCCACATACTGTATAATTTGTCTCAGCTTTGCTCTCTCTAAGTCTCACAGATTGTTCAGATCTTATGAACAACTTTCTCTGGAAATAGGAAAATAGCAAAATGAGAATATACAGAAAAACTATAATACATATAGCTGGGAAATGCTCCCTTTAAACTGACCTAATCTTTCTGGTATCTCTCTTTTGACTTGGAAAGCTGGAAATAGACAAAGCAGGAAAAACTCTGAAAAAAACCCAACTCCCTCATCTGCTTTATCTATTTTTTTCTGTTTACTATTGTTCCTGTTCTTGTGTAGAACTTTACTGAATTTGTGTTATTTATTCTCTATGTTAATCTTAATGAGGATAGCATCTGTTTCATCTTACTTGCCTGCAAAATTTGAGGCGATGCATTCTGCTATAGCATTTCCTAATCAATTTGATGAGTCTAAGATTCCTCATTTCAGGTTTAATAATAATTAATCTTACTCTTCTCACAGTCCATCACTCCCACGTTTTGAGCAAGTTCAGGGTGTTACTCTCACTGCATTCATATTCTCTGATCTCACTGCCCTGTCTCATCTGTGTTCACCAGGGAGGAAACTGGCCTGGATATTATGGAGGATGTCAAGCTGACATTAAGTTTTCTAGTTTTATTTCTAAATATAAAACTAAAATAATCGGGTAGTCACAGGGTCTTGCAGATGTAAGGGGGCTTGTGTGAGGATAAGCTCTGCATCAGTGTAACAGACAGAGCTGCTTGTGGGGGTTTGTCAAGGCTCTTCTTATTTAAATGAAGACATTCTTGGCAATATTGCATTGCTGGGCAGAAGTAGCCTCAAAGCCCTACTTAAAGCCAAATGTATCACTGTGAATTTTGTTTTAGAGGGTCATCAGGAAGAGCTCAATTCAAAAGGGATGCATTTTCCAACTGAAAGTACACTTTGATATGCATTCTCCCTCTGAAATGCAATGTACCAGGCACAACTGAACATACATAGCCTGGGGTCATTTCTAGAGATGCTGTTAGATCTCCTCCTGCAAGGGAAGGTGAGATTTGTAAGCAGTCTGAATTCAGACTATTTACAAGGAAAAGTCGGTGAAAGATACTGAATCCAAATAGCACCATTACCTTTAAGTACCCCTAGAATATTTTATTTCAGGAGACTAAAAATGAAGCCCTTATGCACATCAAAAACTTTTCTCCATACAAGCACAGAAAGTATAGCACATATAAATCCATGTTCATCATTACTACTTTTTCAACTCTTTGGTCAATTGAACTTAATTATATACAGCATTTAAATTTTACAGCATTTATGTGATTTATAACAAGATTTTATATATAATTCTTAAACAGGTTTATTCTCTCCACAAACACAGCTGGGATATTTCTACAGAAGATAGGTTACAGTCTTCAGATCTTCACTGATCACATAAAACTACTTGAAAAAAACCCACCAAACCAAAGACATTGTCAAGCATATACATTGAAATTCTCAGGTAATGAAAAGCTCATATTATAGAAACACTGTTATTTAAACAAAAGAAAGCACTTCCCAATCTTAAAAGTTGTTGTTACAACATGTTAAAGCATTCAAAGGCCTGAAGCCAAGACTGCTTTAGCTACTTACATCCATGGTCAGCAAACACAAAGAAAATGGTTAAGACATAGAGTAATATGCTTTGTGCTCAGTAAGTTTGTCATCCTGCCCAGAGCTTCTGAGCTACAGTTGCCCAAATGGTTTATACATAGTACTAGAATTCAGAGTAAAATTACTATCGCTCCTAGAAACATTTCTAATTGCAGCAGAGAAACATTTATACTAAGAATCGGTGTATGACTTCCTGTGTAAATTTCTTTTCTAAAAAGCTGCAGACCATAAAAATGTATATATATGGATAATATTTGGGGCAAGGACACTTAAAAAAGTCACCAAATGAGCTCACTATTTTTATCTGAATGAGGTTCACTCTGAAATATTGTTTTATACAATAAAACAAAACCGTTAAGTCAAACTGTAATGGTAGTTCTGTCAGAAATTCTAATCACAGACAGGAATTTCTAAAGATGAGCCAAAGCTTTTCCTGGTAATAGACCAGTTTTGACTGGTATATATACACCAGTGGGCTTAGGCAAGAAAATGTAGTTGTCTGGAACAGAGAATAAATAACTTGTTGGTCTGAGCAAGCAGCTGGGTTTTGTGAAGTCCATATATCTTTGCTTTGCTGGATTTAGAGCAGGGAGTTGAGTCCATGTGAGGACCCTAACCAGACAGTGATAAGCTGTCTTTCTTTTTAGCTTGATGAGTATTTATTCAGCTATACTCAGTGGAGCAGATCCAACCACGAAGAGGCCAGTCTTTAACACCAGAATAGTCCCCAGCTCAGCCGTCAGACAGCAACGTGACCATTCCTGAGTCTGATTCAGGCAGGGTCTGATTCGAAGGCAGGTCTCCCAAATCCCCCGAGGATACCATAGCCATGAGGCAATTGGCTGTGATGCGTGTCTGTCTGTTCAAAAGGTTATTTGGTTCTGATGCAGAATGTGTAAAAAAAGTCTCTTCATGGACTATCCTTTCAATAGGTTAGACTGTCCAAATTCTCTGTACGAACCAATGAATTTGCAGAAAAGGTTGAGCAGAACCTGTCATAATGTTTGTCCATGGAGATAGGTGATGTGACTCGGGTACACCTGGCTGCATCTGAGCAGGTCGTGCTCCGCGGCTTTTCCATGCGAACATCCCATAAAATGGTTTGCTGCAGGAGCAGGAACTATGGAATATTAACAAAAATACTTTTCTCAGTGTTAGAAATATGTGTTTTAATGTACCCAGACATACCCACGGAAGCGGCAAGTGCTCACGTACATACAGTATGAAGAGGGAGAAGGGCAGACCTGTCTCCCCGGCGTCCCGGGGCAGCCAGCATCCCTGCACGCCCCGGGCGCTGCCCCCGCTCGCCGACGCAGGATGGCGCTCTCCGTATGAGCAATTAACCCGGGGGAGCAGGCTGGAGATGCATTTCCCGAATTAAGTTTTTTTTCCTGAATGCTCGTATTCCCAAGGAGCACTGATTTTATAGCTCCGGTTTTCAATGCAGTGATATCTTCTACTACTACCCTAACCGTTGTTACATTAATTTGCCTGGCGACGGTAAACGGATCTCTCAAGTAAGCGTTCACTGTGTTGTTTCAGAATGAATAGCGACAAAGGTAACTATTAGGACATTGTGCTTATTTTGTTAGGGCTGCAGTTAAAAGAAATTTCACATACTAGTTTACCTACAGTATTGTTTCATATTCAAATGTAATTGTATTGAATTTATTTGAAACGATGAGTGCCAGCCACGGCTCTGATTTCATCATCTCACAGGGCACAAAGCCAGCTCCTGCTGACCATCAGACTCCTGCTGACTGTTTGACTTTGCAGGCCGATCCTGCTGTTTCGATGCCCGGAGAAGTCCTGGAGTAGCTGTGCTCTTGGACCTTTCTCTGCAATCATTTCACAGCCCAGCCAGATACTAGAGAGTCACCAGAAGTTGCAATTACACCTACTACCTCCGGCTGGGGAGGAAAACCCGCACCCGCACCGTTTGGGAAATAGAGTTAGCAGAAGCTTGAAACCTTAGAAGCTAGGTTTAGGAAGGATTTCCCACCACCCCCCGTCCCCCACCCCTTTTTTTTTTTTCTCTCTTTTTTCGGCAATCGGAAATTAATTTGGTGGTGAGAGGGCGAATGGGAGTTGCAGCCCGCTCTCTACGTGTGAGCCTGTCGCCGGCAGCGCTGGCTTCCCGGCGCAGGGGCGACAGCTGCCCGCTCCCTGCGCCCCGCCGGGCACGGCGGCCAGGCCCCCGCCCGGCCCCAGCCGCAGATGAAACTGAAAGCGCTGTGCGGGCGGGGCCGGGACCCCCGGTCTCGGCGCGATGCTGGCCAGCGGCGCGGGCTTCGCACACCGCCTGCCCTCCGCTGCAAATGGTGGTTGGGAGGTTTCCTTTATTAACGCCTCTAACGGGGCGCGGGGCGAGCAGCGCGACGGCAGCGGCGCGATGGCAGCAGGGGGTCGCCCCAGCTCGCCGGCCACCGGCAACGCCCGTGCCCGGCTCCTGCCGCCGGCACCCCGCGGCTGCGGCTCCCCGGGCCGGGCCGGGCTCCCCTCAGGCGGCTCCGCGCGGGGGTCCCGCCGCCCCTCCCGCTCCCGCGCCTCTGGCGGCGCCCCTGCCCCCCCGCCGCCACGTGACGGGCGCGCATGCGCGGCGGAGCGGGGCACATCTGCAGGCTGACGTCAGCGGGCCCCGCGCCGTCCCCCGGGCGAGGCTGCCAAGGCTCCCCCGCTGCCGCCGCGCTCGGCTTGGCCCGGCGCCGGCAGCCAGAGGAGGTCTGGGGCTACTTCAACCAAACTTTCCTGAGTCCTTCCTGCTCTGCCTGCCTCCCCTCTGCTCCCCTTCTCTTTCCCCCCTCTCTGTCTCCCGGTCCCCCCTCCCCCCCCAACTCAGATGATATTCACATGGTATTTTGCACAGAGGAGGCTGCTCAAGAGGAGGGCACCCACCCCCACCCCAATATAAGCCTGTTTTCCCCTCCTTCCTCCTCTCCCCCCCTTTTTTGTTGGAAAGACAAAATGTGCAGGGTGATAGCTTCGGTGAATTGATGGCATCCTTCCTCCTGCCAAGTCAACCCGTTTTCTAAAATCCCCTTTAGGAAGGCTAGAGAATTTTATTCTGTTGGAGAATAGAACCCTGGTGGTTGCTTGCACAGAGGGGAAAAGCAGAGAGGAGTACGGGAATCGTCCTGTGCAATCTATTGTTTGAAACTTACTTTATATCAGAAATTGAAGATGAAAACGGTAAGGAAGATTTCACGCTATTCAATGAAACTTTTTGCTTTTCTTGTGTCCCGAATAATGGTGCGTGCAGGGCTTTGGGGAGCGGGGGAGATTTATATTGCATTAGGCGAGGTGCATTTGGAGTAATCTCAGAGAGAAGCCTTGAGATGGGGGAAGGGGGTGCGAGGATTTTTCAACCGATAAGAGAGGTGATTGATGAAGTACCATCTCGAATAGTGCACTTTTTAAAAGATTTTTTTTTTATACTTTGAATACTAAGTCGTTGGTAGAAGCAGAAAAGGAAAAACAAAACCAAACCAAAACCAAACAACAGATGAAAACCAAAGCAGCCCCCAAACCCCAGCGACAACCCAGGGCTATTCCGGATTGCTGCTGAGTTGAGGACGCCCCGCTCTCGGCCGTGCCGTGTCCGGCGGTGTCCGCTGCCGCGGTCGGACAAGTGCACACTTTGTACCGCGGCTTGGAGGTCGGCGCGGCCGCCGTCCCGCAGCGGTGCTGGCGGGGATGTCGGGCTCTCGCTGGGCTCATCAGGAAGATGGAAGCGTGTGGTTTTGATTTACTTCGAGCCGCTTGGGATTTGCCAGACTCTTAACCCCGCGGACTCGTGTTTGTCGGTGTATGTCTGTCTCCGCAGTCGCCCAGGGTTCAAAGGGACTTTGTTTGGTGGGAGGAGGTAAGTGGGCTTTCGCTCCCCGGCGATGTGTGTGCGGATTTTGTCTTCGCTACTTTCTTTCATTGTTGTACAAGAGAGAGGGAGAGAGTCAGACTCTTGTTTTTATTTGGGCTGCCGGTGCAACGCGTTTGGGCCAAACGCCAAGTGTCTGGGTCACACGCGTTTCATCCAAATAGATTCAGCGCTGCTGTCTGGAAATGGGCTGCTGAAAGTTAACTTTAGGATCAGCTCCACCACAGCAACCAGACTCTTCCCTTCAGCCTCTCTAGGGAGGACGGATTTTTTTTTTCTAATGATTTTTTTTTTTTTTTGAGGGATGTGTGTCTGGTGACTTCCAATTTTTTTCCGTACTAGTGTTTTTAACTCTCTGTGTGTGCAGACGTGTACAGATAATGTGCATGTGTGTACGTGTTTAACTGTGTGTGTAGCCATGTATTTTTCCTAGCCTGTTGACTTTTCCTTTTGGGGGGTGGGTGTTGCTTTTTCGGTAGATGCAGTGACAGCTGCCCCCTCGGCACGGCCGGCGGGGAGCCTGGGGGCTAGCGGGGGGTTCACACGGTGGCGGCCCCGTCGTGCGCCGGGGCCCGCACAGCAGTAATTTTACTCCTCACGCCGCGGCTTCTGGTTAATTCCCGGGGAAAAGGGTTCGATCTTTTCCCTTTGTACGTGTCCCTCTCCCCACCACTCCCGACCCCCCTTCTTCTTCACCGAGCTCTTCCCGTCGCGGTCTGCGCGTTGCAGTTCTCGCCTGGGGAAGCTCCCGAGGGCACGGCTAATCCGCGGCTTTTGAAGCCCTGCGAAGTTTTTCACGGCCAGCCGCGATACCTGTAATTGAATTTGTGTGATTGATGCCCGTCCCCCGCCCTGTCCCCTCCCGCCGCCCTCCCCATTTCCTTAGCAACCACTCGTAGCGGCGGGCGGGCGCAGGGCCGCCCCTGCCCGCGCCTCACCGCGGGCTCCGCCGCCGCACGGCCCGGCCGCGGAGGGCGGGAAGGCGGCGGGGCCGAGCCGCCGGGGCGGGGGCGTGGAGGACAACCCCTGTCCCGCCCGCCGGGGCGGTGGGTCCCCTTTCCGGGCGTCGCTCTCCTCGACCCCGCCCCGAGGCGCAGCAGCGGTCCGGGCGCTGGATCCGGCGGCGCGGTCCCGTCTGTTTTCTGGCACCTCGGCCGCAGACGGGAGACCTCGGCGCTGCCGCCGCCGGGCACGCCGGAACCCATCGGTTCTGCCCTGGACTCCCCTGGTGTGGCGGCTGTCTTGGCACGTCGGTCTCGGATGCTGCCCTGTCGTTAAACTTAAGCTGCCTTCAGGTTAAGTGATGCTTTAGTTGCTCGAGGCACCTTTATTTAGATGGAGGCTCCCATGGTGACTGCTCTGAGCAGTTTGGCTAGTCACCTCTTCATAGTCCACTTTATCGCCGAATCATATAGGTTGAAGAGGACTTCCAACGTCATTGAGTGCAACTATGACTGAACTGTCAACTAGACCATGGCATCAAGTGCCATCCAGGCTTTCCTTTAAACACCTCCAGGGACCGTGACCACCCACCTTCCTGAGCGCCCCATTCCAGTGTCTAATCACCCTTTCTGTGAATAAATTCTTCCTCGTGTCCAGCCTAAATGACCCCTGCTGCAGCTTGAGGATATGTTCTCTCCTGTCACTTGTTGCCGGGGATAAGAGACCGACTCCCACCTGGCTACACTTTCAGGCAACTGTAGAGAGCGATAAAGTCATCCCTGAGCCACCTTTTCTCCAGGCTAAACATCCCCAGGTCCTTCAGTCGCCTTGCTTAAGACTTGTGCTCCAATAACTGTGGCCTTTTTTCTCCTCACTGAGTGTCAGTGGGTAGGAACCTCATGATACCAGTGACAGGACTGCCATGGTTATCAGTGCCTTCACAGAAATACCAGTGCCATGCAGATGTTTTGTCACTGACATCAGAAAACATCTTGTACTATTCCTTTCCTGTTTGGCAGAGTTCTTAAGAGTTAGATGGAATCTGTGGTTTTAGGTGGTGGTTGAGGACATGGAGCCACACCTATGTTAACCAGTGGGTGATTGTGTAGTTCACCACATGATACACTAGGAGTTTCTTGTTATAAACTTACTATTGACCAAATTTTGCATCTTAACAACAACCTTCAGGCTGCCATGAAAATAGGCTGCCAAAGAAGGTGGAATTATAACAAAAAGGGTATAGAGTCCAGACTTTGATGTTCCTACCAAATGTCATACTTAGAGTATTTTATCTTGAAGTTACCTGAGTGCTTTATTATTCACATCCATTACCACTCTTTAATTGGAAATATTAATATAGCTTCATATGGTCAGCTTGTATCCATGGTCAAGCTGGCAATATTTATGAAGAAGAGGTAAAAAATTCTGCTGAAACTTTCGGAAAGCTTGATATGAAAGGAGATTGGTCTTTTAGGAAGCTTGAAATGAGAGAGACTACTTCAGAGATCTCTGCAATAACACTAGACACGAGTGACTGTTTGACATTGTTGACTAAGATATGGTTATGGTCCACCATGTGAGTAAATAATAAATAATGGTACTAAATAATCAGTACTCTTAATTTATGTTCAGTATTCTGAGCTACCTAGCTCCTTAGGTAGTGCAGTTTCAGGAGATCCTAATTTTACGATAATTTATCAGCCTAAGAGGGCTCCCTGTTAGAATATTTTGGCTAAGTAAAAGCTGTAAGGCAATATTACCTCTATATATGGTATTAACGAGCCATTACTGGACTACAGTTCCCAGTTCTAGTGTCTGCAGATAAAAAAAAGGATGCTGGCAAATTGGAAGCGATTCAAAAAACTGCAGAAGGATTCAGTCATCTGGAAACTGGATTATACAGAATGAGATAAATCAAATACGTTGAGCTGCTAATCAGGAAGTGTCCAGAGATGCTTATATCAGATTGTAACTATGCACACAAGGAAAAGAAACCAGCTCATTAGCAAACAAGGATAAAGCAAGATTCAGTGACAACACTTTGAAAGTATACATTCTCAGATTAGAAATAAGGCACATTACTTATTGTACTAATGTAGCTGAAAGAGTAGGGAGTTAACTATGTATCTTCAAAACTTGAAAAATTCTAAGAACTGTAACTAAATATTAGCTAGGAAATAAAAATTCTACATAGCAATTCAAACAAAGAGCATTTTTATTAATGTGCTTTGAGGCCTTGCCACATGTGAATGGCATCACAAAGTCTGCTTCCCCAGGGAAAAAAATAATACTAAGCAAAAAGCATGTTTGCAAAGTACCTCTTAGTCTCTTACCAGACCTGAATAAATCCTGTGTGCTGTCTTGAAATATTTTTAAAAGGTCAGATTAACCTCATTTGCACATTAGTAATCAGCCAGTTTGAAACTGGCTAAGATGTTATCTAAATATTCATTGTAATCTTGGTAAATAGGATTTGGATGATGATTTCTTTTCTTAATATTTTATGTTACAGTGCTTTTTAAAACCTTCATAAATAATCCATTTGCTGCAGCTGTATTGCCTGTCTGAATGAATGAATGTTGTAAATCATTCCCAGAATTTCAGAAAGGCAGATTTATCTGGTGCGTGTATCTGGTGCAAGTGACTCTCTATGCTTGTGGAAGTTGGTTTTTAAACAGGTTCCCTTTCTTAGTTGTTCTGTTTCTCCATTGTCTGCGTCAGCAGAGTTTGTGCACAGGTGTGCTGAGAGTGTTTAAGTGGACTGATGAGTACCACCTGACACAACACATAGTTTGGTATCCCATGATACTGGATTGTTAGTTGACTGCGTGGATCTTCCATTTAATCCCTGACTGCACCTAGAGCTGCTTTTTACTGTTGTTGGACTGTTGTAAAAAAATTTTATATAAAATACTTGAAATATTATAATGTGTTTGATGAATAGCTTTAGATACTAAAATTTGTTCTTTAGTATTCTAACATGCAGCATTCCCATCTCACTGCATGGGAATTCTGCCTGCCTAAGAAGAGCCCTAGCCCTAGTAATACAAAAAATACATGCTTTAGAATGATCAGATAACTGATCTGGATTCCTTCCCATGTTTTTTCTTTATCTACTAGTATATTGGGATGTGTTATTAACAGTTGAAATCAATGAGTGGATATGGTTGATTATAGATTGACCAAGTCTGAACACAATATTTGAGCTACAAGAAACACTAAATAGGTGTAAGAATTCATAAAAATAACATGAAGTTGATAAGTCCATCGTAGGCTGTATGGATCTGCATTTCAAGGTTAATGGTAACTCTTTTTCTGTTTTTTTTTCTGTCTGTAAGATTGTGACCTTGGATGTAACCATGAAATTGATACTGAATATTATTTCAAAATATTGCCCTGTGTAATAAGCCACTGTCATGGTTTAATATTTTACAGCATAGATCTGTTTAAATGGAAAGAATTTGCCTTGACTCATATTCTTCTGTTTTTCAGGAAAAGAAATGGAGCAATTTCAGTAACTATCCTATCTAACATCTGTCTCATATCTTAAGGAATATTACAAATACTTGCTTTGAATTGAGAAAATGACTGCAGCTATAGAAGAAAGTACCAGTCCAGAAAGTGGAACATCCTATAGTTAATTAGAAAGTAGTATAAAATAAATATACCTGTTATGGTGCGATTCTGGAGTGAAGTTAACTCTATAGCACACAGGTAGCTCTCCAAGGAGAAAGAAAAAAGAACTTTCTGTTTTTTCTAAATTATGGAAATTTTTTGGAAAACGTGGACATGGATTTTGAGCCTAGTCATGGTTTCATCGGAATTTCTCAGTAACAGCAGGCTTTCATACAGTTCTCAAGGTAGGGGTCCAATCTCTGTAGCTGGCAAGAAGCATGTATTTTTGCATTGTATTTGTGTAATATTTTCTAAACCATATTTATATAATTCATGAGCTCATCTGGGCTCTGCTCTTATTTTTATCATGATTAATTGTCATACAGATAAAATTTCCTTGTTCTAATTTCTCTCCGTCTACTTTTAATTGTAGGAAAGCCTTGCAAATTAAATCTCATAAAATGTACTTGATAATATTTGAGAGACTTGCCATGATAAAATTAACATGCTTTTAGACTAGGATGTAAGAATCTAATCTTGTTTTTACAATATAATCCTTTTCATTACTACTGTTTGTATTATTGCAACTGGATTTTATAGCTTTTGTCTTTGAATGGTAGCTCTGGGAAAAATAATGCCCCTCTTAAATTAGCCCAAATTATTTACATATTTTTGGTAAATAGGAAAAGATAGGTATTAAAAAACTTTTCCATTTCCAAAGTGATAAGCATATTAATAGGAAACCAAACATATTTTCTTGACTTACAAAAAAAATAATGTTTTGTTTTATTTTGTAAAATGCTGCATTATGCACTTACCTGAAGGTGACTTTTACTCATGAGAGTGATGAAATTTACCCACAAATGGTCTATGTTTATGCTACTACTTGTTGTTTCCTGTTATATTTTCTTCTCTTCTATGCCCACTCCCTGGACTGTCTTACCTTGTGATTGATTACAAAGAGGAATTCCTGTCTTACCTTGAACACTACCAACTAACAATCCCAATAAGGGTTGATCAAAATGGAGCCTTCCTCAGCTTTACTGTGAAAAATCCTAAACCCTCAAGAAGGAGGAGGAGCACAGACCCTTATGACCAAGAACTGGCAGCATCTAAATTATTTTTTAAACTTTCTGCCTATGGCAAGCACTTTCATTTAAACCTGACTCTCAACACAGATTTGGTGTCCAGACATTTTACAGTAGAATACTGGGGGAAAGATGGACCGCAATGGAAGCACGATTTCTTAGACCACTGTCATTACACAGGATATTTGCAAGACCAACACAGTACAACTAAAGTGGCCTTAAGCAACTGCAATGGTCTGGTAAGTCCATATTACATGTTATAGTATAAGTGTGCTTGTCCCTTTTAAATTACAGAAGAATTAAATTGGCATATCTTTCAGTTTTTCGAGTCCCTGTGGTAAGCAAGTAGACAGGAAGGTGCAGAGAATCCCTAAAACCTGACCTAGGTCTTGGGTAAAAGTAGATATCAGTTTCTCAAGCTTTATATAAGTAATGAGACTCAATTCTGTAGTCTTCTAGCAGGCAACTGCTATAGTGTTTATAGTGTCTACACTAGGGTTGCAGGATTATATCTGTGCTGAGATCTTTACAGTTGTAAGAAGCTTTCAAGCTCAAGGGGCAGGGAGGAAGAAACACTAGATCGTCCAGGGTACTGAATCTCTACAGAGAGATGTTGATTGGACTGAATACCCACTGTCTTTGAGTATTTGGGTTTAAAAACTGAGTAAATAAAAGAAGAAGAATTGTTTGGTGTAGACATCATCATTGCTATGAATTCAAGTTAGCAAGTTAGCAAGTAACAGCATCAGAAAGTAATTATATAACTTTTTTACCAGAAAGATTTTGTTTACAAATTATAAACTTTGCATTTAGAAGTAACATTAGAAGGTCTTACCTAATTTATTCTCATCTCTTCTCTTACTGGTGATCTTTTGATCATAGGACAGTAGTACATGCATGGAAAAATAAATTAGAAAATGAATGCAAAGAAATAAAAAAGCAGACTATTGAGTAACAAAGTACTAAAATAAAAAGGTATGACTATGAAACATTAAATCAAGAGCCAGTGTTTTCTCTAGTAAAAATATACATATATATTATGGCTTCTCATTCTGTTTTTTATTATGATAGAATGCTAGTCGATCTTGCTAGGAATAGGCAGATCTAACTAATTGCTCTGTTAAAAAAAAGATTACACAGAATTGCTAAACTAATTCTCATTTTTCCTTGGAAGTGCTATTGACTAATGCTTCTTGGGATGTTACTTTCAAAAAATAGCCAGCTGTTACAGACCTAGATAGGTTGCATTACACTCAACTACTTGTGATATGCCTGATACAGGCTAGTTTAACATTTCAAAGTGTTCCTGAAGAAAAATATTTAATGTGGATTTCCAGCGCTAAGTGAACACTTTCAAAGAAATGGAGTTAAAATTATATTCCATTGAGTGTGCTATTACAGTTTGGTTCATGTAGACTAATAGCAGATAGGTCTGAATTTAGTACAAATTTCACTTTAATTGCAGTTTCCACGTAATATTATTTCCCCTCCCCCCTGGTCACAGTTATTCAGACTTCAAACTAGTGCACTCCATCTTTGCTTGAATTCTTTTCAGCTAAAAATATGATGGAAACAAAGTCCCTTCTTTCAGGACTCATTATTTGAAAGAGGCAGCAAGCCTTTTTATGCTAATTGCTTCATGCTAATTGATGCACAGACTAGTTGGTCCCATTGGAGACTGCAGTAAGTGCCATGGTAACCCCATTTCGGTTCCTCTTTTACCTTGGCTAGGGGAGTAAGCCAAGAACTCCTGCCCTTTCCATAACTGACTCTTTTCCTTTCATGTTAGAAAAATAAAGGTAGGATGAAGCACAAAATAGCCTGTATTTTTCTATCATCTTTTCCCATCTGTTGCTCCTTGTGTCACTTCCTTTTTCTTCTAAAAAGCATGGAAGATGTCATAAGGAAGCAGAATCTTTTTTTTTTTCTTCTGTGCCTGACACCATGAGGTGACATTTAGCATGTTTTTCCTTTGCCCTTAGGCTGTCCATTTTGCTTGGAGTGAGGCTGCTTGTGGTTTTAGGTGTCAGTATTTTAACTTTGTATTTGTAAGTTAACTTCTGTGTAGAGTGTTTCCCAGTTAAATCATCATCATTATCAGTGGCTGTGGTTGTTGTCAGTCCTTATGTGTGTCTTTCAGGTGTTAAGGCAGTCTTAATCTAGTCTTTGGGCACACAGATTCTTCATCATCATGCCTCTTTACTTGGGACTTCATGTATCAATTGTGCACTGCATCTCTCAGGAAGATTGGTCACAAGTATGTGAGGCTCCTGTGTTGCTCCAGAAACATCAGCAGGGTGACACATGGCTCTGTCTCGGAGGCATGAATCCTGCAGAGGGTGCAGCAGTAGTCTTGACTTGGTACCATCCTTTGCTGTATGGGAACACTTCAGTGTTGGCAGTGCCTTCCAAAGCACAGTGTATGGGAGTCACCACTCCATTGAGATAAATGCATCACAAAGATATTTTTAAATTAAGATTCCTACTAATGAATGTTTTGTTATACAGCTGCTGGTTAGAACATGTTTAATGAAGCAATTGGCAGTGAATATTGAAGACAATATTGCTTGTTTTAAAGTTAGCAATAGCTCAGAATGCATTGTACTTAAGAGATTTGTTGTATTTTCCAGTTTGATTGCTAGTCTGTAAGTGACTGCCAATCATAGTCGAATAGTCCTTGATTAACATCTGTATTAATTCTGAATCAGGTAGTAAGTAATATTTAATAGGCTGTAATATTTAATAGTGAGTGTTGTTCACAAACAAAATGTATGCAATATATTTACTCCGGATGCCCTGTTAGGTTTCACTCTTGACAAATAGGTCAAATTTCTTTCCCTTATTGAATGTCTTGAATTATTCTTATTAGTTATTCAGAGTGGTTATGTAAGTGGTTATGTAAAAACATGATTTAAATAACATATGTTGTATGTCTTTGAAGAACACTTACATTGAGATAAATATGAGGAGTTTCATTATAATAAAACTGACAAGCAGTCAGTTGATTTTCCTATCTCTGTTTCTTGCTTCAGCCTCTCCCTCTATATTTCTCATTACCAAGTGCTCTAGAATTACAGACTGCTAGTTATTGAAATTTCAGTCCAGCTTCCATCTGCTGGCCCCTGATTATGCTATAAATTGTCTGAAGTTGTGAGTAAAGCTCTATAGTTCAGTGAGCATTCATGTCAGGAAATTGAAGGTCTTGTCCACAGGCTTGCTGGCTTCCAAACTCATGTTTACTGTAGTGGATGCTAACTTGCGGGTGGATTGCACGTTGGGTGTATAATGAACAGTGAGCAGCATCTTAGGGACTTTGGATGCTGGGTACAAGACAACCAGACTGAGGCATTTTCTAAGCTGATGATATCTTACTGAAGGAAAGGCGAAAAGAAATGGTGGTAGACTAGCTGAAGAGAGAGGAACTTCATCTCAGGAGAAAGGAGTTTGACTGACTCTGGGAGGAGCAAATGTCAGAGAAGTTCCGGAGCCTTCAGTAATGGAATCAAGCAAAACCCAAACTTTTTGCATTTTGACTCGCCTTTGTCCTCTGCCAGGTGTCAAAGCTCTTGACTCAAACAAGTTTTGCGTGGTAGAAAATGTTCCAGTTTTGGACTGAAAAAGTCAGTAGTAGGAACTATTTTGAGGCTATTGTGGTCCCAAGTAAATAGTTTTACATTGAATGGTTAATGTAAAACATGCAGTATTTCTGTATATGTGAAGTTCATGCATTGCATAATGTTTGTGCTGGACAGCAGTTATCTCCATCCAAACAGAAATTATAAAGAAGACACAGGTAGGTGTTTGTAGCTTAAGAGCCTGAGCTTACTTTTTCAGTGGGGAATTATTTTGCTGGAAGACTTAATGTTTGCTTCATGTATTCCTAAATGCATGTATTTATAAATTATATATTTTTTGTGAGAGTTAGTTCATTTGAAAGCCATTTTTACTCTAAACAACACATCTACTTTTATAGATAATTTACATATAATACGGTATTTTTAACTGTATGTGAAATAATTCTTTATCAGTATCTTTAGGGCTATCCTTGATACTCATCTGTTTTTGCAGTACATCAGTATTCAGAAAATTATATACAAGCTGTTCCTATCCTAGTTTTAAGGTTTTAAGTTTTTGTTAAATTCCATGATGTACTCTCTCAGGCCAGATCACTACTTTTTTCATCTTTGAGAGCACAGTAAGTTAATGCAATCTTTTTCCTCGATCACAAAATCATGGTGTATAGCCAGCTGTTGACATACTGAACAACACTGACTTGTTTTCAGAAGTTTCCATTACTAGTACTTTATATTAAAGATGGATAAAGCGTAAAGCCTAAAAAGATTCAAGGCATGGAAAAATTGTGAAACTATAGTGCTGTGTGGAAAAGGCATGTGCTTACTTGTCCCCCCTAATTCAGTTTGTTTTTGCAACTGATGGATGTCCCCCATCTGAAGGAGGTTAAGGCCCTGGCTGGACAGTCTGACAGAAAAAGATTCTTTTTCACAAATTCAGGGGAACTCCATGTGGATTCACAGATTTGTCTGAGCATGTCAAAATGCTGGAACCAGACCTTGTATATGTTAGCATGAATTGGCAGTCTGTAGTGGGATTGGATAACACAGAACCTCAAACAATCTGTTTTAGATAATAATCTTGGGAATGTTCCTTGTAGTAACATACTTGGTACATTCAGCTTGTTTCTTATATTCATGGTATTATGTCAAAACCTTTTCTGGTCATTCTTATGTCTTAATGATATTTCTGATGCTTTGGAACAGAAGTTTAATTTATGAACTGTTAAAATACAATAGCAACACTTAAAAACAAAATGAAAATTAATTCATTTTAATGCATTAAATGGGCATTATTTCAAAATCCTTTTTCAACTGAACTTTTGTTTTACTCAGATAGTGGATTATAAATGAAGGCTTGTATTTAGAATGTTGGTTTGGATATATATTTCCCACCATGTATTAATCAGATATTGCTGAATACATAAACAATGTGAGTATCTGTAGCCACATGGATTTTTGAAACCTAGAATATATGCTGGCCATCACCAAGGTACTTTTTAGTTGCAGTATTCAGAACTCTTCGTAAAAATCAGTCATTTCACAGTTGAATCCCTGTGATTCATCAAAACCATTTGCATCAATTTTGTTCTTTCAATGCTAAATTGTGGGAAGTATAAGCCTGGCACAGGTAGATGCATAAATGCATATTTGTCTACGCAGAGTCATTGTGTTTCCAGTGCTAATTGAATCACTCATCTGACTGCAACAGCTGACCACACATGCTTTCACTACCTGCTTGTAGATCTGTGTTAAAATTTATTTGCAGTTCCTTAACTAAGCATTATTAGAATGTATTTTCTTAAGTAGCATAGCATTTGGGAAAATGAGATCAGATATCAGCTAGGCATTGGAAAAAGTGGTGATGCTGTCCTTACTGTCTTCACTGCTGACACCTGAAGGAACTGTGACCATTGCAGATATTCTTTAGTTATTTGCAGAAGCAAGTATGCAATTTGTATAGAGAATTAATACTGCAATTAAATGTTTACGATATCTGAATTTACTTAGTTCTGCTAATCTTGCCACTTATAATTATCAGTTTCAGTATCTGATATAGTTATCTCATTTTTGCTTAGACTTGCAAACATGGCTAGACTTGAGTACAGACAGGAAGGATGTATGTTCTGTGGGAATTTAAGTTAGGACCCACTCTGAGACATTGCCATAGATTGGGTGGTACCTCTGTCTTCTTAGGTCTGGCATGAGGCAGACAGCCTGATGGAGGTGGCCAGAACCACTCCACAGGACTCTCTTCCTGTGGGAACATAATACCAGAGCTTATAATGGCTCAGGATTCGCTTGAACCCAGATGTCTGACATGCAGACTGGATGCAGTCCAAACTGTCAAGGTTCTTTCTGCACATCTGGCAAGCCCAGTTACAATTTGGTTTATATTTTCAATACTGTTTAAGCAGCAGTATACCAGTAAATGATTTATTTTTTAGTAAAATCTTCGACTTCACGTTACAAGAAGGCATTGTAAGGGAAATTTGATACTGGCATTTTCCAGGTGATTTTAGACCCTGATGTTACCTTCTGAGTTAATAATTGAATTAGTAGTGAAAAATACCACTGAAGAGGAACATTTACTTTTGCATTCACAATGTAAGGAATGCGTAATTGAAAGCTGCAGTCTGTTCATACATATATTTTCACCATTTATAACAGAGTTCTATTTGGAAAACACTTGTTTCTGACATATTGCATAGGATTTTTATTTTGTAAGTTTTATATTGTTGTTTCAGAAGTGAAGAACAGTAGGCATTCTATGTACAAAACAGTGGCAGGACAAGAGCTTTGACCAAGAGTACAAAGACAAGTTCTGATCTTTGAGAACAGCTTTATGACTTTTAGAGCAGATACAGAGCAAGTGGTCTTATGACTGATCATAGAGGTCTTAAAAAAGATTCATGTGTAATACATGTTTTACAGATTAAAGATGTGGTATACATTTGTGATTCATCAAGTCAGGTTATGAATGTAGCAGCTCCTGCTTCCAGGCTTCTGTCTGATGAATAGCTCTTCCCTGTGTAGAAAGTTTGTACATTCATAATTTTCTACATATGAGTATCAGAATTTTTTATTTAGCAAGCATTGGTGTAGAAGTATGTCAGGGTTTATTCCCCAATATTTCTATATCTGAAATGATCCAAAGCCTGGATTTTCTGCTAAAGTTCAGTTTTAATTGCTGAAGGTTCAGGAAATTGCATACTTGGCCCGAAATCTCCCCTTTCTTCCATAAACCACTTCCTGTTTGGAAGAAGCTGAGTTCACAAATGTGAAAGTTATGAGAATAGAATATCTACTATTCTGCACTGCAGTATGAGGAAAAGAAATATTCATTTGTTATGGAGAATGAGATCTAGTGTACAGTCTGCAATAACTCTTGTTTACTAGATTTATGGCAACAGTTTTTACAGTATAAATGCTTTGTAGACAGTGTAACTTAGTATAAATAATTTGATTTCTATTAACTAGCTCACTTCTGGGATTGTGTCTGGATGTAAAATAAAAATGCTTTCTTTGAATATGTGTTCCAAAATTAATCCTTCATGATGTTTGTCTTTAAACAACTTCATAAACTTTATGAAATATTTGGCTTTAAGCATCTAGCAGTGTGGCATCACAGAGGGATATTGGACCTGCATTAGAGCAAGACTGTTTTGGCTTGGTGTAATTTTTAATGGATATGAATCATGTAATATTGTAATATTCTGAGAATGTCTCTTGCTTTTTTAACTGCATCTACAAAAAAGACCTGAAAGTTCTCCACAAACAGGACAATGATAGTTGTATTTTTTCTCACTGTTTTGTTTATAGGCACCTACTCTGCTCATACTAAATCAGCAGACAAGAGCTGGCTCATGCACTGTTATATGTGTTAGCTTCTAGCTGTGGATTTCTTCACAGAGAACGTTTTTTAAAGTTAAGTTTTGTGATAGTAGTTTCATATTGTCTATTGTAAGCTTTTGTTTTCTTATTTACTTCTTTAAGCATGGAGTCATTGCTACAGAAGATGATGAGTATTTTATTGAGCCTTTAAGAAATATAACAGAAGATTCTAGTAACTATAATTACGAGAATGGTCAACCTCATGTTATATACAAAAAATCTACCATGCACCAGCAGCACCTCTATGATCACAGTCACTGTGGAGTATCAGGTAAACAAGAATGAGTGTTATTCCTTTTAAAAAATGATAACTTGAGATGCATTTTAAGATCTTGCTTGTTTCACATTTAAGACGTAGGCAAGAATGTAGCAACGAGAATCTTCTTTCTGGGTGATGTGATGTCTTGTTGAAGAGTAGTTTTGATTTTTCCTTTTTTTCAGATTGAGAATATAGTGTATTTAAAAAACTTAGCAGGAGTAAGTCTTGTTTTATGCCTGTTGTGTGTACAGTGTTAGAAATGAGTGCAGGCTTCTTCAAAATGTGTATAAATGTACTTCATTTCCCAACAGGAAAGCGTGCTTGAACGACTACATATTACAGTTCAGTGTTTAGTATGTGTTCAGTCTCATTTGAAGAAACTTGATATGTAATAAATATGTCAGCATTATGATTATCAATACATTTGGAACTGTGTCTGTATCTTTATTGTTTACGGAGGTTTATTAGGGTTTTGATACTGTTTTTTGGTCCAGTTTGTTGACATTATTCCATTATAGTCAAGTATGTGATTTACCTGTGCCTTATAGGCAGGATTAAATGGTTTTGATGGAGAGATATTTTCTTGTAAAGTAGTTTTAACCCCTATAGATATACGTTTCAAGTACTCTGACATAACCCTTGATTAAACTGAAAACTAACTTCTTGAAGACAGCATGCAGTAAATCTGACAAGTTTTTTTAGAGTCCAAAAGTAATTTTTAACATGCTAGAAAGGTGTTCTAACCTTGTAAATTGTTTATATTTCAGTAATAGCTTATTCTTAAAAGTTCAGTCCTAGGCAGTTGTATTCTATGAGATTCAGTGCATGGGGCAGACTGACAGTAAAATAAAATAATATCATTGTTCACTGATGTAATTTATTTTAGCTTCCCTTGGAGTTTATAATGTTTAGCAGCATCAGCTGCCTAAGCTTACAGTACAGATTGTCTGCAAGATCCCATTCTTGGGAGATAGCTTTTTCTTGAGTGTTTCAGTTAATTGTGCTTATTCATGTGTGTACTTCTGTTTTAGTTTGAAAGTATTATTCAATATACATGCTTATAATATTGTGAAACAAATCTCTTAAATGTTACTGGCTGCTAACTGATTGCAAAATTAGGGTACTGGTATATGTTCATTTTGCTTGGAGAGATGTCACTTAAGCTGCTTGAAATAAGTGGAAGGATTTGAAATGTAGGGACATGTCATTTTTACCATTATTATATCCCTACAAAAAGAAAGGATATTGGCTTTGTTAGATCTTGTCTTCTAGCGTAATGCTTAGAAGTCATTCTATTCCAAGCCATGAAACAGAGGCAGCTACTTTTGTCAGGTTGTTATTCTGGTGGTATCTGTCAAATAGAGAACAGGTTGATCAGAGCTATACATCTTGCATGCATTTTTTGTAAAACATGATATAATATTTAGCATTTATTACTTAGTATAACTGATGATACCTTTTCTCTTGGAAGCTCCTGTGCATTCCCTGAGCTTTCATAGCCTGAAGTCCTTAATTACTGAAGTACTGAAGCACTGCTTTTTACAAGCCTGAGAATATTATGATGCTCATTCATCTCAGTTTCTCCTTTTCATGTTGTTCTGTATACTATTTCCACTCCATTAAAATGTCTAAAAAAATTCACTCTCTGCCAAGACTGCAAGGTCTTGCTTTTCCAGATGACATTCTGTTTACCCTCATGGGTACCATAGCCTTTTAAACTCATTTTCTGACCATTGTTGCAGCTTTATCTTAAAGGGAAATGGCATACAAAGCATCCTGAAATACCTAAAAATAAAAATTAAATATTAATTTTCAGTTTTGCAGCTTTCACATGCAAGGATTAAAGCCAGATATTCCATGATGTTTAGGTAATTTGACTGGGTTTGGAAGTTTTGAACATTTCAGTTTTGTTGTTTAACATGCAAATGTAACAAAGCTGTAACTACCTTTTAGCAGCGTTTGATTTATTTTGTCTGGAGACTGATTTTAACTTTACCTGCAGAACTGTTTTCCTAGTATTCTATGTCGGGAGGAGTCTGCTTGAGAAACTGTGCCACTATTCATTGTTTGTCAAGTTTCCCCTACTGTAACCTAGTTTATTTTGTACCTTTTCTCCATCAGGGAAATAGTCAAGATTTTGAAGTGTTGATAGAGACAAGGGGAGTGTAATTTCTGAGCTTTCTGAGAAAAATGACAATAATAGAATAGAAAGTGAAGTTCAGAATGTGGTGAAAGCACGATCAGAATTGACTGGGATCAGTAAGTGATGGCCTACTTCATAGACACTGGTAGAATTATGATTGCTAATACAAGAGGAGAATTGGAGATGCATGGAGAATCAGATGCGAGCACAGGATACATTTTCATAATTTAAATTGGCTCTTAAGCATTCAAAATATAAAATGTTGAATTTGTGTTTCATGTATGTATTGTCACTAATTAATTACATTTTATTAAATACAGCTGAAATCACTAAGGCCTTGATAAGAAGTTTTCCACTGCCAAATTCCAATTGCTTCAATGGGGTTTGAGACCACTGGATTATCTTGCAAAATGCTGTATTCGTATAGCATTGAGAAACAGCAAAAATTGACATATGAAAGCTGGCAGATTATTTCTCGATAGTTCTGGTTTTTTTATTTATGTAGTGATTTCATTTCTGTCAGATTTCACAGTTGGTATATTCTAAAATGGAATAAAAGCTTGCTAAATGCACGAAATAATGATGCTAAAACATTTAGAAAAAACAGCATAATGTTTTGCTTTGTAATATTGTCATAGCTGCATTTAACATAACAAGCTTGCTCTTGCATTTTTCTATTTTTGCTTCTTTCTTTTTACCTTGATCACCACCCAATATCTTGGACTTAGGAAAACTTGTGTACAGTACTTGTGAACTCCATGTCTACATGGGTTTGCATTTCTTTTCAGTTGCAGTTTAAAACCTAATTTCACACTTCTGCAATAATTATTTTGGGATTATTTTTTCTGTGGGTTTTTTTTCCCTTTATTTTTCCATTTATTTTTGCCTTTTCTTACTTCCTTATAATTATGTTCAATGTTAATGGAGTTTATTTTTTCTTTTTTAACTTATGAATATAGTGAAAGAATGATGTAAGTTGCCATGTAACTATTTTCACTAAATAAATTATATATCTTTATTTACTGATATATTTTAACATTTATATAATTTTGAGATCAGCTGAAGCCTTAAGCTTCTCATCTGATAAGACAATGAGATATGGTTGTTCTTATGGAGTCCTCTGAGACCTTTGTTTGAAAGATAGTATGAAGACGATTCCAAAATAATTCTTTTTTCCTTTTGAAAGTTTTAGACTTGAAATAAGTAGTTTTTAAATGTTTAGAATAGTTTGCATTTTGAGGAAAATTTTGAGTTAATGTGGAAGCAGTACTTTCTTTTATTCCAAGAGCATCAGTAACCATCAGCATTTGTTATTTGAAAAAGAATCAATTAAAAAAAATTAGTATAGTAGCTGTCAGAGAAAATTCCAGACATTTCTAAGACATTTCATCTCACTGTGTAAGTGAAATGAAAATTTTTGAACAATTCAAGCAGCTTTGAATTTTCTAGAATAGAGGTGAAAAACAGGAGAAAGCTTAGTAGTCATTACAGGATCCAAAACAGGCTTTAATACTTCATACAGGATTTTTTTAGAATGAATTATACCCAGTGCGGAATGAGGACAATTTTGCTACTGGTATTTTTATAACTACCAGATTTACTTAAATTTTTTTACTTTTCTAAAATATGCGCTTTGTAGAGCCAATACCGTAGCCTCAAAAATTATTAAACACTGCAACAGTGGGAGTGCTGAAGGTTTGTATTCCTTGTTTTGACCTGAGCATACATTCTTTGTGGTGTAGTTTTTCCTCTTTGAAATCAATGTGCTTAGCTGACTTGCATAAAGCACTGGGGGTTTTTTTGGGAGCTATTGGTTCTATCCCTACTCATCCTTAGCTGACCATGTTTTAATAGAAGTAGTGATGCAAGAAAATTGCTCATTTGAGCAGTCCTGTTCAGGCAGCTATAAATGTATCTCTTAATGTTCTTGTGCTCATCTGTAAATACCAAGAATAATGTAGATATTTTGAAATCCTACTTAGATAAAACCAGACTAACAATATACTTTGCTAAACTTTAGCTTGAGATCTTTGTTGACTCTTATGAAATATGATGCACACTAAAAAAAGTCAAAAAATTGAATCCATCCTTCCCTTCCTTTGTATGGAAGGATGGATTCAATTTTGGCCTGAGGACAGGAATTAGAATTCAAAGTCATCTTGTAATGTTTGTTTTTCTGATAATTACAGCTCTTTGGATTTTTAATAATTTATCTCTTGCACACAAGAAATATTTTTCTATGTATTTACCTGAAAGCCAAACAAGAATCAACATATTTGAACTGAAATTTTTGTTGAAATAACTACAGCAATTATCCCATGTCAGACCATTAAAAATTTTCTATTAGAGTTAATTTGCATGGTAGATAAAATATAATGTGATAACTTTCTGAAGAGAAAATTGATTCATTTTAGGCATGTAAGCCTAATTGCTTAAAAATTACAGATTTTTGCAGGAGGGGAAAAGCTTTTTAGTGTTTTATGAGCACGTTTTATTACTCAGTAAATTTTGATAACTTTTACATTAATTTTGAATTTTTGGTTTCTAGTATTTTTTTCCAGAGGTTACAGCTGTCTTGTTCTTATTCTTAAAGTTCTGATGTGTTCTTGTGGTTAATTATAACTAATCTTTAATAGTAACATAAGTGTGCGAAGTCAGATTTATTAAGAGAGGATTGCTGCTTTGTCATCCTAATTCAAATTTGAGCAGAGTTGAGATTATTGGTGCTCAAAGTTGGCTTTCCATAATATAAGTTAGTTTAAAATAATTTAGAAAATAAAGAAATTTAATTTTTCTTTGCCTCAAGAAAGACATCTTTGCTAGAACCTTGGAGATGGCAATCTCAGCATAAGCCAGCTGCATCTGAATGAGTTGTACTAGTGACTCCCTCTCAAGTATGTAATTGTTTTGGTTCCTAGAAGACCTCACGAGAAGCGAAAAACCTTGGTGGATGAATGATGCATCTGCTTTTCCAGCTTCACTTCCAGTCAATGGCACACTAAGTAGTCATAGTCGACAGAAGAGATCTGTAAGCCTTGAACGGTTTGTGGAAACACTGGTAGTAGCAGACAAAATGATGGTGGGATACCATGGTCGCAAAGACATTGAACACTACATTTTGAGTGTAATGAATATTGTAAGTTTCATCCTTCTCTGTGTTCATATCAATATGTATGTACTGAAATGATAATGGACTTGTCAAGTGTTTATTTATTGCCATGAATAATTTTTAATATAAGTACTAACTTGCAGAGATGAATAGTTTAAATACTGGAAATCTTAGCATTTTGAGAAAATGTCAATAAGTATGTTGTGATCACATTTAAATTGTTGTCTTTAATTTTGAATTCAAATAATTACATTGAGGTTTTGCAGTTTATTCTGCTTACATCATCACTCTAAATGCTTGTGCTGGATAAATTATGAAACAAGGTATAAATGGTTTCAACTGAAAAGTGTTAACTCAAAAAGGGTTTTTTTTAACTGAATGGTCATTTTTTGGTCAAAAAACAATTTGTATTTAGGTGACAATGGTACTTTACATTATGGAACTACATGAAGAAATTGGGTTTATTTTTAACCATTTAGGAAGCAAGTAGTGTTTCTTGTCTGACTTTTGCCTTTTCTTATTTTCTGGAGGTCAGGTTGCCAAACTTTATCGTGATTCCAGTCTAGGAAACGTTGTGAATATTATAGTGACACGTTTGATTGTCCTCACTGAAGATCAGGTAAGAGCTATTGTGCTAACCTTTATACCTGTGAAATACAAATTACATTATTGCATAATATAGAGTTATTTAATTATAGCTTGAAGTGGCTGCCTCTGAGTACAAAATTTATCATGTAATTTTTCACTACTTTAATCAAGATGAAGCAGTTCAAAGGAATATTCCTCATGTATCATCTCAAAGATATGTATTCTTACTTCAGGTGACTATTATTACACCTTCGGGGATGTTAGCTTTATTTTTAGAACTGTATTTTGATTTTTTTTTTCTGTATTGACAAAATTATTATTAAAGTTGGAGCAGAAAGAATGATGGTTCAGTAGTACACAGCTGAACTTGGGGTCAGATTTTACAGAAATAAAATTTGGCAAGAAGATTTTATTCCTAGAAACCACTGCTTCTAATTATAGTCCCATTTTAGTTTTCAAAAGGCTTAACAACTGACCTTAGTAATTTGTTTGGAACATTTCTGGTATGCATGTTGTATTGCAGCCAAACTTGGAGATAAACCACCATGCAGACAAGTCCCTCGATAGCTTCTGTAAGTGGCAGAAATCCATTCTCTCCCACCAAAGTGATGGAAACACCATTCCAGAAAATGGGATTGCCCACCATGATAATGCGGTTCTTATTACTAGGTATGGTCATTATAAGTATTGTGTTTATTTTATTTCTTGTAGCTTTCTTGTTCTTAGCACATATATGTCTAGAGGCTAGTTACAAAATAATATATTTGGTAGGTAACCTTAAAAGGAGGAAAATTAACAGATGGCTTGTCTTAAATATATCAGATTATTAAAATTTAGATTAAGGATTTCAAAAAGATCTGCAAATCACTTGCTTCTGCTGTTATTTTCACTTTGTAATTGCCAATACAAAGTATTACAGTAGAAAAGATGGATCCTATTGAACATTTTATACTTTAATATTTGAAAAGAATTCATAAGATCACAGACAACAAAACAGAATGAAAAATGTATTGTTAACCATGTAAAGTGTTTTTGTAAGAATATCAAGCCAGAACTTCAACTAGTGTAATAGTATTTCTCTGAAAACAGGTTCTTGCAGATTCCAGCAATATGAGACTCTGCTTTGTAGTTGGTTTGATTTATTATGCTTAATTAAGATGAGAACTGACAATTTTAATAGGTAGTTTCAAAGCCCTGCATATGTGCCCATTTGTTTGCTTCTATTTTGCTGTTACTGTGATAAATTCAACATAACCTGTACTGTAATCTTGTGATCCTGATAAAGGCATTTGTGTCAGTCCCTTTGCAGTTTGGTGTAGGCAACTGTACTTTAATACTTTAATACTTTAATATTTTAATAGAAGATAAGTCTCACTCTTATTTAAGGATACTATTTGTTCTTTTTTGTTTTGTTTTAAGTCGCAGCAGGTGCATCAGCTCTAATTTTGATTAGGATCTTTTTATTATGATTTCTGCTTTCCAGGACAAATTCTGTACTACTTTGCATGTAACCTATTTTGGACTAATTTCATTCAGTGCAGAAAAATTTAAATACTGATTAAAATAATGCATATTTTGTATAATTTTGCATAAAATTTGTGGAAGTTTATTTTTTCCTCAGGGAGGTAGTGTTTCTTCTTGGTTTTGTTTTGCATAATGAACAAATCTTACTATTTTTGAGAGGAAATAGAAGCTAGTGAATCACTTGCATGTATTTTTTTATTCATATTTCACATATAATTATGTATGTTCTTAAATAGTACATAGTAAAAATCAGAGTGCTTAAATGCTAGAGTAACTCAGAAATCTTTTAGATTTTAAGAAGTGTAAAAAAAAGATTAAGCCCTAATACAAACAAATCAAATACAATTAAAAATAAAATAGTTGCATTTTAAGGTCTTAATTTTTCACAAAGACTTTTGTTTATGATCAGTTTTGTGCCTATACATAATTCCTTGACTAGGACTTTTGAAGCTGAATATGTGATTGTAGCTTTGCTACACATGACATTTTCACTGGTATAATTTAGACGAGTGGGAGAAGTGTAATCCTTGGGTGGTATGGTTGTGTCCGTTGAAGCTCCTCAATGCACATATGCATAAGCTGTATTGGCAACTCTGTATTTTTACTGCTATGGCTGACTAACCTGACATTTTGTTGGTGGTATTCTGGCATTACAAGTCACAGTTGTTTTCCTTCACAGCTGTGCTTTAATGTGTTTGATTGCTGTATATTCTGTACTGCCTTCCCTCATGTGATAGGGTGTTCCAGTGGGATGTTCCAGTGTAGCTCCAAATAGTTCACTGGCTTAAGCCAGTGTTAACTTGCAGGCCTCTGACTCTAAAAGGAGTGATTTTTGAGAGAATGTGAGTAATAGTTGTTCAAAATTATATTTTTTCATCAAAAACCAATAAATACTGAGGACTCGTTTTAGTTCTTCATTATGGGGGCTGTAATTATCTAAGTATGTGCCATGTCTACACTGAATTTTAAAAGGGATGTAAGAATTTTATAGATTCCTAGTTTTCTTCTAAGAAGTTTATACCTCTAAGAATATACCTGTATTTTAAATCAACAAAGTGCCTCAGTGTTGTGTCTGCAGGCTAGTAATACTTACTTGTATAAAGTTCAGTTATAAATGTTTCACACCAAAATGCTTCTATTTGTTTATTTATATAATAATTGTAATTCCTTAAAATAATCACAAGGGCTGTGCTAATCAATTTGAGTGGCTGAATCCAGCATTTACAGAAACTGCTAGCTATCCTTGCTGTTGCTAATAAAATGAATCAGGTTATGTGAAGAATCAATAATTCTTTTTGTGGTTGGAAAGAGTAAGGACAAATTTATATTCATATAAATATGTAAATCCACTAACTTAAATAATTCTGAATTTATTACTGAAATGTTGATATACTTGTTTTCATTCTCTTGTCTATCTTTCACTTGATGAACCAGATTTAAGGCACTATATGTGAAAGAGAAGGATATAGCTGTGGTTCTTTAAACTCATAATGTACTGGGAAGGTCTTTAATAACCATGTCTATCCAAAGGAGTTTGGGCCTATACTACCAAAAATTAGGATACCTTTTAGCCACTCCAATAGTATTTTGAAAGCAGTTTCCTGAATCTGTCCCACTGATGCTGCTCTGCTTTGTACAGAGCAATTACATTTTTATTGACTTTGACACTGGAATCAATTTTTTGCTCATTGTGTGTACTTCTATTTTATGGCAAGTAGGAACATTTCAGTTCAACATTATGAATAGTTTTGTGTTGATTAAAACCAGATTTTTTGGTAGGTATTGATTATTTGAAAAGATTACTGAGTCCTGTTTAAGTATTTAAGTTTGCAGCTACATTAGTCTTTATCTGAAATATGAGGCAAAGGAAAATGAGTCATTATCTTCAACCATGTAAATGATTACAGCATTTCAGCTTTTCTTTGCTATCCCTTCATGTTGCTTTCAAAGATGTCATGGTCTGATCTGGGAAAAACAGTATTAAGGCTGCACATTCTTTAGGAGTATCTGCTTGACGAATGCAGACTGACTTTTGTATCCTAAATAAGCTGTATGCTCAAACAAGGTAGCCTCACTAGAGTGGAGGTATGACAAACTGATCTCTTAAGTCCCACAGAAGCATTGCCATGCCTTAAGCCACCAGTCTTTAGACAAGAGCCTGCCTGTGTTTGGTGTTCCTGGTCTATGGACCTATCTGGTCATGGTCCTGCAGCCACCCTGCAGTCTGCTAACTGGGTAGGAAATTGCAGAAAACTTCTTGTTTGCTAATTGAAAATACACAAGCTAGAGACTGGTCTAAGTAAGACTTTATATTGTATATCACCTGCATTTTTTCCAGTAAGAGAATATATTTAGGTGTCAAACTTCAGTGTTTTATCCTGAAATTGTCCAAGGTCAGTTCTTGGAGGCAGGTAAAAGTGAAATACTAAGAAGACAGATTTGAATATGACGCTGATTATTGGTGTAATGCTGTTAATACAATGTTGCTTTTTTTTTTTTTGTGAAAATTTTTACAGAATCCTAGTGAATCCTTAAAATTATTTTGTACTACAAAATAATAAAAATAGGAGAAAAACTTGTATGGATGTCTAATCTCAAATTCTTAGATAAAGAAAGAGCTCTTGCATTTGGTTCCTCTATTCTTGCATCATTATATAATAATCTTGCTTTTTAGCACAATGTCAGATAATTAATTCTAAAAGCCAGTGTAAATTTTGAGGCTTGTGCATCCCACTCCAGTGTAGAGGTATCAATTTGTCTTTTTGAAGTTAGTTCTTATTTGGTGGTTTGGTTTTTTTTAGCCTCCTTGGTAGGCTGCTTCCTCTTTTTGTTTATTCAGAAACTCTTTAAGATATAGGGTCTCCATAGATTGCAAACCCACAAACATTGCGAGCTATAGTGTACAGATATTATTTTATTTCTGCTTATATTTTTGAACCCTCCCCTTCCATTTTAATCAGTGGCTTCCTTCCCTTGATCATAAAGATCATGAAGTAGGAATTGTGGTATTCCTTAAGAGCGCCTTCGTTAACATTGTGAACAGAACCATTCCTTTTCCTATGTACCTGCACAGAACAGTAATGGCCAGAAGGTTGGATTCTTGGTTACACTGTATCAGGATTGACAGGATGAACAATTTTTTAAAAGGCCTTTTGTTTTTCCTTTATACTGGAAGTGTTCTCTAGTGCTACATTTCTCTATAGCTCAAGAGGGCTAGTTTGATTTGTCCAGGTACTGAAGAGTTGTTTATCCAAATTATGTGTGGCCGATGCTCTAAACATTGCAGCAGTGGAGTGTTTTGCTGCTGAGATGGAAGATTACTTTGCCTCCTGGTGCCTTAGTAGATGAAGTAAAAAGGCATACTGGATGGGCCATAGGTTTCGGGGGAAAGTTGAGGTGTGTATTTCTAAAGGGACAGAATCTAGGCTGTGAGATGCAATTGTTTTAAACAGAAAAACATTTGAAACCTCACTCACTTAAGGAAACAGTACTTCTCAAAAATTGTTGAATGAAACGTCATCTACTGTTGGTAGTTCACACACCACGAGTTTGTTTTACGTTTTGAAAGGAAAAGAAATTCACTATATTTGAAAAAAACATTAAGATCTCTTTGCAGCTTGGGTGCTTCTATGGGAACATTCCTTGCAGAAAACTTACAAGGATTAATTTTAAGACTGTAAACCTTTTTAGGTGTATCTACATAAAACCTGTGTAGTTTTATGTAGATACGCCTTCTGAAATTTTTGACTTAAAATACCTTGAAATACAAAAATCTTTTACTTGGATTGAAATCCACTTGAATTAAGGTCACAAGTGGTGTACTGCTTTAGCAACAATTAATTCCACAGTCCCACTGAACTGATATACTCTGTTGGAAGGATCCTTATTTGATTGAATAAAGAATCAGAGCTGTAAGATGTTTTTATTTTGATATAAGCTAATAATTGATATAATATCAATTTTGATAATTGATTAAGTCAAATGCACCTTGATTTGCAGGTTGTACTGATGACAGTAAAAATGCTCAGTACCCCAGATGGTAGATTTTTTCTATTTGTCTGGGTCTTAAGTGTGTTTGTGTATGTTAATATTGTGAGACAGTGAATGAGCTCTCTCTTAATAGACACTTGTATTTTTGCTGGGTACCACTGTACTTGTAACTAATTAAGTAGGTATATTGCTAAGTGGCTGCTGTTGGCATTAACACCAGTATTAGTATACAGCATTTCTCTGGCAACACTGTTGAAGCCCATATGGGAGGCATTAGCATTGTTATGTGGTTGATTTCTTGAGTCTTTCAAGGAGAGAATTGATTTATGTTTATTGTATATGCATAAGATTAATTTCACAATGCTTCAGTCAGTCATTTCCTCATTCATGTGCTCTTATGGGTAGGGAGCACTTTCATTTGTCTGTGAGATGCATCCAATGTGCAGGCTGGTGCTGCTGCCTTTTCTTAAGACACAGAAAATATATTTAGATGGCAACAATTCTAAACTCCTGTAATTTTTGTGGTTCATAATCTAAAAAGAGAAATATTTCTGACATTGCTGTAGATACTCAAGAGGATCAAAACATTTCTTGTTTCATTTTGCATACCTGTGTAGAGGTGACCACAATATGTCTTTAATTTTTTAAATAACGTTAGAGTTTTTAGGCAGCTGGGGATAGTTTTGTAATTGCATTGTCCAGATAGCAGTCCTAAATGAAAATTTGTTTAATGAATACTCTTTCCCTTTTGCATGTCAGTTGCCTTTAGGTTAGTAATATATTTTTAATCTGTAATAGTAAGTAACATTCCCCTATCAGGTTCTGTACTGGTTAAGGCATTTGGTAGCAAGATGAGGCCAACCAGCCAGGACTGCAGATTCCTTTACTCCTGCAGGTCCAAGGTTGTTATGCTTCTTTTCTGAGGCATTTTCCACTTTTCTTCTAGGCTTCTGAAGTTTTTGCAAGATTCCTCTTTTTTAGAAGGTACTCTTACCCAGCTCCATGAGCACAATTTCGTAGCTTTGTCCAATAAATCTGTAGAGGCAAAGCATTTCTGTTCTCATGTAGCCTTGTCTTGGATTCTCATCCTGTGGCTAGTTCCTTTGTTTGTAAGAAGAGCTCCAATTTCAAGCAGTAATTCTGTGTCTTGTTTCTTATTTACATGACTCTGAAGTCCATTAAGCAGTTTTCGCCCTTGTTTTTTTGTGTAGCTTTTTAGCTTTTTCTACTGGAGTTCCTGAGATTAATTTAAGCTGTGACAGGAGACACAGTTTTCTTATTTGATTTTTGTGCAAAAATCATAACAGTGCCCATTGACTTGGTTTTCTTGTGACCACATGTGTAAGATTGAGGGAGAAGTTTGAAAAGCAGAGAGGCATATATTGCCCTTAGTGTCTGCCTCTGCAGATATATGAAATATAAGGAGTCAGCTTTGCAAATACTACCACTAAATTCCCATTATCTATGTTTTCAGGGAATTGAAGGGGTTTAAGAGGAAAAAGTGTATCTGCGTATTTGGGGAAAAAAAACCCAAACAAAATTGAAGTCTCCTAGGGCTTTGCTCAGGAGACTGAGGAAAGTGAGGCATTTTATGTTGTGTGCAGTGCTTGACAGAGGAGTATTTATTCCAGGGTTTCTATACAGGATGTATTCCTTACACTCCTTTTTAGAGATCTGCTATTGACCACTTGAATCAGTCACGTTGCTAGATATGGCATCACTTTCATAATTTTTATATTCTTACTTCTGTGTCAAAAAATGTTAGGGGTCTTTGCTATCTCTGCTAAGGCATATTCTTTGGAATGCTGATAGACTGATAAAAGAAAAGTTGTGACTGAGACATGCAGCATAACAACTGTGATCTGTGTTTAGATGATTCACTTTAGGTAAATCTGGGTCTAGAGCCATGTTCCAATATTGCAAATGGTGTGCATTCTATGTGGGAGGGAAACTTACTCAAAGATCTCAGTGAAGAATTCTCTGTTACCCATTTTCTGTCTTTTTGTGAGATGTGAGTCTATAGGCTGTGACATGGCAGAAAAAAGTAGATAAAACAGGCAATAGAAGAAAACAGGAAGTAGTTGGAAATTTATAAAATATTTGGCATTTTATGTAGTTCCTCTTTCTGTGACAGTTATAAACTTGTTGTGTGGGTTTTTTTACTCCCGCACCTCATGTTAACAGAATAAGGTTGGCAGTATTGTTCGGGTGTCCACTCATGGCTGAGAATTCTTTGTGAGTGCTTTTTTTGTTTGTTAATTTGTTTGGTGTTTTTTGAGGGGTAGATGTGGGTAAATTTGTCTTTAAACTTTGTTCCTATATTTTGTAGCTGAAGGGAATCAAATAGACTCCGTGGGATTTGAGGGAACTTATGTGGAACAATAAAGTAGCTAGAATGTGAATCTGAAAAACTGCTTATTGCATGGCAAATGTCAACCAGCTGGTTATTTATAGCTAATTAACAAGCACAACGTATGAGTGGAATGTTTTCTAATTAATAAAAGGGCTGTTGTTTTTGATTTCTGATGCCATTAGTTGACTCTTAGTGTACAGCTGATTAGTTATAACATGTGTATTCTGATTTAGTTTATAAAATTTTAGTCTGTGAGGGTGAAAAGATGGAAAAGGTATAAGGTTTACCACAGTTTGCCTAATCCATTCCAGATGGACAAAATGTGTTCAAAATGTGCTTTATTTAATACTAAATCCAGAAGAGTGACCAATGTCGTGGAGTTAAGCTCAGATTTTCATGCACTGACTTGAAGTCTGAAAGCTCTTTTTTTCTTTTTTTTTTTCTTTTTTTTTTGTTGTTGTTACACTGATTAAAATAAATGGTACCAAATAAAAAGACTGAATAAAAATAATGTTTGCCTATCTTAACTGAAATAGGAGAGACATGAATTTTGGGTGTAATCCCACAAATTTATCTTAAGATGTGCTCACTGAGGGGAGCTGGTTACACACCTGGTGACTTTCTGAATTGGAACATTTGATAATATCTGTTAGCAGACAGGATGAGCAATGGCAGCTCATAACTGCCCCAGTTAAAGTCTTCCTCTAAATGTGGCAATGAAATTTCTGGCAATTAAAAATGTATCAGGATAAATCTATAAAATGCCAGACTGCATATGCTGTTGATAGTAATGGTGTGTTAATGTCTTCTGTAGTTTGTAAATAATTTTCTCCATTTGTATAGTAGACTTAGCAGAGAAAGAAGAAAAAACAGTGAAAAATACTTTTTTACGCTCTATTCCTGCCCTGCCGCTCCCCCGGCTTTTTTTTTCTCCAGCATTCACCTTCTGAGTTGCACAAAGGGTCATAAAACTATTCAAATTATAGTTTTTCCAGGAAATGTTTGGTGGTAATAGTTTGGGATATCTGCTAGAACACTCAGTTACTGCTTGGCCAGATATCTGACAAAGGGCTTTCTAGCTTTCTAGCAGTTTGAAATGTTGTATTTTGCTTTCTTTTTAAAAATTTTTATAAAGTATATACACTTGTTTAAAAATATGTAATTTTTAAGTTTTCTTAGTAGTCTTAAGCAGAATACTTACATTCTTCTATGTTTTTTCCTTCTCTTGGGTATGTTATTATTTTCATAACCTACAATGACTGGCAGAATAATACACTTGCCAGTGAGTATTTTTTTTTCTCATTCTTAACAATCCAGAAAAACATATTAGACCAGTTTATTCCCTGGATTTTGACCAATTTTGGATTTTGTTTGTGATCTGTTGCATAAATTCTGTCTCTTGCTACACAGGAATATATATGTACTACAGTTTCATGTTTTCTTCACATTTTAAACATGAGTCTGGAGTATTTAGCTCAAGTTTACAGCTACCTTTTATTAGATTGGTTATGTATAAGAGTACATTAAAAATGTTGTTTTAATTAGGACACTGGTTGTAAATTAATTCTTTTAGTGGCAACATCATATCTATTTAATTTTCGTATTCACTATTCTCTAATTTCTGATAATTTACGACAATCTTTCTAATGAAGGACATGATTCTTTAGGCTTTGAGGTCATTTACAGCATGCCCATTATTTTAGTAGGATCTGGATAAGATTTCAATTTAAGCTTATGGCTATTTCATTTTAATTATGCAAATAGTAAAGTAAAACCTAAACTGAGCATTGTCTGTTCCATGCTGCTTAAAACTTTCTGAAAAATGTTGCAGTGAAATAATGAAGTAATGTGCATGAGTGTCTCAACCTTTTTAAAATTAGGTGTGGTATTTTCTCTGAAGAGTTGCCCATTTCTGTATTAAATTAATGGGTTTTATAAACCTCCTAACTAATTTTTAAGTATATTCGATGTGTTACATTTACTTTCCAAAGTGATTAGTACTACTTACAGTGGGGTTTTTGGTGATTTTTTCTTTCCTTCTGCTTGCTTGGTCTCAGTGAATCTACAGCAAGGAAGTGACACTTCAAGGGAAGTGTCTGGAAGTTTTCTAGTTCTTTTCAAAGAGCAGGAGTGAATAGGCAGGAGCAGAGGATATTACAGAATCGTCTGAAGTAAAGAAATATATTTCATGTTTGCAATTGTAACTGTTCTGTTTCATTTTCATAGTGTATGATGAAATGTAACTTAAAATTAAGCTATTAAAATTCTGACCAACCTGGATGGTATAGTAAAAATCTGCAGTTAAAATTCTGTACTTGAATATTTTGTAATTGCTATGGTAGACTAACCACATGTGAGGGCTAATTGGTACTGAAGCTGATTGTGAAATCAGATTTGCTAAACAAGAAATAAATTTTTTCTTTAATCTCATATAAAATCAAATTCTTTTGTTTTCAGCTCAAATACAAATATTTTAATGAATGAGAAATTTGATATAGAAAATAAGAAACCACATTTGTTTACATGTGGTATATTCACAGTTAAATTACGGCCTATGTTGCATTCCCAATTCTTCATGAATATGCATTCCTAGTTATTTCCTTGACTGGCATTTCTACTTTTCTAAAGATACACATTTTACGGTCATTACTGTATGAAGTATAAGACACATGCTATACAGTTGTTATTATATAAAGTTAACTCTGGAAAATATGGTTGCTGGAATACGAAGACTGAGATAACACTGAGAACAAACTGAAATTCTGGTCAAACCAGAATTTATGTTGTCACAGCCTGTGAAAAAGAAGTGGTCTGGCAAACTAAAGAATTAAATGTGCAATTGTAAACACATAAAATGATTAGCAAGTCTTGTGTAGATTTAATTATTCATACACTATATTCTAGTTCCTCCTACATTATTTTTCTCTTTTATTACTGTCATGCTGACCTATTATCAGCAAGTGGAATTGTGGCAGTGGGAGTATTCCAAGTGGGAATATACTCCACAGTTGCAACAATTTTTGGAGTTTTTGATGCTGTAATTCTTACTGATTTCTAGACTTGTAAATCTTTGAATTTCTGATTTGGCCTTTCTTTGCTATATGGCTTCTCATCAATCTAATGCAGGACGGCAATAACAATATTATCTACTGTGAATAAAAAAATCTCTTCTAATACTGCATAATTGAGTGTCATTCTTAAATCACTAGTCATTCATTAAACATCCAAACATGCACTTTTGCCAAATTCTAGATACTCCTAATTTAAACTATTAATATGCACTATATAGTATTTCAAATCTCTATGGAAGCAGTTCATGACACCTGGTCTTCTGCAGATTGATGGGGTCGGTCTTTAAGAGAGAGGGAGAAGAGCATCTTCAGTCATAGGCTTGCCAAGATGGCGAAGAGGGCTTTAGACAAGTGTTGCTGGAGGAAAGAAACCTCAATTCATTCCACTCCTACCAGTTTGATCCCAGGGCCAGCAAGAGATACCCAGAGCTTGGAGAGCGACTGGAGGTCAGAATGATATCATGTGAAGAGCAGCATGAAGGAATTACAGCTGCTCAAGCCAGTAAGTTGGCTTCATTCTTCATCAAGGACCCATTTTAAAGTACCACTGTACTAATGCATGCAGCATGAAGAGTAAACAAAATGGAGTCCTGTGCATGCCATGTTGTGGGATGACTCCTATGAGTGTTGGAATGGAATGATAGGGGCTGTTTCACAAAGGCAGACAGAGGAGACAAGCAGAGGGTGTTGCCTTCTATGTCAGTGACAACTTGGAGTGCACAGAGCCCCGCCTAATGATTGATGGAGATCCAGCTATGAGTTTACAGAGATAAGGATTAAAGGGAGAACATGTGACATTATAGTGGGGGTCTGAACAGGAAGACCAAATAGGTGAGGCCCTCTATAGACAGATAGGAGCAGCCTTATGTTCCCAAACACTGGTCCTCATGGAGACCTCAGGTACTCAGAAAGCTGTTGAAGGGACAACAGAGTGGTAGAGTACTGTGGGATAAAGACTTGCACAGGGAAGAGGGGCCCAAGAAATCTGGTTAATATTCAAGGGTCATCTCCTCTAGGTCAGAAGCAGTGCATCCTAACAAAGAAGAAGTCAAACAGAAGTGCCAGGAGGCCTTCAAAGATGAACAAGGAGTTACTGGGCAAATTCAGACACAAAAATGTAAGCACGCAGAGGGTGGAGGTGGGGAAAAGTAGCCTGGGAGGAATTCAGAGAGATTGTGTTAGCAGGCAGGGGTCAGATTAGGAAAGTCAAAGCTCTGATAGAATTAAACTTGCTGAGGGCTATTAAAGGCAATAAAGGAAGCTTCTCTCATTATGTCAATGATAAAAACAAAACTAGGGAAAATGTGAGTCCTCTCCAGAAGGAAGCAGGAGACTTGGTTACCTGGGACATGGAGAAGGCCAAAGTACTGAATTACTTTTTTGCTTAGTCTTCACTGGCAAGTCCTCGAGCTAACACTGCTTGAATTGCAGAAGGCAATATAGAATTGTATATGTCTGGCTATAAATATCAGTGGCTATCGCTATATAATGTAGATGTACTGGCTAGGAGAAGATCAGGTTTGAGACCATTTAAGGAACCTGAAGGTGCATGAGTCCATGGGACCTGCTGGGATATATCCAGCTGTCATGAGGGAACTGATAGAGAAAATGGCTAAGCCACTATTCATCATATTTTTGAAACTATGACAGCTCAGTAAAGTTTCCAGTGACTGAAAAGGGGAAACATAACTCCCATTTTTAAAAACAAAGGAAAAAGAAAATATCTGGAGAACTACAGGCTAGTCAGTCTCACCTCTGTGCTCAGCAAGATCATTGATTGAATGCTCCTGGAAAATATGCTGGGGCATATGGAAAATAAGAAGGTCATTGGTGACAGCAATATAACTTTACCAAGGGGAAATTTTACCAGACCAATTTGGTGGCCTTCTGTGACCAAGTTACAGTTTTGATGGAAGAGGGAAGAGTGAGTGATGTCATCTACCTGGACTTCTCCAAAGCATCCTCATCTCTAAACTGAGGAGACATGGATTGGAGACATGGATTTGATGGATAGATAAGGAATTGTCTGGATGGTTGCACTTAAAAAGATGACCAGTCAGCTGCTCTATGAACACATGGAGATCAGTGATTAGTGGCATTCTTCAGGGGTTGACACTGTGACTAGCACACATTAACTTCTCTGTTGGCACCATGGACAGTGGGATTGAGCACACCTCAGCGAGGTCACTGACAGCACCAGGCTGTGTGGGGCAGTCGACACGCTGGAGGGAAGGGATGGCATCCAGAGGGACCTGGACAGGCTTGAGAGCTGGGCCAGTGCAAACCCCATGGGGGTCAGCAAGGCAAAGTGCAAGGTCCTACATGTGGGTTAGGACCGTCCCAAACATGGATACAGGCTGAATGGAGAATGGATTGAGAGCAGCCCTGAAGAAGGGGTCTTGAGGGATCAGCAGATGAGATGCTGGACATGACCTGTCAATGTGCATTTGCAGCCCAGAAAGCCATTTTTTTTGTGGGCTGCTTCCAGAGGAGTGTGGCCATCAGGGTAAGGAGGTGATTCTCCCCCTCTATTGTCATGAGACCCCACCTGCAGTCCTGCATCCAGCTCTGAGGCCCCCATCGTAAGAAGGATGTGGACCATTTGAATTAGGTCCAGAGGAGGGCCGCAAGGGAAATCAGAGGGCTGGAGCACCATTAGGCTGAGGGATCTGGAGCTGTTTATTTTGGAGAAGAGGAGGCTCAGGGGACACCTCATGGCTCTCTACAACTACATGAAAGGAGGTTGTAGTGAGGTGGAGGCTAGCCTCTTCTGCCAAGTGTCAAGTAAAAGGACAAGAGGAAATGGTCTCAAGTTGTGCCAGAGGAGGCTCAGATTAGATATTAGACAATATATTTTTCACTGCAAGTGTGGAATAATCATTAGAATAAGTTGCCCAGGCAGGTAGTACAGTCATCATTTCTGGAAGTGTTCTCAATGTGACACTTAGGGATATAGTTCAGAGGTGACAATGGTTGTGCTGGGATGGTGGTTGAACAGATGATCTTGAATACCTCTTTCAGGCTTGAGTATTCTGTGATTCTCTAAACTGAAAGAGGGTATGTACAAGAACAAGTGGTGTGACCTGGCAGCCAGGAGGGCGCACCACATTGCCAGCTGGGCTGCTCTGCACTGGAGTGGCCAGTGCATCTTGAGTAAGGGGGCAGTTTTGGGTGCTACAGTATAAGAAAGACATTAAACTACTAGAGAGACTCCAAAGGAGTGCTACAGAGATGGTGAAGGATACAGAGGAAAAGCCATATGGAGGAGCAGCTGAGGTCCATTGGTCTGGAGAAGACTGAGGGGACATTTATCATGGTCTACAGCTTCCTCCCAGGGGGAAACAGTGGGACTGACACTGATTTCTTCTCTCTGATGACTAGTGACAGGACCCACGGGAAAAATGGCATTAAAGAGAAGGTTTAGATTGGATATTAGAAAAAGTTTCTTCAACCAGAGGATGGTTGGACACTGCCACAGGCTCTCCAGGGTAGTGGTCACAGCAGCAAGTCTGCCAGAGTTCAGGAAGTTTTTAGACAATTCTCTTGGGTACATGGTGTAATTATTGGGGAGTCCTGTGCAGAGCCTAGAGCTGGTCTCAATGACCCTTTTAGGTCCTTGTGGTTCTATAATTTAGATTAGTTATTAGAAAGAAATTCGTCACTGTGTGCGTGGTGAGGCACTGTTCCTCAGCAAAGTTGTAAATGCCTTATACCTGAAAATGTTCAAGGTTAGGTTGGATGCAGCTTTGAGCATCTGGTCCAGTGGAAGGTGTCCCTGGTGAAGGCAGGGGAGTTGGAACTGGATGATCCGTAAGGTCTGAGATTCTGTGAGCACTGTGGAGACAGCCCAAAGTTGTATATGCATTGCCAAGGCTTACCACCATTGACACATGTGGTAGTGATACCTTAAGCTAATACATTTAATCAACAATTTGAATTAATTTAAAAAAAATTATGTACATGTATCTTCTTTTAAGTAATGACTGGTCACTTCATTAATAGGCAACGTTATATTCAAGCAACTTAGAGTAGTTTACTGAGTCAAAGTGTTAGTTTCTCAATAGTGATGGGTATTCTAATATTTGATGGTTTGGCACCAAATTGTGCATAGATCATTTGTACTGTTTAATGTACTTTTGCTCTGTTGCATATTGTAATTATTTTATATCCAGAGAGAAGTGGATTTAAGTTACAAATGCTGTTGAACTAGACTTGGAACACTGGTCATGATCAGCATCAAATATCACAAATAGGAAAATACTGCTTTATATTATAAGTGCTTTTATGCTCAAGAAGCTTTTTATATTTAGATTTTGCCTAGTAAGTATAAACTTGAGGTCTTACATAAGTGAAATGAATACTAAAATAAGTAGGGGTATGCATATTTTATTTTAATATTTATTTTTGTACACAGCTAGGATGGTAAATTCTTGGATAAATAACTATAGAAAGTATTTGATTTGTACAGGGAACCCTTGTCAACTCAAACTACCAAGAAGGTATTTCGGATTATTTGACTTGCAAAATTTACCCAACAATCACTAATTTTTCAGCACATATTGCCACATTAATTTTCTCATTCTGGTTTTATGTGAGAATTGTTTCACTCTGACTTGTGGACCTAAGCCTTCATCCATGATTAAAAATTATTTTAAGTACCCAATTTTTAACTTCAGATAGATTCCTAAAGTATGCTGTACTTACTTTTGTATACAAAGTAAGTAATCTACCAGTCTTAACCAACTGAAAACCAAAGAACTTTTTTGTCACTTTTGCCTCTTTCTCTTCTCATCTACTTTCATCATGCATGGTGAAAGTATTCTTTAATTTCGACTAGAATTCCTTCTGGACCGTATCTGTTTATTTTGTATTACTCTCAATTTTTTTTCTCCATTTTGAACTATTTTATCACTGTACATCCTTTCAAACTGACAAGCTTTCCTTAATGGTTTATAGAAGTCTTTACTTGAAACTTATTCAGGTAAGCACTGAATATATAAAGCGTTTTAGTGTGGAAGGGTGTAGTGGTGAACTTGCATTCTTTCAGAGAGGAAAGGTATTTTTTTTCAGTATATATTTTCCTGCCTGAAGATTAAAATTTCCTTTAATTTCCTTTATACCACAGTCTGATTTTTTTTGTGGTAGCTCAGTGCAGTGAAATATATGACATTCTAGTTGGAGAAAAATCATTATTTGTTACATGCAGCAGTTTTATTTCAATAAATTTGATACATCTGTTTATGTGTAATAGATAAATTGCAATTGCTTTGACCATTAGAAGAATCAAGAATATATTAAAACATTGAGCTATTAGAGACACACAGATGCAGTATGGTTGCTTTGGCTATAAAAGAAGATTTTAATCTTTCTCAGCCTCATCCAAAAGACCTTTCTGCCATCAGAATAATATATAATTATATAATTATAATACATAATTTTATCACCCTTTATGACCTCTATACATGCAATTTCTCTTTAAGTGTTTCTGTTTAGTGAGTTATCAGGAAGAATATTTACTATGGCTGCAGTCCTGTATTTTGATCTCTTAAGTCAAATTCTAAAACTTATGCCAAGTGCTTTAAATATTAACTTGGCTCTGCACTACTGTATATATCTAAAAACTAACTCTGCATGAGTATATCATATTGAAGGATTAAGGCCATTTAGAGGGCAGAGTACTTTCTTCTTGCTTATAGGTGATAACAACTAGATTTAGTATATGGAAGGGAGGGGGAGGAACAAAATAATATTTTTTGTGTGTGCATGTGTGGGGAATGACACCAAAACCACTTTTTCCTTCCACACTTTAAAGCCAACAAAACCATGCAGATTCCTCAGTCTGAATCACCAAAGTGTCACTCTTAAAACAAAATGTAATTCTTAGGACTTCTTTTACAATGTCATAGTGTTATTTTAAAAAACCATTTCTCCCAACTTCATGTTTGTTTTTTTTTTTTTCTCTTGCCATGCTGATTTTGTAACTTGAATTCAAGTTATATGACTTCTGTAAAATAAGGAAAGAGAATGAAAATGTTAATGCTATTTTCTTTAAGCCTGCAAAATTATTTCTGCTGTTTCAATTATATTATTTCACTGTGCTTTCTTTTCCTAGAGGTCATTGTTCTACTTGTATCTGCTTGTATCTTGCAAATATTGTATGCCATAAGATTTTCCACCATCCTTGTTCAGATGTATCCTTTGCTCCTTCATTGTCTGTTAAGGAGAGTCTTCTCCCATACAAATCTTAAATCACTTGTGTCCCAAGTGTCTGGTGCAGCTGTATAAAAGTATTTTCTGTGAGGTAGTCTGGAGCAATGTTTTGTGGGACTGGTGATACAGATGTGTTTTAGTGTCCTGTTTCTAAAATCACCTCATCTGTAGAAATAGAATTGCTCTATTGTTAAACTGTTATTTGGAATCATACACCCAGTGTAAAATAAATGTATACTTTGGAATTTTTTTAAGGTCTAGAGACAATAGGTACATAATAAAAACTCACAAAACTGAAAGGTTCATCAAGGTCCTTTGGCTAAGGGTTTAGTTCCTGTGCTACTCTGTAGTCTTGTGGAAGATTTGGCAGTGAGAAGTCATGTTCAGCTGGGACAGGTTTTTCTAATTTAAAATTCTTTCCATTCCCATAGGGTATTTCATTAAGGAATTTCAACCTTTATGTTGTTAGATCATTGTCTTCAACTTTGGAAGTACTGTTGTCCCTTGATTCTACATAGTTAGAAATATGCGGTCTGTAAAGTCTATTCAGAGGCTCAGAGGAAAATTTTTTTTATGCTAAGACAATGCACAGTCCTCAGTGTGTGAATTTCCTTCATGAGAGTGCCTGAATTTTAGATTTCAGACACACTGGTAAATGTATTTGATTTTTGTAAATGACAAGCATATAATGGAATTTATCAGTGTGTGTTTTTAGAGACAAGACACTTGGTCACTTGTCACTTAATCAGTTTAAGTGGACCTGTTTTCTCAAGTTATCTTTTAGCTTTACTGTTTAAATGTGCGTAGTTTCTTCTAGCTCACAGTAAAACACTGTGGTTCTGGAATTGCTTTTTCCATTGTGTCAAATGCTGTTAGATAAACTACTGTATTAGATGCTAGATTAGAAACTGGATAGAAATTAAAGAAAAGAGTATAATAAAAAACCAAAGATTTGGTGTGTGGTAACACAATATCAAAGATTCATGTATGTGTAAGAGGTAGTTTAGTGTAGAATTTTGAATAAAGGGAATTCTAAAGACACAACAGAGAAAAGGTTATGACTATCTCTTACATTTAAGGCAATTTCATACATTACCTCTTCTCCTATCACAACGGGCTCTAGTAAAAAGTCTCTCTCCAGCTTTCTTTTTAGGTACTGGAGGGCTGCAGTAAAGTGTTGGCAAGGCCTTTTTTTCTTCAGGCTGAATAATCCCACTCTCTCAGCCTGTCCTCCAGGAGAGGTGCTCCATCCCTCTAATAATTTTTGTGGCCTCTTCTGGACTTGCTCCAGCAGGTCCATGTCTTTCCCATGTGCTGTGACCCCAGAGCTGATGCAGCCCTGCAGGTGGGGTCTCAGCAGAGCAGAGCAGAGCAGAAGGGCAGAATCCCCTCCCTGGCCCTGTTGCCCACACTGCTCTGGATGCAGCCCAGGACACCTGTGGCTTTCTGGGCTGTGAGTGCACATGGCTGGGTCATAAGCAGCCTCTCATCAATCAGCATCCCCAAATGTTTCTCAGGGCTACTCAAATCATTCTTCACCCAGCCTGTATTTGTGCTTAGCATTGCCCTAACCCGCATGTCTAAGACCTCCCCACTCATTAACAGCAGTCTGTTTTCTTTCCTTTTAATTGCTCTAGGTTGAAACAGGCCGTTTTCTTCTTCCAAAAGGGCAAACCTCCCCTCTGTTAGCCCTCTATGTATTTGTTTTAATGTTTTTTTATGTAATTGGTGTGAAGAGTTTCACTTATATATGACTAAACTTACTAAAACCAAACAAATTTCTTTACTGATACTTGCTTTTATAGCTGAAAGGTCTGGAATAACAGCAATTTAGTTAAAATTACCAAATGGGTAGTGGTCTGCTAAGGAAGACCTTGCCTTACATTTCAGAACTCATTCTACCATGCATGCTGTGGTAGCTCTATTGAAAAACATTTCTATGTCTGTCATGGGCCGCAAAACAAGGGGTAGCAAAGTTCTTCCCACTCTATGTGAAATGAAAGTTTGTGGCCAGCTGAAGAGCCTGAACATACATAAATCTGTAGGATTTGTTGAGAATGCACCTCAGAGTCCTGAGAGAGTTGGCCAGTTGTGCCAGTCATGTGAAGTACTTGGTGAGTGGAAAAAAGTCGCCCTTGACCAATGTAGTGGCCTTCTACAAGGGAGTAACTACATAAGTGGATAAGGGAAGAGCTACAGATGTCATTTATGTGGACCCTGTAGAGCCTTTGACATGACCCCTTACAACATCCTTCTTGCCAAATTGGAGAGAGATGGGTTTGAGGGGTGTACTGTTCAGTGGATAAAGAACTGGTTGGATGATCACATCCAGAGGGGAATGGTCAATGGCTCAGAGTTCCAGTGGATGTCAAACAAATGATGCCCTCAGGGTCCATATTGGCACCACTGTTATTTAATGTCTTTATCAATGACATAGACAAAGGGATCAAGTGGACCCTCAGCAGATTTGCAGATGACCCCAAGCTGAGTGGTGCTGTTGGTGCACCTGAAGGATGGGATGTCATCCAGAGGGACCTGGACAAGCTGGAGAGGTGGACTTATGTGAAAATCAGAAGATCCAGCAAGGCCAATTATAAGGTGCTGCGCCTGGGTCACAGCAGCCCCAGTATCAACACAGGCTAGGGAATGAGGGGATTGAGAGCTGCCCTGCTAAAGGGACTTGGGACTGGATGAAAAGCTGGACATGACTCAGCAATGTGCATTTGGATTTCAGAAAGCCAAATGTGCCGAGTTGCATCAAAAATATGTGGGTAGGGGTTTGATGGAGGTGATTCTGCTGCTCTGCTCTCCTCTGCTCTGCTCTTTAACATCTCATGGAGAGTATTGCATCCAACTCTGAGGTCCTCAGAAGAACAGGAGTAAGTCCAGAAATAGACCATTAAGACAACAAGAGGAATGGAAAACCTCTCCTATGAGGAAAGGCTCAGAGGTTGTTTATCCTGTAAAGACAATGCCCCAGTCAGACTTTATTGCATCCTTCCAGTAGCTAAAAGGAGACTATGAGAGCTTGAGAGGGACTTTTTACAAGAGCATGTAGTGGTAGGGCAAGGGGAAATAGTTTTAAAATGAAGGAGAGTAGCTTAGCTTAAATTAGCTTAGATGGAGAAAATTCTTTACTCACTGTGGTGTGGCACTTACTCACTGTGGTTGCGCAGACGTGTCTGATGCCCCATCCCTGGAGATGTTCAAGGCCCACTTGGACATTGAGCAAACTGGTCTAGTGGAAGGGTTCTCTGCTGAGCGTAGTGGGGCTGGAACTAGGTGATCTTTAAGTTCCCCTCCAGTTCAAATAATTCTGTGGTCTCCAACACAGGGATAAGTGCTCACTGTGAACACTGGGTGATTGCTTGGGATAGATGCAGCTCTGAGTAGAGGCACACAGTTTCTATTGCCCTGGATCCCAGAAACAGTCTCCAGAAACTCAGTGCTACAGTCCTCTATAGCAAAGATGATGTGTATTGACAGCACTATGAGAAGGAAGCAAATTTACTACTAGTATCTACCGTGCATCAAAATCTACACTGATGCACCACATTCTCCCATCCTGCTTTCTCCTTCCTAAGTCTTCAAAACCTTGATTTTTAAAATTAAAATTTAAAATAAAATGTGTGTAGCATGGGAAATTATATCAGGTCAGTACAAACCAGAAAGAGAATGGTTGCCTGTCAATACTAGGGCAAAAAAATAATGATATTGCTAGTAGTATTTTTATGAAAATGTGTATTTGGATAAAGTACCTTGAAGAACTCAGTTTACTGGTAAGTAATATAATTTATGTAATCCACCAAAGTATCTTACTCTTTTTTAACTGTCATTTTGCCCTTAATATGTCACAGCATATGTTGTTGTTAGGAATTACGTCAGTTTTATATGCTGAAATCAAGCTGAGAAATTCTAGTTTTTCAGTGCTATACACTCCCTGAACACTATATGAGACAGAGTTTTATGGTTGCTCTCAAACCAAAATCTTGATGATCTTCTACTCCATGCATTTCTTTTCTTCCAGATAATTACCAAGTAATTTCCTGTTGCTTTTAGTGAAGTTAAATCCAAGAATGCCAGCTCATGATTGCTTCATATTTCAAATACAGCTTTATGTAGGTAACTGTAGAAACATGGTCAGATTTCTGAAGTTTTTCTTTCCACAGATGAAATTTTTAATTTTTTTTTAAATAGCCATCATAAAACTGTGGTTTATTATACTTGAGTAAACTACCGTGGGTATGCATTTGAATGTGTTTCCCCATTAAGATAGTAAGACACAAGTGAGGTAAGCTATTTGAAAAATGAAAACAGGGAGGTGAAAAAGTAGAAATCAGACATGAGACAAGTATTGTAATAGTCTTCATGCAGATTTTAAGTTTGACAAGGGTTCCAGTAAGACAATTTGCTATTGTTTTACTATTCTGTATTGGAGAACAAAATTTAAGATATGCCTATAACCTTTAAAGAGAAATTGACAATGCAGTTTGTGCTCCACTTCTAGTACTTTCCAATGACAGATTTCAAGTTGTATAGTATACTTAGCAAATATATAAAGCACAGGAGGAACTGGTTCACAAACATCCAGAACTAATCACTTACATTATACAATTTAAGTTACAGAATTTGAAATCTGTACACAAATAACATTCTGCTATACTTGGCAAAGAATATGAAACAGAAGACACTAAGAGGTTATGTACTTTTCTTTGACTACTGCATATGTTTCTAGAAGTAGTTAATTTTGCTGAAAAATATACTTCAGGCTGATTATCAACAAGTTTATTAACCCAAAGGTCAAATAACTTCAGAATATCCTCTGTAACTGGTTCCTTATGTTTTTATTTTTTAATTTTTTGTCCTCCAACATAGTTATACTCAACACTAGAATCTTATATGAAGGAAAATAAAAAGGCATAAAGGCCTTTTTCAGTTGTCACTTTGAGTATCTTCATGTTTCTTTGTCCAAATATGAGTTTTTTAAAACAGGCAGAATATTCAAAAATTGACATATTTTATTTGGAAACTAAAGCTCCTAGGTTATTTAGAAATAGAGAACTTAGAAGATATTCAAACATATTTTAAATATTAATTCAGCTAAAGCACTAACATACTAAGAACACAGAACCACTCTCAGATAAATTGTAGTAATATTTCAAAATAAAAAGCTTAGATTTTCAATAGGATATAGAAGGCACTTAAAATTGCTTTTAAAACTCCTTTTCTGTTTCACCATTAAAACAGGATTTGGTGGTTGTATTATAATTAAGTTATTGCCTCAGTAGATGGCACTCTTCTCTCTGAGTCACCAAGGTGCTAGGTCATCTGTATTTAAGGTTACCTTTTTTTTACAGTATGGAACTGATCCTGACTACCACTGCTCATTAGAACATGAGTATCAATTGTCATATTCTGACAAAATTTCTGTTTAACTATTATATTCTTGCTTGTCTCAGTCTTTGCTATGGCTGCTTGATTTTTTTCTGTGAACTGCTGTGTGTGTTAGTATTAAAACACTTGTTATGCCCTCCCGTACATACACTCCTCCAACGTTCACTCCTGAGCTTGCATCTAGCAGGGCCTCGTTGCCAAATCTTTAGTCATTTAAGTCTTATGATTTTGATAGAGTTGTGTTCATGCCAAGGTGAAAATTCTCTGTGTGAAGCTTACACATTAAGTTGTGTTGATCCTCTGCACTATTATATCCAAACAGCATCTCTTACTATGGGTTCTTATCTGCTAAAAGGTCTGATTGTGACACTACAGGCATAAATGCAAATAACCTGTAACTCCTTTTAAATATGAAGTACAGTATTTAAATACATGCTTTTCACATGCATTTTATTGAAATTAATTTGGAAATTGAATTTTACTGCCAGTGTGCTTGGCTCATATAAAGTTATGGTCTTACTGTTTTGACTGTTAGTACCTTTGTCCATGCTGCAGATGTCTGCATCCCCTGAACCCATGGCAACAAGAAAAACTGGGCTTACTATCTCTTCATTATTGTTAGTACTTATGCCAAAGACACTGTGCTTTTGTTCCATCCACAGACTTCTATACCATGTGCTTTTTCTTTTAGCCCTTTATGTAGCAGATTAGGTTATTCTGGATTCTTCTGGTTTTGTGCAGCCAGGTCATTCAAAACCAGTGTCCACACCTTCTTCACACTTTTTCTCTACTTTCCACAGTAAGAGAATTTAGCAAGTTACAGATGGAAATAAGAACCAGGTTTAGAAATATGCCCATATTATAATGCTGCTCATTCTGTTCTGTGATACAGATTTGAAGTAGCATTACTGGACACATCCAAAGATTTTTGGTTTGTGGTGTTTTTTGGGTTTGTTTGTTTGTTTGTTTGTTGTTGGTGGTTTTTTTTTGTTTGGTTTTTTTTGTTTGTTTGTTTATTTTGGTTTGATTTTGGTTTGACTTTTTCTTTTTTGAGAGGACAGTTAAGTCAAGAAATACAAGGTTTTTATAGCATTCAGTGAGAGTTTCCACAAAACAGAAAAGAATGTTATATGCTTATTTTTTGTAATTATGCTTCAGATGCATATTCTGCTATTCCTCGTGGATTTCTCTTTGTAATCTGGTAAAATGAAAAGATAAATGCTCTTTAGCCTCCCAAACAGAAATTACAACTGAGGTCTGCTCCTCTGATGTTTTGTGATGTTTCGTTCCTGATACCTGTGATATATTCTCAACCAGCAATCTGTGGCCACTTTAGTAAAAGCTGCCAGCTATCTGCCCTGGGATTGATGACCTGTTATATGGTGATGAGCACTGATGAATAGATTCTCCTGGAATCAAATTTCTTTCTGTGGTGACTTTGAAAGCAGAATTATTATTTTGTGCCCTTTCCTGCTTTAATGCTCTTTTAATGCATTACCAGTCACACCTTGCATTTTTCTCCAGATTGGATGGTAGACCATCTTTCTTTCTGTAGAATTTTAGATTAGATTTAGAATTTTAGACATAATTACATTTCTAGATTCTAGCTTTCTAGATTCCTGCCTGCCTGCCCCCTGCCAAAGAAATCTTCACATGACTTGAAATAGTTAATTACCTGTTTTTTTTGCCCAAGCGTTTCTTGGGCAAATAGGTTATCCTGAATATGTCCCCACAGGTTAAGTTGACAATCATTTTGATTCAGTACCTTCATGAGTTTACAGACTTTGACAGTTTACTGTTAGTCTGCAGTCTGAGGTTTTGGGCATGTGGTATTGCAGTTTGCTGGCAAGATACACTTGTCTCCTGGGTACTGCAGAATAAGGATGTTTCTATACATATGCACTTTATATTATTTTTTTTTTTAATGAGCATTGTGACTTTTGTAATTTGGAATTGAAAGCTTTTTAATATCACTCAGAATATAGTTGTCATTCAGGACAATTCTCTGTTAATTAGGTAATTATTATAATAGGTAATTATTATAATTAGTATTTCTCCAAGTAGAAGATATGTGTCAATATTACAGAAGTTGCTACAGTGACTGACATTGTTTTTAGCAATCAAACTGCTAAATGAATGAATCATTCATTAATGAATCTATTAATGATCTTTGAGTCTTGTATCAGTTTTGGAAGGATGCTCTGTAAACACAAGTTCTGGCATAATAGCTACTAAAGCAAGTCTGTGAATAAATGACGAGATGTTTTTCCTTTGTAAAAGCAAGTTATTATAAGTTCTTAGGAATAATAGATTTAATTAAAAATACTTAAATATCTAGAAACAAAAAACCATGAAATATTGGATTGTTTCAATATTTCATTTTCATTTATTTAATTTTCCCCATTTTTAATTCTGACCCCTGCTGCTTGCCCCCTCCCCCAACTTTCCCTCCCAAGTGATTTTCAAAAGAGTGAGATAATTTATGATCTTTTGATGTTTTAAAAAATTGAAAATGTTGTCAGTAGCATATCTGAGCAGTGAGATGTAATTTTTGTAGTCTGGAATTTGTGTAACCAGACTAATTATTCATTCATGAAGGATGAAATTTTGGAATTCTTAGTAATGGTGTAAAACTAACTGGAGTGTCAAATCCTGATCAGTCTAATGGAGAAGGAAGAACATTCAGATCATTTAGAGAAAATATTTTTTCTTGTTTTTGTTTGTATTCTTTCTGAAGTTGAGACATAGTTCCTAAATGACTTACAGTTTTACATGTTTTGGAGTTTTAAGTACATGTTGACCAACATAACTTTCATAACTTTTCTGAGAAGACTCCTAGATCTCCATAGAATAAAGCTCATGCCAGAGAAATTTAAGAGTCTGTGTAATGGTTAGAGATATAAACAACTTACTAGGAAGTACCAACAAGATAACAGAAGTTAGCTTAGTCCATGAAGCTGACTGTTTCGCTGTCAATAAGCTGAAAGTTAGTGCAGTTATGACCTTGGAGCACAAGATGCCTTAAGGTCTGAGCAGGAAGGATAGAAACAGCCAAAATTCATTTTTTTCTTTTCAATTGGCCAGTTACAAAACCTTGTTTTAAAATTAACTTTATAGTGAGTTGCAGAAGGAATGACTATCCAATACTGCTGTTTGGATCAAATCGCTGTTGTAGGTACTTGTAACATTATGTTAGGACATTAGGTGTAAATGATTAAAGTTAATATTTTTGTTATTTCTGAACATTTTGTTTGGGTTGTGTTCCGAAAACTGTAGAACTTGTAGTTTTGGGAGCTGATAACATTCAGCTTCCAAATGTATGTGATTCTTTTTCAGACCTTTTGAGATGGCTCTTTGGATAGCACGGAGGTTGCATTTGGATTGCCTTCACACTACTTCAGCCAGACCCATGTAAATTTCTCATTTATTACTCTCAGCAGCTTGAAAAAGGGAATGCTAAGTGATTGGATAAATAGGCAGGAAGAGGTACAAGCAGTTCCTTAGTTTGCACATTAATTTAGCTGTAATGAAAGGTATTTGCTTACATTGTTATTTTAGGACAGTTAGTCCTGCTTAGAAATTGCAAGGTCATAAGTAATGCTGACAAATGTTCATTGTCCAGATTCTTTCAGAAGAAATTTCTGCCCTATGAGCTTTTGCAACCACCTGCCAAAGCAGAGTGAAATATGTTACGCAATTGTGAGCAGTGTGTTTGAAATCAGTAAAGAACAAGAAATTGTACTTCAAATACTAGCAAAACCAAGGAATTTTTCAGATGTGTTAAATGTAGTCTTTTTGGCCATGGAAGTGTTTATGGGTCGTTGACCAAGACTGGTGTTGAAGCTATTCCATTTCAGTCACATTTTGGTTATGATTGTTAATTATTTAGTGGTTAAAAAAACCAAGCATGAAACAATAGCAATATGAAATAGTATGAGATGCACTTGGTCAGGAAAATTTTGATGTTTTGCAATTCTATTTTTTTGTTATGTCTTGAGTCAATTAAGCCGATTTTTTGGCAGTCTAAAAAACTTTGTTCCTGTATATGTCTCTTCCTAAAAATGGCATTCTAAGTAGTATGGTTCTGTTCTAGAAGTAGTAACTTCACTGAAACATGTGGCTCTTCTGTATAGTCTGTGCATTGCTGAAATTGCCATCTCTCTTCGCATTACTGGAAGGAAACTCTTTTCTTGCACGTTCTCTTAAGTAGCTCAAGAACATAAACAGATTTATGAATCTTAATTTTATAAAAATTTTTAACTAATAAAAATAACATTTTAATTCTGATTTTTTTTTGCTTTAGCTTTTACAAGTTAGAATCATAGAATAACAGAATCATTAAGGTTCAGAAAGACATTTAAGATTATGAAGTCCAACTGTCAACCCACCATCACCACCAACAGACCATATTTTCAAGTGTCGTATTCACATGTGTTTTGAACATTTCCAGAGAAGGTGATTCCACCGCTTCCCTGAGCAGCCTGTTCCAATGCTTTACAACCCTTTCTGTGAAAAAATGTTTCCTAATATGTAATCCAAACCTCCCCTGGCACAATTTAAGGCCATTTCCCCTCATCATGTCACTTGTTGCCTGGAAGAAGAGGCTGACCCTCACCTTTCTACAGCCTCCTTTCAGGCAGTTGTAGAGAGTGATAAGGTCTCCCTTGAGCCTCCTTTTTCCTGAGCTAAACACCCCCAGCTCCCTCAGCTGCTCCTCACAGGACTTGTGCTCCAGACCCTTCCTCACCTCCATTGCCCTTCTTTACCTCCACTCCATCACCTCAGTGAGTTGTAGGGAGTGGCCAGAAACTTAGCACAGCGCTGGATTTGAGGTGTGGCCTCAGCAGTGCCCAGCACAGGGGGACAATCCCTGCCCTGCTCCTGCTGGCCACACCATTGCTGATCCAGGCCAGGATGCCATTGGCCTTCTTGGCCCCCTGGGCACACCCTGGCTCATGTCCAGCTGCTGTCCCCAGCACCCCCAGCTCCTTTCCAGCCACTCTGCCCCAGCCTGTGGCACTGACTGGGGCTGTTGTGACCCAAGAGTAGAACTTGGCATTTTGCCTTACTTGACCTCACACCATTGGCCTCAGCCCATGATCCAGCCTGTCAGGATCCCTCTGCAGAGCCTTCCTGCCCTCCAGCAGATCAGCACTCCCACCCAGTTTAGTGTCATCTGGGAACTTGGAGAGGTTTATACACATAATTGATAAAGATGTTAAACAGGACTGGCCCCAACACAGTTCTGAGGAACACCACATGTTTTTTTCCAGGTTCTTCCAAGCAAAAGTGGGAATTTGATTAAAGTATTTACATTTGCAAATGACTTGTATTTATTAAATAAAGACATGCTTGACAATAATAGAAGCACTACAATGACTTAAACTGAACAAATGAGAATCAGACTACTTTATAAAACAGAAATTGCTTTAATAAATTAAAAAGAAAATCAAATAGTGGTAGTTCCTACATGTGATTTAAATTATCCTTACTTTATTCAACTTCTAAATTGATCCTTCCTTTTCTATAAATCTGGGGAGAAGTTAAGTGTTTTAGATCAATAACTTTACATAAATGAAACAAATAATTTAAAATAATGATTTTGTGACCTTAATACAATTAATAAAATTCTCCCGATTTTCAGACACAATTGAAAGAAATATTTTCTTGAATGCAATTTTTTTTTCTTGTTTGTAGATCTTATAGTATTTACCTGGTATTATTTATAATGGTTTAACTAGATTAATTTCTAAAATTTAATAAGGCAAAAAGAAATAAGGCATGCTTATTTTTCTTTCAGCTTGAACTTCCTGGATTTCTTACAGTTAGTGTTTTGGGCAATGGTGTTGGCATTGCAGAAGAGAATATGCTTTACATAACAATGTCAGGTGTTTACAACTTTACAGTCAACTAATTGGGGAATGAAGTTAAAGAGATTTCATGTAGTTGTTAGGAAGATGTAGAATTATTCTAACTCAGTGGAAGGAAGAGGGAACCTCTTCCCCCAGTTTTCTGTATTGATGAAAAAATTAATATTATACAATAACTATTAGTATATACAATAACTATGGTTCTAATGCTGCTTCCATTTTGAGTAATGTCATTTACATGTAATTTACTTTCCTATAATATTCTGAAGAGTTGTGTTAGAATGTAATATTTTTTTTCATAATTATCAATTAAATGATTTGAAGATTTTTAGGTAACACCTACTTAGAATCTATTGGATTCAGTCCAAAAGGGACCTCTGGAGGTCTTCAGTCCAATGTTATCCCCTAAGCAGAATGAGCTATAAGATCAAAATAGGTTTCACAAGACTTTACCCAGTCAAATCTTGCAAAACCGTTTTGGGCAGGCCACTTTACTACGGGACTGCCCTCATGCGAATAAAGGTTCTCCTTAGAGCCAGCCAGAATTTCTGTTCAGCATTTAAAATTTTGTAAAACTCATGGGAATAATTATTTCAATAGTCTCATGGTAATATGCATTATGTGGTAAAAAATAAAACAGAAGTTCAGGTCAATTTTAATATGAAGGAGTATATTGTCAGTTAAAAAAAATAATGGAACTTTATGGGGAACCAAACTAATTTTGGAAAGGTAACTGTAAATGTTTTCAGAAGAGACAGAAGTAACTAAATACTTGGTGGGCTTAATAAATGTAATGAAGAGGAATTTATTAATTTATTTTCCCACATCAAGATAGGTTAACTTTGAAAGACTAGTTTACAAAGTGAAGGCTTGAATCATGTATAGAAGGTTTAAACCTAAGGAATCACTGAGAAATTCCTATTGATAATCATGTAGTTTTAATATGGATTTAATAGCTTAGGTTGAAGAATTCATATACAGAACACCCTGACTCATGCATCCCTTTGCAAGATAGATCATGGTTTCTGAAGCCCATTTTCTTTCCTATCTTGTTCTGTGATTCTTTTTCTTTTTGTCAGGAGTAATAAAGTAAGTTACAGCAGCTTCACCCTTAGATTCTTTAAGGTAAGAGGAAGCAAGAATGTATGCCTGTAGACAGCCTGGATAGATACTGTTGACTAATCTTGTATACAATAAGAGTGATGTGGTTTATGAGGAGTGACTGCTGTAAAGTCAATTAATGTTCTCATGGTATTCAGCCCTTCATTCACAGCAGTTTGTTGCTGTTGACATTAAAATGATTTGTAAAAAATAAGTTAGACAGAAGAATGATAATAGATGCTACAGAAACTTTTTTTTTGTCTTTAATAGAGCTAATATTTCTTCCTGGCTTGTATTCCATGGAAAAGAAGGTGAAACAAAGATTTGCATGCAATTCTGAATTGTATGGGTTCTGCTTTTCATACAGAAACACTTCAAAGATCCGTGTGAAGTGCATGTATTCCATTTGACATAGAATCAAATTAAGTTCCTTCTGGTCTTAACATGACAGGTTGATGTGCTCTTACAAACTCAGACAAGATCTCTGATGTATTTTTCTTCTTGTAAACTTGTGTATTTCTTTTGAAATGATCCTCTTTGTTAGAGCAGTCTTTGCCTCTGCTGCCATTTAATTCTGTCACTCTATGTATTTATTTTCATTTCAGTTCATAAGCAGACCCCAGAATATGCTGGCTTCAAACTTTATTAGCTGTATTTTGTATGTCATCTGGAAAACTACCACAGATGCCCAACACTCAACTGGTTTTGTATTGTTCTTAAAGCAATAAGATCAAATTGATTGCTGACATTTTTTGAAGAGGAGAACTCCTTTCTTTTAACTTATTATAACACATGCTTATAGAAAAAAGCACTAAACTTGTAAAAGAGTTTGTGAGTATGGGCTTAAGACAAAAAATTATTTTGCTTCAAGTCCAGGTTAAAAATAATTTGAGTGGAATGACTGTCTTTGTTTTTGACCTTTAGAAGTCAGCAAATAAGCTTTATTGCATTGACTGAAGAAGGTTCTAATTAATGCACTAAGCTAATGAAATTTATCTCTTTGTGTAAATATAATTTTGTGATTATTTCATTGAGTCCAAGCACAGGGTTCTCATTATTTTCAGGAAAAATAAGTTGTGACAGTATATGTGTAAGAGTTTCAATCTTTTTCTCAGAAATTTAGTATGAACATCAACCAGAAGTAGAAGAACACAACCACTGTTCCTGTTGTTGGATAATATTACTATTTTCCTGAGAACATTTGGACTACTTGTCAAGTATATATTGTTAATCCAGCAAATCAAATGTATTAAAGATTACTGAGAGAAGCATAAAGAACCTGATTATGTGGTTGATTAAACTGGGCATGGTATGCCTACATCTTGAATAGTCTGTATCACTCTGGCCTTCTCATCTCAAGAGGTTTTCAGAGAATTGGAGAAGAGAAGCAAGGATGATTGAAAAATCTGTGACTTCCTTTACAAGGAATGGCTAAATTGAGGACTCTCTCACTTGGAGAAGTCAGTTTTTGGAAAAGTCAAATCTGGGACAGCACTACAGTGATCTAACCAGTCACAAGATTGTATGGAGGGCATAAATGAGGAAAAAATCATTCATAGCATCTTTCACCACAAGAAATTGAGGCTGTCTAGAAAATATAGAAGAAAAACTCAAAACCAGGAGAAGAGAGGCAGCCCTTTTTAACGCAAGGTTTAGCTAATGTTGAAACTTCTTGGCAAATCACTTTATGGAAGCTGGACATATGTATAGGTTGAAAGGTTGGCTAGGCATGTTCACAGAAGAAAAATCCATTGAAAGTACTAAATACACAGAAGCACATCTGTCTCAAAATTTCTGAGCCAAAAATAGTTGGGAGAGTACTGGTATAATTGACATTTTATGCTTACAGTGGTGTTATTCTTTCTTGGGTCTTCTCTTAGTTCATTGTGAAAGCAGGGTATTGGGATAGTGGAATCTGTGGTCTGGCCCATGTTGCAGTTCTTAGGTTCTTCTGTACCAGGTGTGGTCTGTCATCCTAATGAACTGCTGTTCTTTACAGCCAAGGCTTAGCCTTTTATGCCATATGCTGTATGAGTAAGGGTAAATAAAGTGGACATTTTGAGTGTAAAGAGATGTCATCTTCTCAGAGATTGTAAACTAATTGTTTACAGTATTCAGAAATTTGTAAAAAAAGGCATATCCAGAGAAAAATCACAGAAAGAAATCATAGGAAGATGTAGAAATATATGTGCAATATGTTATTGCTCTAACTTATCTAATTTATTTCTGTACCACAGAGCTAAAACTTGGTTAGTAATCATAGCTGTTAGTTGTGTTTCCCTTCTGCCAGAGGTCTAGACTAGTTGCTTCCTATTTTCTGCTGTGTGGCAGGATGCCCCCAACCACACCTATGTAATTAGTTTTGCTAGCTTTTTTTTCCCCCAGACTTAGTTGCATTACCACACTCTAAAAAAACATTGCCCTACAAGCTGCTTAAGCTGTTCAGTGTTAATGTCCTTTGAAAAAAAGCCTTACATATTAGTTGCTGGACTTATCCTGAATGTACTGATAGAGAAATTATTAACAGTGTAATTAGAGCAGATATGTAGAAATTTCTGGTTTATTCTCTAGCCTTGTTTGAGATAGCTACATCTGTATAACTCCATCTAAATTTTGGCTCAATACTGAGAATGCAATAAAAATTTCAAACACTTTTGAGGTTCAGAATGCAACAAATCAAGTATTTCCTACACTCTGGTGATAGTGAAAATGCTGAATTTCTATGTTATCCCTGAATATTATTGAAATCACCATTTTCACACAGGTAGGTGGCTCTATATTTCTGATGCACTTGCATAATATTTCTTATGGGGATCAGGAGTTATCCTGAGTGTCCTAAGGGCACTAATAATACTACTGATTGTAATAAACTTACAACTGCTATTCTCTTATTACATTGCCGAAATCGATGAATACAAATGACAGCTTTAAATTTTTTTTTCATAACTGTGTTTATTTATATGTTTTTGACTGCATTTGTAGTTAGAAAAAGTAGTATGGAAGTGTTTCATTTACAGTGCAATTATTTAAAAGATTTATATAAATCAGAAGAACTAGAACTTACAGCAGCAATAGTTTTTTGGCTGTAACTCAGAATTTATCCACCCAAGCTAAGTATCAGAATATAGTCCAGCAGGGACAGACTTTGGTTGTCTATGGCAGCATTAAAGACATGGAAAACTAATAATAGAAAAAGCTATTTCTGATGAGTGATGTGTAACATGTATGTTATTCTTTTCCTTCCTTGGTTTAAATAGCTCTTTTTGGTTTGAGGTTTTTGAGGAAGGAACCAAATAAGACATGTTCTTTATTTTAGACCAGAATGCTGTTGTGGTGTACCACTTTCTGTGAGCCAAAGGATGTGCTGAAGTAAACCTTTAACAAGACATAAAAAATACTGTGTAGTAGAGAGTATTGGTAACCTGTGCAAATCTAATAAATGACCAAATTATCTTAGGAGTTATTCATTCCATTGCAGTTCTCTAATATTAGTGACATCCAGGTCTCTAGCCTTAGTGGCATTTTCTGCGCTTGCAAAATGACCACTTTTTTAATATAGCCAAATATATATATGCAAAAAAAAAAAAAAAAAAGCAAAAGTACAAGATAGTCACTGTTTTTTTTCCTTTTTTCTCGATTTTCCGTACCTTAGAAATAGGAGTTGGAGTTGTCAGATAGCCTGAAGGTTTTGATCCATTTAAGAGAAATCTGAGATTTCAGTCTGATCTGGCAGCAGTTTGATTTATAGTCATAGGTGTTGGAACTAGGTTAATTTAATTTTTTATAAGAGGTACCTTTTTGCCTGGTCTTTTACCTTTATTCAAAAATGAAACATCTATGATTGGGTGCATAGATAAATCATGTTGCACAGCATGAAGAATAAAAAGTAAAAAATAAGTAACCCTAGTGCACTTGTTAGGTTTATTGTTGAGCAAGTGTGTGAGAAGATAGTCCTTATTTAAAGAGCTTGTTCTTAAAACCTATAATAATTTAAAAGGGAGTATCAAAAAGTATAGTTTGGTTTAAAAGTAAAAAACAAAACCTTGCTTTCAGAGATAACATGTCTGGAAATATTCCCTAAAAATGAAACATAAATAATCTGTAGTATTTAGCTCTGTTTACTCTTAGTCAGAACAGAATTGGTTCTCTTACTTATTTTTTTTTTTTTAACACTTGAATTCCATCCATCTTGGTAGGTTTTCCCTCAATGATTCACTGACTGTATTTTGGTCTCCTAAAATGTTTTTCATTAAGAAATATTCTTTCAAAATTCTTGGTTATTTATGTCAATATCTATCTTAAATATTACTCATGCTTATTAGTAGCTTTCAGAGTACTTTTGGAGTAGTTTGATGTATGTATAAGTGAACAGCTGGTGTATCATACTAATTTTGAACAGTTTGCTTTTCTAGTAAGAGTTTTCATGCTTTACTCATTTACTGTACTTAAATCAAAGATATTGTGTGGGTTATTCTTGATAATTAATGAAATTCTTTAGAGTGTATCTAATGCTAGTATGCATGTATGTTTCCAATCCTGTAACAGGTATATTTCTATCTCAGTGTTAATTTGATGCAAATAGTCCCTTCTGGCACATTGGACATTTCCAGTAGCATACAGCTAGCATACAGCTGGTAATAATACTGTTTTATAGAGACTCTTTCCAGTTAAAGGGCAAATTTGGATAATGAGACTGCCAGAAAGGGCAATGTTATCCCTGAATTTATAAATACATTAACATGAAAGGAGAAATAATTCATTTTGTCTTTGTATCTACTACTGTTTATGCCACATTTAGAATAACTTTTTGAACTGTAATATACACACTTTGGAAAGTCTGAAAAGTTCACATGGTAGTCACAGAAGGGCCACAGTGTAATGATACAATTCTGTGAAATCCAATATATTAATCTGATTTAAAACAAAATTTAAATAGTGATTTGAAAGGGAAGAAGCTCTGCTGAAACAGTGGGATTCAACTTTGCTGATAAAGGCATGACCATATCCCCTAGACAGACACTGAAACAATTTGTTTTTTTCAGAATAAAGAGAAATTAATGAAGGGCTGAAGACAAGGAAAGAAAAATCTATTAAATGATAAGATGCAATCTCTGTCTCAGAAGTACCCTAAGCCACAGAGCTGGGGACTTCTATCAGGGGAAGTATCAGTATGAGCTGTCCTGTTTTCTTTGCAAACACTCACAAATGACTGCTGTGAAGGGAAGGGCAGATAACTGCCTAATTTAGGACAGTTGTTCTCAGATTATGCTCTGAATAATTCTTAATGTGAGATTGAATAGCTTCTAAGGAGTATTTTTTAACTTCTCTAGCTTCTAGAATAAATTACTTACATTTTTATGCTAAGGGTGGGTGGAAGTACTATTGAATCATTGTGATACTTTCTTATAGTCAAATCTGTGAATTAGTATGTCTCTTTTTTTTAAATTTATGTTTATTTTTAATGTGGGAATGCATTTGCAATCATGGAACTCTGTGTGAATTACGTAGTTGCAAAAGTGCATGCCTTAGGCGTGCAAACACAGTTCACAGGGATCAGGAAGGATCTTCTCTCTTTGGTCTGCAGGTGACAAATGGCTGTATTCCCCTAAGGTGCCTGGGATTGGCTATGGCTGCAGATAATTTACCTGATAAATTTGAGCAGTCCTTATAATATTGACAGAGAATTTGTCTTTCTTATCTGTATGACTTGTTTCTTACTCAAATAATCAGGATCATGCCAGTCATAAGATTTGCAAAGGAAATGGATTTTTCTTCAGGGTAGAGTTACAGATAAGAGAGACTTCTTGAAGAGATAGTTTGTAGCTTACATCTACACAAATACATTAAATAAACACACCGGTGGCTTTTTTATTGTACTGAGTACCACTGGCACAGATCTTGTGTACACACTACTAAGCTGGCTTCTCCAAAACAGATTAGTTTTGTATGTGTTGCCTGTTAATAATCATGGCCATCTCCACAACTTTTTGTGGGAGTTCTTTGAGAACAGTTGTTCTCATGGGCCAAATCTGTGCAAGGAACATTTCTGAAAAAAAGGTGATGGAGTTTTAAAACAGCTTGATTATGCAGATAGTAGAATTTCAGAGCCTAGTGTGATCCCTTTCACTTTTTAATACAGTGTGCAAATACATTTTATCATGGTGCCTGTATATACTGCCAAAAAAGACTAGGATTTTTTCTTTTTCAGGTGTTCCTGTGTGGTGCACTAACTCTTGCTGTTTGATCCATGGCATGACAGGAGTGTACTGCTGCTCCAGTCCTTGACCAGCCTATTGAACAGATAATGGTCTGTCTGTGCAGTTTCCTTCTGGCTGATGTGTCAGTCAGAGTTGTCAGTGACAGCTGTACATTCATCATGCATTTCCTGTCTGTCTGTGCAGCTCTTCAACAGCCCCACAGGAATGCCAAGCAGTCCCAGACCTCTTCCCCATCTGCCTCATGAAATGACTTCTGGTTTCTTCAGGGCAGGCATGGCCATGTAATCAACCATCTTCCCTCCTACCTCTTTTCCATTCCACTTCCCCAGTGTGGTCACATTTCAGGGGCACTGCACCCACTTTATTAGGAATTATATGATCTTTTTTGGCTTGGGGCACAGATTTTTCTTGGCTGTCTCAAAATGGTCTGGCTGCCATCTTATCCCAAGTTATTTACCTATGTAACTGTGTTCTTTCATTCAGCTTTTGCGTGGTGTCCCTTCTACACCATCTGTCAGTGAATTGAACCAACATTTTTGCAGTTGTCATAATTGTGACTGTTTTCATAATCTTTAGTGGTTGGTTGAGATAATTGTTGGCTTGAGACTCCCTTTTGGGTCTCTTTAGCTCCTGAAGTATTTACTAGGCATCTGGTGATCAAACTGCACCTTTGTGCTCCTTTTTTGGATGTGGGCTTTTTGTTTAGGTTGCTTTGTTTGTGGTTGCTTTTTTTTTTTTTTTTAATTTCCCATAGCAATTAGACCTATCTAATCTGATAGGCAGTCTTGATGATTTGTATTTTCAGGGGTTTCTTATCTTAAATTTACTAGTGTCAAGTATTACTTGTAGTCTTCTGCATTTGGAACCCAACATCTGAGAACTAAATGGATTCCTTGAAGTTTCAAAATAAATTTCGAAGAAGTGGTGTCAAAACAACAAAAAAGACAAGTTAATCGGATTTTAAATAATATAGAGAGGTAAATGATGGAAGCAAGCAATTTCATTCATAAGAATGCTGTAACCTTTCAGACAAATCACAAGGGGAAATGATTCATATGAAAGTAATAAGATGGAAAAATGGAGCTGGAAGATGATGCAGATAAAGTAAGATATTAGACTGAAAATGTGTTCAAAATATCAAAAAAATTTCTTGATAAACTTGGGCCTAGGAGAGTGTATACACATCCTTACAGGAAATTAATAATTGTCTATAAAATTTGAATATTTAGTGATGGCATATTTAGAACATGTTACTACCCGAGTATGTTCTTGAAAAATAATTGGTGTATTGGAAAATAAAATTATATTTTCCTTAGTTTTATTATCTAATTTAAGTTTCATTGCCATCATATTTTCTTAAAAATGTTAGGTTATGCATAATGAAGAACACACACTTCCCAGCAGAAACTAAAGAATACTGTAGTCTTTGTTTTTCAAAAATATAACAGAAGCAAGGGACTTAATTAATATAATTCTTTCTTGTCACAGTTCTTTGTGAAACTGAACCTTAGGTGAGGAGTAACTTCAGAATCATTCCTGTAGGACAATAATTTGATTCAGACCATCAGGAAAGTTTTCAACTCTGCTGAAGTCAGTGACAACATTTTACTTAAGTTGAGTGGAATTGGCTTTATTTTCAAGCATCCGTTTTATCTAAGGATGTATGTCTTTAATAGTTTTTCCTTACCTGCCATTGGATATTAAAGAGCAGAAGACATGAGTATTTCAGACTTTTTTCCATTCAGTTTTCAACTATGTTCTAAAGAATTTAGTTAGGGTTTTCCTCAATAAACAAGACTGAGCCATCTACTTTCTCTGAGGAACAAATTTTCAATAGGATTAGGTTCAAACACCCTCCTAAACACAGAAATAAGAAGTTTGGTTCCTTAATTATGTAAAAGGCAGGAAATGTTCAATAAAAAGCCTTCTTTTACTCTGAATCTATGTCATCTTGAAACTTAGGGCCATTTCAATGGTTATATTTCAAGAAATAAGAAAGCTTTTTTATAAGAATATTTTCTATAAGAATGCTGACTTGGTTACCTTCACGTCCTCCAGACAGCAAACAGGAAATCAGTACACATTTGAACCACCTTGATGAAATTAATGCACATGAACATTTAAGTTCAAAATTACAGCTTAATCCCACAAACTGCTCCACACTCAGTACCCTTTAAAAATCAAAGGAATTCCATGTGGTCACAGCAGTCTGCATGCATAGAGAATTTACTGGATTTGTTCCAAATTTTAAGCTTTGTTATTTTGTCCATGGATTTGGCTTGCAGACAGACCATAACTCTTTTAGCAGTGAAAGGTATATATCTTGTGATTAGACTCTTATGTGATAGCAGTCCTTACAGTATTTTTAACATAAAATTAGTAACTATTTGTGTTTGAAATTAAGGCATAAAGATGGTATCTTTTAATACTTTTTCTCACTCGGCGTTCTAAAGAGTATAAATTATTCTGAAGCATAGTATACTTCAGAAATCAAGGAAATCTGTATAAATTCTTGAAAATAGCATTGTGGGAGTGTAGTTTTATCACTATCTATATTATAGGATGACATATTCAAAGTATGAAGGTGTAATTAATGAATTGACTGCTGCATGGCCACCATTCTATTTGAAAAGCTATGCCACAAAAAACATTTTAATTTCATTGCCAGTTGCAGATATTTTCACATTAACTACACAAAAACTCATTATCTTCTCTGTTTGAAAGTTTGTATCTACAATGGCAAAAATTTTCCTTTAAAGAAATATTTTAGCTTTTTGCAGAAATGGTTTTCATTTTAGGTTGTTAGCACATATTTTTAAGATAGACTATAATTATGGAAGGATAATGAGTAGGGCACTATAATGTAAGATCATAAGATGTTTTTAAAAATGGTATAAAAATTTTTTAAAAAATGTTTTTTAAATAGAACCAAAGTCTAAGTAGTATGACTTAGCTGATAAGTGTGAGACCATAGGAGGCTTTCAATTATGTTGAATAATAAAATGTTCCAATTATGTTGAATAAGTAAAACATAGGGTTTAAGAATCAGTAGCAGTCTGTAGCCATGCTGCTGTAACTTCATAACAGAATGGTAGACTGCTTTATGGAGCTGGTGATTACAAAGATCCACTTTAACAATTTTTTTCTTGCTGGCAGGTGTCCCACTGGCCTGAGGCCAGCAGCTGTGAGTGTACTGCAGCTTGTGGTTTACACCAGAGTGTAGAAAAGGCCGACACCAGCTGGCTGCACATAATTAAACTGATTGCGGTCTGACAACTTGGACTATGATACAGATATGTGATAAATATACAAAGTATCTTACAAACCTGATTCACTGACATACTTTATCTACATTTTTTTCTTAACAGATATGATATCTGCACTTACAAAAACAAGCCTTGTGGAACACTGGGTAAGATTATAAAGAGACATTTCAGCTCATATTTGCCGTTTCCTGGCTTTATACTTAGCTATTGGTTTCTTGACTGATTAGATCTTTTTAAGTTTGTACTTTCAAAATTTTGCAGCTTTATAAACATGAAAAATAAAAGATAATCCAGGTGGATTTTGGCTTTGATACATTGCTGAGAGTTTGTGTGAGCTGGTGCTGTGTATTTCATCTCTGACAGCTGTAATACTGATAAAACCTAGCGAATGACTCAGTTTTGCTTCTTACAAAAGAGAACTTGCTGTTTATTTCCATTTACCAGTGTCTAATTTAAAAAACAGAAGTAAAAATCCTCAGGAAGGTTATAAAACCACCCCCATAAACCTTACAAAAGAAATGGTCTTTGAGGTTTACACTGTTGCTGGGTTGTACACTGAAAGTTGTGCTTCATGTTTTTCCTTTCACAGACTTAGAAAAAATAGCACAGTGATAGAAAATACAGGAACATTGAAACTACTTAAAACAGTGCTTTGATGATGGAGAAGTGCACATGTCAACCTTAGATTACGAATGGAGAGCTATTGTTCTCCCCATACCTAAATATATCACCAGTAGTTATTGACTACAACAAATAACTAAACATGACCTATAGGTTGTTGCTTCCAATGGTGCTTTAACATATAAAAGGAACATTATTCAAAGATTAACATAACACTTGTTTAGATTTTTTTTTCAGTTTTCATCCTTTCATAAGCCTCTTTGTTGAAGGTGATTAAAGACAAAATTCTAATTCAGCTAGTTCATATTATTAATACTTTTCTCATTCAGAATTCATGATTGTATTTGCTTTGTCTTTCCTATATTACTGTATATCACTATTACTGATAGCGTTAACCCATGTTAATTTTTTCTGTAAGTCTCTCACAAGTCAGTACAATGCTTTTGGCAGAGGGGTGTAGTTTACATGGGGAAAAGTACCAGCATTTTGCCTACTACAAACAAAACCCACAACATGCTTTAGTTAAAGGCAAATCATGCTGATGAATTTCCAAGTGTAACTGATTTTATTTGACATTGGAGGTGATGAAACTGAAGAGATGATGCCTTAGAAGTGGCTTTGTGAGTGTTAAAAAAAGAAAAGTTGAAAGAGAATACATTCATGCATGAACTATTCAATATTTTTATGTGATACTTTTGACACAGATCATTAGTGTAACTAACTCTGACTCTATCAGAATTTGGCATGAAGGCAAATTTTGCTTCACTTGAATCCAGTGTAACAGAGGATAGATTTGGCAAATATTTTATTAAACCAGGAGTTTAATTTTAAAAAATTAAAAATAAGAGTTACATATGGTATCAGTTCCAACTTACGGTTATAGAGGTCTTGGCAACACAACTATGACAATTTCTCTGCATTATAGACATTGGATTGGAGAAGAGACAAGGTCCTGTAGTTCTCCTTTGCAAGGCATTTGATATGCTTAAGTCTCACTCACATCCAATAACTAAAGTTAATCATATATATAAAGGAGTCTGTGAAAAAAAGTCACAGAGAGGTCTCAGAAGGTCAAAAGAAACCTGAATAATTGGTATTCTAGGAAGAGACAGAAGTAAAAGATTTCATGTGGCATAAACATCTGTATCCTATTCAGACACCTGAGGCAGGGAACCTTTAATGGAACCCCTTAGAAAAGATCTCAGATGTCTGTGCAGTGTGTCTGTGGCTCCAGTGAAAGACAAGTCCTTTTAAAATCTGAGTCACTGACTGAGTTCTTAGCTTGATCTCTGTCACTTTCTGCAAGCATAGTATGGAGTTACTTTGCTCTTTTCATTTGCTGAAGCAAGTCCTCACTTTTAAGACCTGAAGATGGAGATGACTTTATTATTCAAATATGGTGGACTTTGCAGGGGAGCATGATAGTTGTATAAATATGTATTGCCATGTTGTTTTCAGAATTCTTCAATTAGAACAGCATGGGTGAACTATAATTATTGCTTTTTTTGTAGGTTCCACACTGCAAACTCTCTCCAATCTGCAAACACATTGTTAGGTTTTGCCCATGTCAATTTGGCTATCAGAGTAGTTTTGCTGTGTCCAAACTAGGTTTATTTGGAAGAAAACATAAAACACATACCCCCAAAATACTCTACATGTGCCTACAGGAGACCTAAGATTGCCCATGGGGTGTGTTCTCACGATACGCCTGCAATATTTCTTCCCTTCAAGAAGGTTTGAGCCACACGTGTAGTGATGTTCAGCCTGCAGGATTCAACTAGTTCAGAATAGCCAAACCAACATGCAAAGATACATGAAGAGTCTCAACTTCAGTGCTTCACTGTGCTAATCCACTCCTACGGCTTCAAATTAATTGCTAATGTGGACACAACAGGAAGCACTTGTTATATTATGACTTTCTTACTGTTAGTCCAAGTAGAATAATTTGAAGTCCCTACTCGTATAAATAGTTTGCTTTCTCTCTTCCCCACTCACTGTTCCATTCCCCTTATCTCTCAACCAAAGTTAAGCTTTTTCAATTTTTTTAATTGTTATTTTTGGAGTTGTTTGTAATGTACTTATTTATTTATAAATTATTCTTTTTTCTGTTTTGGTTTTTTTATTTTTGGTAATGTAGTTAACTGAGCAGGTAACTTCCTTAAAGAAAGGTTTGTTGCTTCTTTCAGATAAGAAATTCTAGGGGAGAAATACATTAAATAAACCTGATGATTGTCTTTCTCTAATGGTACTAAATTATGACTGCAGTACGTTCTGTAATAATTTGTTGCTGAAAAATGTGTAAGATAGAGAAGAGTCATAGTCAATAAATGCCTGTGGTGTTCTCTCTCTGAAGAAAGTTTTTAAAAGCCCTTGTAACACAATAAGATTTTAATGCCAAAAGATGATGGGTGATAAATGGAAAAGACTTCCATGCTTAAATGCTTGCTTGTTATTAACATGTCTCCTCTCTCTTCACTGATGCATTCAGTTTTGTTTTTTTTTTATTTTTTTAACGTACCATGTGAGGTTTTTCATAGCTAAAAAAGTTGCTTGTATGTTTTTATGAACCCACTAAACTTAAACAGATTTCTTTAGAAAAATAATGTGGATACATTTTGCTTTTTTCAGGCACAAGAATGTTAAAATAGAAATGCTTTCTTGAATTCCCTCTCCTGGCTCAAGTTACTAGGTGGTCCCAAGTTACCAGAAGTAAAATTTATAAATCTAACCCCTAGTCTAGACATTTTCCAGCACTGACTGCAGTTCAAAAAATATTAATGTCTAGCCGGCAAAGTGAAATTCCCCCCAGTGATTTTGCAAATGACTAGAAAGTTAACCTTTTGCCAACTGCTCCTTCTGTGCATACAAGTTATTAAAAAGAATCCAGGCATTTATAACTTGGGCTTTTAAGACTGAAACACCTTGGCATGATCCTTTGTGTCTCCTTCTGTTTATTCAGGCTTGGCCTCTGTGGCTGGAATGTGTGAGCCTGAAAGGAGCTGCAGCATTAATGAAGATATTGGCCTAGGTTCAGCTTTTACCATTGCACATGAGATTGGTCACAAGTGAGTGAGTTTAAAATAAGAATACATTTCAATTTACCACATTTTTAATATTAGTTAATAATTGATATAAGTTCTTTTCCTGCATCATCTCTATTCTGATGTTCCATATTTCTGTATATAGAATTCATAAGTGGCATTATATCTTATTTAGTATGTATTACCAGGGACTTTAAATTTAGAACTGAAGACTCATTGTATACCCTTTGATTTCAGATTCCAGTTAAATCTGTCCTTCTGAGACTTGACTCACAACCTTCCTACTCTGTTTCATATTTTTAAATATTTGGCTTTGAAAATATTTTCTCCCCCATTACTTTTTTCTGCTTTTCTTTATGAAAAAGAAGTGGTTAAAAGCTAAATTTTTTTTGCTCTTTTTATTTTGTCTTTAATATAATTCAGGCTACTATCATTGAAACATTGATTCTGTTGTCAATATTCATATGCTTTAAATCCTCTTTCACTCAAGCATGATTTGTGTAAAACAGACATAGAGCAGTCAGCATCACTTGTTACGTTTAAAGTATTAGCATATAGATTTAAAGAGTATGTTGCTATGACATTGATAAAATCTGAGTAGTGTATGGTCTAGAAATATTTAAGGCTTTCCATCAAAAGACAGCACTCTTAGTACAATGTGATGATTCTAAAAAGACTGGACACCTTCTTTTATCAAGAGGTTTTCTTCTTCATGTACATGGGTTGACCAATACAGAGTTATGGATGACATGCTCTTCCACCCATTAGCTGATGGAACTGTTAAAATTCCAGTGTGGACTGAAATGAAAGCTAGCAATCTGCTGATCAAAAAAAGGAGTTGAAGTAAACAGTTATTTTTAGCCCACGTATTATATTAGATAATCACCAGGCAACTATGCTCTTATTTATATTATGTATTGAAAAGTCCCTACACATGTCTTCCCTTCCTTCCCTTCCCTTCCCTTCCCTTCCCTTCCCTTCCCTTCCCTTCCCTCTTCCCCCTTCCCCCTTTCCCCCCTGCATTCCTTCTTGAGGAAAGAGCTCCTCCAATCACTGAATATTAATAGTTCTCAAATACCTGTAAATAAAATTTTATATTGTATAGGTAACCTTACTGTGAATTTGTCACATATATAACAAAACCCCCAATCTTCCAGTGGAGTATTTTCATTCTAATTCCTATGTCATACATCTACACATTCATAGAATCACAGAATTACTAGGGTTGGAAGGGACCATTTTGAGTGGAACTTTTTGTGTTTTGCTTTTTGACTCCTTGTCCTGTTCCTGGGCACCACTGGAAAGAGTCTGGCACCATCCACTTGGCATCTGCATTTGAGATATTTTTATATGTTTTATGTTATTCCAGAGATACACAAAATTATTTAATATATGCAGCAATTTTATCATGCAAAGATGGCATGATGACCAGAATTCACTTGAAGAGCTTAGACTTGTTAGAATCTGAAAAAAAACCCTACCTGTAGTGATAGCATATATCCTGTGATCATAGGAATGTTTTTACCATTGCTGTTTTCTGTGTATTGTATCTTTTGGCATCTTATATATAAGGTATTTTAAAATTCAGACATATCAGCTCTTTGCGGCTTTCAGCTAATTCTTGAGATGGCATGATACGTCAAATGCTGAATTGATAAGATGCAGAAATAATATTCCTTTAGCTTTTATACAAGTTTTTTTGGTAAAAAATCTTCAAGATTTATGTTTTGTGGTAGCCACAACATCACCTGTCATTCTACCCATGCAAGGATTGAATGCCTCTACAAATGTCAAAGTTATATCCTCTCAGTCTCCTAGTATCCATTACCTACTAGACATTATTTGCATATTTGAGTAAAATAATTGTTTCTGACAGCCTTGTAAACATTTTTCTTTGGCTGTACCTCTTTTCACACTTAGAATAGGAAATTTACTTCATTGTTAAGTGAAAAATAGAAGCATTTAAAGGGCATATCTACATCAAATATGTAGCATACAACAAAAGAGCAATTAACAAAATCAAAATCAAAAATGGATTGGGATGGAAGGGACCAGAGTGGGTCATCTGGTTAAATCTCCCTGGTCAAGCAGCGTCATCCTAGACCACACGGCACAGATTCGTTCTTGAATATCTCCAGTTAGGGAGACTCCACAACCTCTCTGGGCAATCTGTTTCAGTGCTCGGTCACCTGCAGAGTAAAGAAATTCTTCCTCATGCCCAGGTAGAACTTCCTGGGCATCAGTTTCTGTCCTATGACTCAGCATCTCTAAGAAGAGCCTGACTTGGTACTTCCCCTTCTTAGTACCCTTGGTACTAATGAGCTCCTCTCTCAGTCATCTCTTCTTAAGGCTGAATGGACCCAACTCCCTCCCAGCCTTTCTTCCTAAGAAAGATGATCTAGTCCCCTAATTATCTTCACACCCCTCTGCTGGATCTGCTCCAGGTGCTCCATGTCTCTGTTGTTCTGCAGAGCCCAGAACTGGACAGGGCACTCCAGGTGAAGCCTCACCAGGGCTGAGTGGAGGGACAGGATCACCTGCCTCCACCTGCTGGCAATGCTCCTCCCAATGCCCCCCAGGACAGCACTGACCTTCTTGGCCACCAGGACACGCAGCTGGCTCACGGACAGCTTGTTGTCCACCAGGACCCCCAGGTCCTTCTCCACGGCACTGCTCCCCAGCAGGTCAGCCCAGGCTGTGCTGGTGCCTGGGGTTGTTCTTCCCCAGGTGCAGGACTCTGCACTTGCCTTTGCTGAATTTCAGATGGATCTTCTCTACCCATCTCTCCAACCTGTCAAGGTCCTTCTGAAGGGCTGCATGGCCCTCTGGGCTATCAGCCACTCCTCCCAGCTCTGTGTCCTCAGTGAATGTGGTCAGCAGGCATTTTCCCCTTCATCCATGTGATTGATGAATATACACATAAAAAATGTGCAGGTGGTGAGGAACAGAAGCAAAAAGAAATTCCCTCCCCATAAATATTTAACAGAAGGTATGAATGAACATTATAATCACAATCAGATTGTCAGTCTCTTAAGTTTTCAAGGAGAAATGCTTTTCTGGGTAGCCTTCTAATTAGATTAGAATAGGAGAATTGCACTTTGAAAGATCATGTTTTTCTTAATTGTATAGTTGCTATGGAATACCGAGTTTTTTAAAAACTTTCAAACTGAGAATCAAAATTCTTTAGTGAATAAAAGAGAACAATTATAACAATACATTTTTTGGTAGATTATTCACAGTTTCTCCAAAATTTGGTTTATAAGCTTCCCTGATGGAAGTGGCTCAACTCCTTGTTAGTACTTTATTGAATTATACACTGATGAGAAGGCATTAGATCCTTCAGTCTTAATTCCTGTATATCACAGTGTGTTAAATTTAACTCTTTTAACCTTATATTGATTCAAATTAGTTCAATTTGATTGAAGAATACCAGAAAAATACTTCTTGAAACCTTAAAGGAACTGGTAGTCTGATTGTAATAGTCAGTCATACTTTCTGTTCAATTGTTACAGTTTTTTTGTGGTTTTTTTTTTGGGTTTTTTGTTTGGTTTTTTTTTTTTAATTCTGGCTTCCATTCAATACCACATGTAGAGTTTGTATGTATATAACCCAGTTTTGGTACTGTTCAGCTTTGTGCAGTTCAGGCTCATAATTGGCTGTTTTTATTGAAGATGGTGGTACACAGTGTTTGTTTCTTCCTTGAGGGCATAAACAATGGAGAAATTAATGTTTTGTGATTGTTTCTCCAGACCATGATTCAGAGAACATCCTGTATTACTCTTAGTACTTTTGTGAATTAGATTAAATTCAGAGTTGGCCCTTTAGACTTCAGGATAATTTCTCTAGAAAACGGAATTTTTGATGTACAGAATGTCTGCTTTCCTGCTATTATGTATTTCACACCAAAGATGCTTAAGATTTCTGGTAAGCAAAAATCACAAACTAACTTCTTGTACCAGGAGTCAGACTTGAGTGTGTATCCCCTAAATTGTCAAAGTTCTACTTTTTCTCTTTGTGAAGAGAGGAACCCTTTGCAGGTGTGATCTTGGTTTTATCTCGGACAAGTTGAATGATGTAAGATCCAGTCACATTTTCTATTCCCCAGCCAGCTGAATTAGGTGGCTTTCTGCTCTATGGTTTTATATTTGGGTACATTTAAAAATGTCTAGCTTGTCCTGTGCATGCTGTAAAGCATGCTTAGTTATACTGGTAAGGAATTCCAGATTCCACTAGAAGAGGTATAGCGGTAAAAGAAAGGTATTTTACCATTCATTGTTGCAGTTTTGTGGACGAGTTGGCTGGGATTTTGAAAGTGAAAAACAGTGAGAAAGAATAAATAGAATAATAAAAAAAAAGGAAATGTCAAAATATGAGGATAGTGGACTAGGCTTAGGATGGAAAGTTGCCCATAGAACTTGGAGTAAGAAAATAATTTGCTAATGACAGACAACCATTGAGAGCTGTAAGAAACAAGCTGGTAGGTAAGATTAGTGGCTAAACTCTGGTGGTACTTTCAAGAGATGCTTGCTTGTCTGTACCTCATTCTTCAGTGACCAGTGAACTTCATGTTTGAGCAGTGCATTGGGTTTGCATGGCCAGGTTATCGTGGCAGGCAGGCTGGAAGGATGGCTTTTGTGGGAAGCTGCCAGAAGCTTCCTCCACTTCCCACAGAGATAATGTCAAGAGGTTTCAGGATGGAGTGACAGTGGTAGGATGGTGGGCCCATCAGTGACAGTGGTAGGGCTTTTGGGATAACTCATTTCAGAAAAGGGGCAGAAAAATTACTATAGGACAACAGCCAGAAAAGATGAGAGAGAATACATGAGGTAAACAACTCTGCAGACACCAAGGTCAGTGAGAAGGCACTGGAGCTGAGGTTCCTCTGCAGCCTGTGGTGCAGACCGTGGTGAGGCAGCTGTGCCCCTATGGCCCATGGAGGAACACAGGGAGCAGAGATCCACCTGCAGCCCATGGAGAACATGTTGGAGCTGGTGGATGCCTGAAGGGAGGCTGTGACCCTGTGGGAGGCCTGTGCTGGAGCAGGGTCCAGGTAGCACTTGTGACCCTGTGGAGAGAGGAGCCAGTGCTGGAGCAGGTTTCCTCGTAGGACCTGTGACTCCATGGGGGGTGCTGGAGCTGGCTGTGCTTGAAGACCCACACTGGAGCAGTTCATGAGGGACTGCAGCCCATGGGAAGACCTCATGTTAAAAAATTTAATAGAGAACTGTCTGCAGTGTGTGGGTGGGACTCCATGCTGGAGAAGAGAACAGCGTGAGGCAAAAGGAGCAGCAGTGATGTGTAACAAATGTAACCCCCATTCTCCATTCAGGAGTAAATTTGGGCCTGGGAAGAATGCATGAATGGGGGGGAAATTGTTTTAAGATTTAGTTTTTATTTTTCATACTCCTACTGTGATTTGATTGGTAATAAAACTAAGCTGAATTCAGCAAGTTGAATCTATTTTGTCAATAATGGTATATTGGTGAGTAGTCTCTTCCTGTCCCTGTTTCAACCCATGGACCTTTCCTGATATTTTCTCTGTCCTGTCTATTTCAGGAAGAGAGGGGCAGGCACCAGGCATTCAGCCAGGGTCAAGTCATTACAATCAGTCAAACCTCAGCTGCATTACAGGACTTGAGTTTTAGTGAGAGGTTTTCTAGAAGAAGTGCTTGTCAAGGAATGTCTTTTTTGTGCAACTAGAAAGAAAATATTCTAGTCTGAGTTAATAGAGACACATACAGTAAACTTTACAATAGCTTTTTCAAAACTAGTTGAAACACAACTAGAATGAATTGTACTAACATCACCTCCTGCCTGGCTGATCATCACCAGCTCTCTGGTTGATGCAGGTGTCATTGTTTTGTCTCAGATGATGATGTCTTCTGTCTTTAACTAGTGCAGTCTCTCTCAAATCTACAGTGTATGAACACCTCAACAGCAAACAGAAAACATTAAACTTATTTCTGCTTGATGTCCAGGAGTGATGGAATTGATAGCGTGAATTTTTAGGGACAGTTTAACTATCTTTTTTAGTTTAAAAATCCCAATCCAAGTCAAAACTAAAGCCAACCAGAAGAAATCAAACAAAATGAAACCAAACCAATCACAGGAACAAAAACCCAACAAAACAAAACCAACAAAAACCTCAACCAAAATGAGTCTACAAGCCACATAAGTACATACATAATTATTTCTCACTCTCACTCCCCACCATCCATTCCTTGCCCTGGTCTTTTTTGCTAAAGGAACACTATTTTATGCCTGCTTTCATAATAGTGCAGATTTTAAAAAGTTCTCTTTGGGACTTCAGTTTTAGTGACATGCATATAAAATAAGATATCATAAGCAAATGGGAAAACCCCCAGTTGCGTGGCATGTTTATATTTAAAATATGAAAAATCATCTTTCTCTGCATATCTGAAATATTATTTGAAGTTCAGAATTTGCAATACTAAAATAATTTTTCTAACATCAAAGCATTTTTATCAAGGAAACTGAACATTGTTGCACTTCACAGATCTTAACAAAAGTGCAAGAAGAATAAATGGGGATGAAATGGAACGTTATTATAACCTTCAGGGCATCTTGAATTTTCAAAGGACATCTGAGTTCAGAAGTTTGCTTCCTGATCAGAGCCAATACTTTCCACTTTGACCTACAGTCTAAAGACCTGATGCATTTGCACTATTTGCTTTGTGTAGCATACAAGCCCTATTTCATGTTACTGTTGTGCCATGAAGGCTATGAAGCTATGGCAATGTAATCCAGGACAAGTTTGAGCTCTGCTGTTTTTGTAACAGTCATGCAGAAGTCTGTAATTTCCCTATAATAAAGTTCCAGTTTCTGAACTTCCAGGTTTCTGAAGATGCTGGTGAGACCACACCTTGAGTGCTGTGTCCAGTTCTGGGCCCCTCAGTTTAGGAAGGACGTTGAGATGCTTGAGTGCATCCAGAGGAGGCAACAAGGCTGGTGAGGGGCTTGGAACACAAACCCTGTGAGGAACGGCTGAGAGAGCTGGGGGAGTTTAGCCTGGAGAAGAGAAGGCTTTGAGGTGACCTTATTGCTCTCTACAGCTTCCTGAAGGGAGGTTGTAGACAGGTGGGGGTCGGTCTCTTGCACAGGGCAGCCACTGACAGAACAAGAGGACACAGTCTCAGGCTGCATCAGGGAAGGTACAGGTTGGACATTAGGAAAAAATTTTTCACTGAAAGAATAGTAAAGTATTGGAACTGCCTTCCCAGGGAGGTGGTGGAATCACTATCTCTGGATGTGTTTAAAAAAGACTGGACATGGCACTCGGTGCTATAGTCTAGTTGAGGTGTTAGGGCATAGGTTGGACTTGATGATCTTAGAGGTCATTTCCAACCTCATTATTCTGTGATTCTGTGAATAAAATGCACTGGTTTTTCGTAATTTAGAAATTGCTGTGCTTTTAAGAGCCCCATATGTTATTTAATACTAAATGACACTCATTTATAAAAATTGGTTTTGGTGTGGTGTTTGGTCTTCATCCATAACTGAGAGAAGAGCCATATTTAGGAAGTAAATAGGAAAAATTAGGATAGAAGTGTGCTAAAATTATGTTGAAATTCACGGTAGATATGCTTTTTATAAAGCTCCTATTATTGAATTAGTTTGTTTCCTGAGTTTTCAGGGAGCTAATATGTTTCACTCAAGTTTAAAATTCTGCATTACTTCAAAATAAAGCATTAGGGATACTCCAAACTGCAGAATGATATCCAAATGCAGGAAGTCAGTAGTTAAGGTTGAAATCCATTTAAGACATGGAAAGAGAAAGTGAAGTAACTAATTAACCTTGATTCCTCCCTTGAGGAATATCCAATGTTAGGTAGTTTCAATGCATGCTATCAATGTTTGGAATCCTAAAATTAAATAAATTGATTTTTAAGACAATTATTTTTGATTATTTTCCCCTTCATTTGTAATGTCATTTAATGGTAAATTTTAATTTTCATGCTGTTACGTAGATGCAAGCAATACTTTTATAACATTGGCTAAAATTATATGGAGGGCTACATAGAAAGAGGACAATTCCCTTTTAAGAGACAGTATGGGGGAAATATTTACAAAAGTAAAGAAAAAGTGCTTACTTTTTTTATTAAGAAAACATAAAATCCCATTATTGCAATGTGTCCAACATTTACCATAACTTCATAACAACTGACAAATATTTCACTCCTAATAGACACAAGAATAATTAATAAAATTACCACATATGTCCACATAGAAATTTGTACTTTGTTCCAAGCGGCTCATATCTCTGATATTGTAGGGAAAAAAATTTCTGCTATTCTTAAATAGTAGCTTATGTTCAGATTCACCCACTTTTTGCTGAACAAAATAATGCTGAAACATGGTAGTTTTCCCTTTCTTCCCTTGTGTATTTTCTACTGACATTAAGAAAAGTGTATGTGAAGCCATGCCTATATTTACAGATGTAGGGAAGCTAACATTCTAATTTTTCAGTGTAGGCCTTAAATAGACATTCTAAGCTATATGAAATACATACATAGATTTAAATTACAGTTTTTAAACCAATATGAGAATAAGTACAATACAGTGGAAAATTAATACGTTTTATGAATTTTTTGTCTCTAATATAATAAACTCAGTTTCTCCAAGCAAATTATGATTCACTATTTAGGTCTTCTGTCAAATACAAGAATACTTGTACCAGCATGCCCATACTGTGGCAGAGATTTACTTCTAGAAACTTTTAAAGCATCCTTCACTAATACACTTTATGACGCCTCCCTACCCTTTATGTCAGTCTCTATAAATGTTAGGTCAGTGTGAGACATTGGAGGAGATACTTGCAATGTACCTAGGGTCAAGATACTCACTTGAAAATAGCCCATTTCACTCTTTGCGTGTGTGTTCGTCTCCTAGAACAAATAAATAGTGTCATTAAACCTCTTAAGGTCTAGGTTGCTTTTCTTTCTCTTAGGAAGATAGGGTGCCAATTCTTTATCATGAGGATATGTACTTTTTGGAGCTGTAAATCAGCTTCAGATAATGGACAAGAAGACCCAGTGCTTGACTTCACAGTATTTCTTTTGTGTTCCTGTAACTTTTTTTCCTCACCTGACTCACAGTTCTGTCCCTGGTACTCTTCTTCCTAATGCTGTTAAGTGGCAGAGCAACATAAAATACATGCTTTAAAAAAAATGGGTCAAATTCATATAACTCATGAATTGGTAAGAAAGCCTAACATTCTCTATTGTATTTAGAGAAATGAAACAGTCTATGCTTTTCTGAATCCTCTAAACCCTAAGAAAGCTAGGAATATACAAAGATACCTTTTGAAGATAATGAAGATATCATTTGATATGAAGATAATTAGTACTTCAGCTAGATAGCATAATTGATTGAGAAACAGCATTTCACCTGAGTAATTACTTCTAAGATAACTTCAGGGCTAATGAAGTACATGGTATACAAAATAAATATCCGTGAAGAATATGGGGATGCATTCAGATTGGTGTGGATCTGTCTTCTCTGGATCCAGAGTGTCTGGATAATACATATGGACAGAAGCGTTCTGGCTGTCTCACAAAAATGACTGCTGTAATTTTATATGAATCAGTAATAAGTGTTTTGGCAGTCATAACCATCATTGTTTAGAACTACCAAAAATATTAGTAAGCCAATGAAACTGTAGGGACCTACCTGCCATGCTGGTTTTTTTGCAAGATAAGGGAAGGGTAGACAAGAAGTTTGTATTCACATCCTTCCCTCTGCTTATACTTCAGGGTCTCTGCTTATCTATTGCCCTTTTATTCAATGCAGATGACACTAGTTATCTCCTCTGTGATTTTTGGGATTGGATTGCAAGTTGAACACATATTACAAATAATTCCCTCATATAATTTTTTCAGATACAATGAAAAGCAGATTTCCAAAGAAAAAAATTATTCAGTTTCAGATGTTGGTAAGTGAAACAAGGCAGTGAGCACGACTAGGATGTTCTGCTTTAGAATTTTTTTAAGACATATACAGACTAGAGATAATTTGCAGGAGAGTTTGAGTTATAATTTTAAACTTCTTAAGTGTTCCTACTTTGCACAATCTTTTAATGTAAAGTAAGTGCTCTCTTGGGAGATGAGGAGCCATAATGCATGAAAATGCAAGATCTGCTCTGTTAAACATCCTTCCTTGAGATGGCAGGTGGGAAGAAACTTCATAGAATAACTTCTTTGTCAGTTGAGGAGATTTCAGTCTCTGCTCATCCATGTGGCTGTTCCTCTAAAGACAAAATTATACTGGTAGTTTTAGACAGACTTTTTAAGCCAATGAAAGGAAGAAGTCTGTATGTTTAGTGAAATTGAAAAAGGTAAGCAAATTATAACAGTGGCTCCACAAAGAATATTTTATGTTCCTTACTTTCTTCCCTACATTTCCATGCCAATCCAATTGCAAGCATGCTTTTGTAAAGACCTAGTTTTAATGTAATGATGGCCAAATATGACCAGCTTGTTCTGATGGAAATAAAAATGGCAATTTGGTCAGAAATGTGTTTCCATCTGCAGTCCTGCCCACAGGAGGGCAAGTTACTGGACTGTACTGGCATGCTGCCATTACCATCTTTGGAAATTATGACAGTAGTTGTAAAACCCTTCTGCAAACATTAGAAAAAGTTACCTGCATCTCATGATCACATTCCTCTTAAATTCAGAAGCAAGGACAAGTAGAAAAGCCTTCTAGGAAAGGGATAGATGATTTAGGAGAACAAATATTTATAAAGCATACCATTAGATTATGGAAAGGCATTGATTGAGTTCCCATGTGCATCAGAAATGATGGCTTCCATTCACAGACACGCTTTTTGTCAGGCATATCACTGCTACTGTCAGCAACATTGTCTTTTTCACAGGAGAGCAGATAGAAGGAAGGTTATTGAACCATGAAATTTGGTTTTTTACTTATACATCCAAAAGATAAAAATTTCATTTCCAGAAAACTGAAGTCTGTAAGTTTTTAAACAAATGGAATATATTAACTAGAGATAAACTGAATACAAGAATCATCCAACTCATTTCTATAAAGGAATAATTTATGGAGATTATTAAAAAATAAGGTTTTCTGTTTTCAGAAATGGTACAGAGACATTTGAAAAAGGAATGTTTCTGAAGTACCCCAAATTCTAGGAAATAATTGCCGCAGAGAACAGGTAAATAAAGCACATTTTTAATTGCAAAATTCTAGTTCAGTTTGTTGCACAGGACATCTAAGTTCTTTCCTCTCCTAATATGAATAGGTATTGATAAGAATATAGGAATTTATACTGGTCTGAAAGTTTCAATGCATTACATACATTACTCAAATGAGTTGATTAAAGCTGTATTTTTTATAAACAAAGGTCATCCTTTATTTGCTTATATAATAGTCCAAGGTGTCAGTTAGACCTTTCCAGTACATAATACAGTATATGGCTTCTGCATTTGTGAGGTACCACAAACTGAGTCAGACACATGTAGGCATTGCTGCAGAATATGTATGTATGCATTCCATAGGCAGAGCAGCCATGCATTTTTGATGATGAAATCCTTCCTGATCCTGTAGGAATCATCCATCATTCACTGATGTTCTTTTTTTTTCTGGAAGGAAAGGTTGCCAAACACCTTTCACTAGTAGGCTGTTATGATCATCTGAAGAGGTGAAATAGAGTATTGAAATTCAGGGTAACATTAAAATCTTGGGGCATTATAACACAGTTTGTGCAGCAATATGTTCAGATTAATATAACACAACTGCACTGATTTCAGTGAAGAAAGTGGCATGAACTGATATTAAGTGGTATTAAATGGTCAGCTGATAAAAGGTCAGTTTCTTTTCTACTACTACTTTTCTACTACTTGTATGTTCTTGCGCCAGTCCTAAATATTACAGAAAATCAAAACTGAGTGCCTCAATACATTTGTTTTCCTGAATGATGAGTAAGAAATCAGAGGGTCGGTCCTTTTAGCATACAGAAGACTCACTCCAAAGACAGACTTCTCTGTATGATTCTGGGAGTTCAGAACCTGAGTTTTGGCATTGTTTTAATTACTTCTTTCTCATTATCAGGGAAGTTTGTGTGTCTCTCACTATCTGCCCCTTTGATTTTGTAAGCCATTGAGATGTAGTAAATTCGACCAAAGCTTAATATTTAATAAAATAAGAAATGAAGGAACAAACTTTTCTCCCCAAGTGATTGAATGGAAATTGATCAAGGACTAAGAACATGGAGTTTTATAATAATAAGAATAAGGATTATTTTATAACAATAAGAATAAGGATTCTTTAGGTTTTTTTTTTTTTACTAAGGTCATATCATCTTTCTTGAAAGTTATTTCTTTCCTTTTCCAAAATCTCTTTTGGCCAAGTTCCATCCAGAAATTTCTTGTTTTCTGCTGATTTTTAATTGTCTTCATTTTTACATTCTTTGACAAAGCAAAGCTCTAACAGGAGGGCTCCAAGTCTCTCTGTGGGTAGATACAGAGAGAGAGTGTGCATACAGGATGGTCCTAGGAATTGCAAAACCTATGTTCTACTTGAATTATCATTGGTTGCACCATGCCTATACAGCAACGGTACCTAATCTTAGTCCTTTTTTTTTTACTAATCCAAGAGTCTAGAGTAAATAATAAATATTTAATAAATAATAAATAAATATTAATAAACTATAATAAATATTCCATATCCAGGTACCATACCAAATAAAGGCTTGATGCTCTGTATTTGTCTTGCAAGAATACTGTTACGTTTTCTTTAAAAGCTTTAGAAAACAAATAAAATGCTTCAAAAAATCCATAGAAGGGAAAACAGTTATGTTATTGTGCTGTATTATGAGATCTGAATAAATTAATCAGAACTTAACTGACTCTCTACTTAGGAGTTCTGCACCGTGCTCTTTTTGGTCCAACATGATTGCTGTTTTAAGTGATATATGATGCCATAGAAAAGTAATGGGCTGTTTCTCTCCTACTCTTTTGAGCAGTTTTGGTATGAATCATGATGGAATTGGAAATTCTTGTGGGACCAAAGGTCATGAAGCAGCAAAGCTAATGGCAGCTCATATTACAGCAAACACCAATCCTTTCTCCTGGTCAGCTTGCAGTCGGGATTACATCACAAGTTTTTTAGAGTAAGTAATCTCTCAAGAAAAATGCATTTTCAAAAAACTTACACCTTTTGGGATCAGTTGTAGAGATATAGTGACCTGTTCTGATGGTTTACATTTTTATAATGAATAGACAGAAATATAGTGAGTCATTTAAAACTCTTTCTTTCTGTAGAGCATTATTTAAATATAAATGGCAAAAGCTTCTTTTGCTCCATTCACCACCTTAACAGTTCTCTATTCTTTTTAATCTACTCAAAAGATTCTGAAGTTCTGATCATACCTCGTTACTTCATTAATCTGAAAGTGGGAAATAAAAGAGGGCAGGATTTGTATATGGATCATGTTTTGTTAGCATACATAATGTGAGGGAATCTAATGAAGGGAAGATGGTTATAGCCCTGTTCCTTTTACATTTCATTCTTCAGATATTTTTCAGGCAGTCTTGTGGGTTTTTACCTATCTTTGGTACCATTGGCGAGAATATAAAGATAATAGAAGTAGATGGCATGGATCTTCATGTTCATACCTTAAAATTGTGAAAACTTCTACTTCTGTGGTGATTTTTATCCAGAAGTAGTTTGCTACCTGAAGTTTCACTATGAAAAAATTCAAATAGTCAAAATAAGTTTTTTACAGAAATGTATCAATATATGCATTTATACATATTGATGATTCATAATGAAGCCTTGTATGTGTTTTAAATTTTGAAGACAAGTACATATAACCATGAGTTCGCTGAAAACAGATCCTTAACCAATTTGTTTAGATGCTGGAAGATGGTCTTTATTGGAGGCAAATAGCAGTTAGTTGGCCGGTTCAGTGTCATTTGTGCAATCATGCCCTAAGAAATACAGCTTGTTCAGTAATTCAGACATTTATTGTATTTTAAGAGAGGTACTTAAACCAGTCAATTGTCCAACCATTCTTCTACTAAGGACAAAATTAGCATCTTCTTTTCTTTTAAGGATCTAACTTCAGAATAAGATGCTGTTTTGCATCTTTTCTGAAGGAACTCATCTAGACCAAAACCTGTAGACCAAAACATCAGCTTCCCACATGATGTAGAGAATCAGAATCACTGACTTGGGCTGACAAGGCGCTTGAAATTCTGTAGAGTCAGTGGGCAGAGACGGACATTTAAGTGTTGGTGCTATTCAGAGGAAGAAAACTTCTCATGAGTTACTGTAATAGGTTTAAGGCATTTTGTGTCACATCTCTGAACTGTGCCTCCACACAGTTTTATATACTGGTATATTTAAGATGAATGTCTAAACTAAAGCAGTAAATGAATAAATCATCCTTACCATATATGTGTGGTACAGCTTTCTCATAATATAATTTCATTTGCTAAGAGGAGATATATATATGTATATATGTGTGTGTGTGTGTGTGTGTGTGCGTGCATTTATTTAACACTAGCATTATTTAAAAAATATACATAGCTATTTTGTTTTATAATTACCAATTACTTTTGTTAATTCAATGCTGTTCCCATTAGTAATCTTTCTAGTATGTCATTGCAGCCTGGTTTTAACTATGAAAAAGAATACTTTTTCATATTTCTTCTAAGATTATTTCACAGCTTTGTAGTTCTGACTGTAAGCTTTCTGTTCAGGTATTTCTTTGTAGTATTTGGGAGCTTGTTCTTCTTGTTACACTTCTGCTGTTCTCTGTCTTGTTTACTTCTATTTGCTGCTCTTCTCCAAAAAACTAAATTTTGGTCCCATAATTGTCCTGACAATAAGTTGTCTGTTGATGAGGAAATAATTCAACATAAAGTGGTGAAGTTATTTCTTATTTAGGGATTTAGGGAAAGGAACATGATAAACATTCTGTGGTGTGTATTATTCTGCAAAAATAATAGAGCTGAACATTTATTCATAATGCTCCTGCACAGTTGCAAATGTTAGCCTGCTGCATGCAGTGGTCATTCAAATTTTTACTGACAGTTAAAAACATTTTTATCTTGAGCCTTTTTACACTGGGTTTTTTACTGATTTAGTTTATCATTTACTGTTAGCACCTCTATTATTCTTTTCCATTCCATAGGTTTGATTTATGGTTAAGTTTTTGAAGTCTGTGGGATGGCAGTGAAATTGTAGATATATTACTATATAAAGCCAGAAGTAGTCTGTTGAATCTGTTTCCATAGTTCTAATCTCTTCATATTTTTTGAGATGCTTCTCTGTCATTGCCAGTGTTTGCAACTCTACTTGAACTTCTGTCAAAAAGGAATTTAACAAAAAAAATCATTACTGAAGATACTAAGTGATATTTGAGCTAGAGAAAAACAACAATCTATGCATAGCATATTCAATGATAAAATATTTTTCATAATACTTCAGGTGTATTTTTGTAACCTGGAATAGAGATGTTACTTTTTTTCCAAGCCACCTTGGACACATACTATGTTACACACCACAATTTTTGTAGATTTTCCGGTTGTATAGAATACAGTGTTAAATACTGTACTAAGAGTCAAATATAACTTTTCTTTCATGTACTAATCCTGGAATCTGTTTTCAAAAATGTCAGATTTCTCAAACATGATCTGTTCATTATAAATCTGTGCTTCTATTGTCTGTGGACCTAATAGCCTATAAACGAATTGATCGTTTTTTCCCTAAAATATTTGATTTATTATTTTATAAATTAGATAGTCTGTAGAACCGTACTTTGTTTCTCTAGTTTCTAGTTTCCTCACCAGCTTTTATGCCATCTCAATGACAACAGGCAGCTGTTAGAGTACAACTAATACCTGCAGGACACTTTTTATCCATTCACACCTTTCCTTAAGACAGAACAGCTCTGAGAGCAGGTATATTTCAGTTGCAGTAGTAAACAGTTAGCAAGAATCAAAAAAATAATAGCAAGTTTAATGTGGCAACATATCTGTGACTGCTTTTAGAAGAGTAAAAGAGTCTGCATCCTTGCAGGAAAAATTATTTTTTCCCCCCTAGTATTTCTTGATGACTTAGCAACTGGTGAGAAGAATGCTGATTTAGAGTTTTAGAGGCCAAGCTGTGTTGGAATTCATTTAGCTGTGTGTAACAAGACAGGTAGCACTTGAGCATATTAAATGCAGATACCCAAGCAGAGAGCAGATCTGTGAGACCTTTTAGATTTATATCTTTGAACCTTTGCATGTGTTTGGGCCATGCTGGCATGGTACCACGTTAATGCAACTGGAATGGATTTTGATAGAATTTCATTACACATTCACAGTATTTTGTGGTAAGGAAGGCTAATGTGGATTTACTAGTTTACCAGCTCAGGTCACCACTTGCTACAGCAGTTTTGCACTGAGGAGGAACTATGAAGTATCACCTGGAGGGTTATCAGTTCAGTCAGGCAGTAGTTGGGAAAGAAAAATATTTTGCAGGAGTGCTGGAAAGAGGATAAATACGGCTCAAAGTATGACAATAAAACAAAGCAAAGTTGTGTAATGCTAATAGGTCAACCAACACTCTCAGCAAGGATGATCAACCAGCACAGATACTGGAATGGCCAAAGGAAATATGTTTTTCTGGAGAGAACATTCCTTGAAGCACATAAGAGCTATTGTCTTCCAAGCTTAAAATAGCTATTGCGTATCAAGCTTTTAGGTGAAGTGAAAGATTGACATAATTCAGTTTATCAGCTGAATTGTTCATAAGTGCTTTGCAATGGCTTTAATTTCACTAACACTATATGGATCTAATTCCAGTAATACTAACTGAGAATTGAAAGCCTGGAGAGCAGTCTCAGGGGACAGAGATTTCTGTGAGATGAGTAGAAACCTGTAATATCTGTTCACAGGAGAAAAAAACCAAGCCTAAAATTTTAATGACTGAAAAACAATTAGTATGAATTTAATTCCATGCAACATGTGTGTGTGTAAATAACTTCTACTTTCTGTTTAAAAAAAACGTGTAATTTCTGGAGTCACAGTTTATTTTTCTTGTCAGTAACATGGGATGAGTTAAAAGAAGCAAGATGGCCATCTCTGTCTTTCAAAGGCAGGACTGTCTTTTGAAGATGGAGGAGAACCAAGACCCTTAAATTATTTCATTAAGATCTGTCACAGGAAACTCTTGGAGACACTCTGTGATTGCCATACAGCAGGATTTAGATCTTAGACTACAACTTTCTAAAGCCAAAACTATCTTTGTCCAAGCAAGCCCACGCAGACAGTATAGAAAAAAAAAATCATTCAGTGTTCTGGTCCAGATATCATCTGTCCAAGAATCTTAATTGTGCAAGTGAATATGCAAGGTAAATATAGGATGTGTCTACATATGCCTCTTATATTACCTGTGACCAGTTCCTTCATACTCCAGAAATGTAAAGTAACTTCTGAAAAAGGTATAAACTAAGACTAGTTTTGGAAGATAAGATCACATCTATTGTATCAAAATTTAATATCTCTTTCTACAAATCAGTGGAGAAAATTTGCATTCAATATTGTATGTTGACCTACACTTTGGATTATAATTTGCTTCTTTTCTTTAAATTATACTAATATTTAATTATTTTTTTTTTTGCTAACAGGAAATTAAATAAAAAACATGTGCCCTCATTTGCTATAGATTTCTGAAACTTTGAAAGTCTTATGTTTAACTTAAAAGACTATTTAGTTGAAAAAAAGACCTAAGAGTTTCTGTAATTATGGGATGACAATATGGCTTTGAGTGTTGACTTTGGAAATATTACTCTTTGTCTACCTTTTGATTTATTTAAATATAAGGAAATTGTAAAGTGCCGAATAAGCACCAGATTTCCATTAACTTATTTATAGAGTATCTGATGAAATAAATTATTGGTCCAGTATTATATATGTTAGTATCTCCTGAACTCTTAAAACCGGATTTTGGTAGGAGGATGGTTTTGATAGATGAACCAATAGATTCTTCTTTGTACAGCTGCTGGATATTCCAATGAATAAAATAATGCTTTGAAACATAGGAAAGCATGCATTAAAGAAACAGCAAATTGCTACCTCCAAGCAAAAGGAATATTGAGTGTGATGAAAAGATTGTGCAAAATTACAAAGTCTTTTGTAAGAAATAGATACTAAGACAGAGCCAACCTTGGCATAAAAGAATGGAAACAAACAGATTTTATCAGAAGAGTGAGTGGTAAATCTGAATTTCCCTAACATTCAATAATTATTTTTTTTTTTTTAGTAATTGCATTTGGCTTCATTTTAATTTTAAGCACACCAAATCCAAATCTCAGTTCTGTTACTTATGTCCAGATTCTACAAATATTTATTCTTAGATCTGTAGACTACTAACAATGTTTACCCATTAATGTTTACCCACTAATGTAAAGTAAAGCAGCTTTTGTAACCTCTACAGAATTATAATCTGGTGGTTTTAAAAAATCAGTTTTTACTTATAAATAGGAAGTAAGGATTCTGTTAGGAGTCAGATGTATTGGCATGTAAATAATTAATGGTATGTATATGTAAAAATACTCTCTGTTTTTAAAAATAATTTTTACTATTTTTTTCATATTTTATGGCTTATTTGGTATCAAAATTTTAAAAACCATTATGTATATACTATCAGTGTATTTATGTATATGATTGTTTAGCTATTAAAGATATTCACAAATATTCATACTACGTTTAATTTGTGATCGTGTAGTGTAGCTTGCATTATCGTCCACATTACTACTATGAATGAAGCCATTGTGTGACATTCAAAACCAATTTTCAGAGCCAGAGTTCTGGGATATTTTCTTCAGCCATTGAAGGAGTTGGGTTATACTACGTAAGTAGGGATTTTTAAGTATAGATACTGTAAAAGGAACATAAACCCTCAGAGATCTACATCCATGGTTTTTGCTTTTTCTCTTTATTGGTCTTGAATACAACTGTGAAAACTGTGCTGAGGTGGTGATCCTGGGTTTTGTGTTGTTCAGTCTGTAAAGATTTAGAAACATTTACTCCCTGGTTGGTATTAATTTAGATGAGCAGTTAGCAGTGATAGCAGCCTGAAATCTTAAGCTTTCCTAAAAAATTCTAGAATCCTTCTTATCCTTTCAAACAAAAGAATAATTTGCTGTCCTGTGATACTAAAAGACAACCAAAAGTTTAAATTATATTGTAGAGTGTTTTAAAATGATCTCTGGAGACACTACACTGGAATACTGGGCTGAAATGACATCAAGCTTAGCTATTTCATAATTGAAACAAGTCCCAGTATGTCCCATAAAACTTCACAAAATTAACCTAAAGTTAAGAAAATGAGAAAAACCGTGAGTACTATTAGTACCTTGTAGAGTAATAGAATGTAATGGTCAGTTTGAGATCATCTTATTTCTGTTGCAGACGTTAAAGATTTATCCACCTCATGTTCAAAAATGCAAATGCTCTGCAGGGATATCCTGTAGATTTTTTGATTTGCTGATATACTTCCTATATAAGATAAAATCACAAAGCACAAAAGCAATTATGAGAATAAATTTTTAAAAATTGTAGATATGAAGGTATTTGGGGCATTCTTTCCTATCCTTTTTTGCATCTACATTTTTATATGCCTAACTGATAATAACAATTAGATCTCTGCTTATGAAGTTCTCCAAGACCATGAATCTTCTTGGAGCCTTTTGGTTCAGTTCCCTAGATTTAACATAAATTTTTTCCTCAAGTATGTGAGCTTTGCTTTGATGGAACAAAGAAAGAGAGAACAGGGACATACACACAAGAGTATTGGACCATTCCCAAGTCCTGTAAAAGTTTTCTGGAAAGGTTGAATGGTCCTCAGCCTGTATTCATCCTTTGCAGAGCTTTGGTCAGACCTTTCATTACCTATGTAAAGTCTCTGGTTTTATTAATGTGTTTATAAAGATCATGCCATTTCTTTTCCAGGATACTTCAGTTCCCACAATACAGTATTAGGGATCAGTTTTGCTCAACTGGTTGAGATAAATAATAGAACTGAAGCAGAAGTCAGAAATAAATTTTCAGCCTAGAGGTTGTGATACAATGTAGCTAGTAAGAGAATAACTTCTCAGTAGTACTTTTCTCACTTAATTACTACAATAATATTTTATTATGGTGCAAATCTGGTAATTAGAGCAGAAGAGTCATATTTTTGTATTCAATACAAGGATTTATGACTTGCTTTTCTGCCATTGTATGTCTTGTAGAGTAGGTATGGATTTTAATTTAACAAATTTAAAGGTTTAGAACGGGTTCTGTAATCTTAATTTGAGCAGGTGTACATATGCCTGTGGAGAGAAGTCACTGAAGGTAATGAGGTTTTTTAAATGCTTTGCCCTTGGCCGTCTGTTTACAAGATCACAGTTTACAGTAAACGGCAATATTGGAATCTATGGAAATGTTCCCATCATATGGCAATACTAGCTCAAGCTGGTGCCAAATGCTAAACTTCTCACTGCTTGTTTAAGGAAAGATTCTATCTGCAGTTTAGTCCAGACATTGCAGAAAAATCAGCTTGTATGTCAGTTCTTTTAATACTGAAATTAACATGCACTCCTCATATACACAAAATACAACACTGATGTACTTTAAAAGATTGAAGGATGTTTTCCCAACTTCTGCTGCCTATATACTTGCAGCAATTACATGAGATAAAGGGGAAAGTACACCATTTTTTATGCCAGAACCACATAGTTGATATTTTAAAAACAGATTTAAACTGAGCAGATGCATGGGTATGCATGCATGCAGGTGAATCACACCGAAATCCTTGGAATTTGATTTTTTCCAGGATTTACCTGGTTCTTGAATTAGTTGCTATTTGCCACCTTCTGAAGTGGTTGGCAGAGGTTTCTTTGTTTTTCCAAAGGATCTTTTCTAGTATTTTGAAGACTTGATCAAAAAGGTGGAAAATGAGAACATAAAATGTGTAGTTAAAGGACGCATTTTGCCTTTTTTTTTTTATCTGCAGATGAAAAGTATAGAAAATTGGAGATCTCCAAAAAACAGTGTAGAACATTCACTTCTGAAATTATGTTCCTTTGGCAAGGTGCATGGAAAAGATTTGGAAAAAAACAGAACATAAGTGCTGGCAAAATTGGTAGGAATGTCGGAAAAAAAATTTAAGTGTTGCCATAAGAATTCTTTGAAAATCCTCACTTATTCACATGTGAAATGAAAGTAAAAAAGCATCTGTCTTTATGCACACTGACCCAATAAAATTGAATAATTGTATTTAGCAAAGTACAAAGTTTTCTAAACAGAGCTCAGTTTGATTTTGGCTTTCTTTATCATTTGTTCCACTACACTAAAATATTGTGGTTGAATATGGGCATATTTTGGAAAAAAACCATCAACCACTGAACAAAACAGTGAGTATAAAAAGAAGAAAATATTGAAGTTTGCAAAGATGATTCTTATGGTTGCAACATGAATTTTTTAGGGCTAACTGTTAGTACAGTAAAAAAGATCTTGGACCTGTACAAATTTTTTCACTTACCGTGGTATAGGTAAAATTGAAGTTCCTGCAGAATTTTTATCTCCGTAATAATTTTCTTCACTCGAACGGAAGAAAAGCTTGCATATTAAGGTCCTGATCCTATAAACATTTTGTCCTGTTGAAACTCAAATGTGTTTTAGTTTTACATAAATCAGTTGAGCTGCTTCTATCTATAAGATTATACTTAGCTGTTTGAAGGATCAGAAGGATCATTTCAAACTGTAAACTGAATTTTTTATATTTGCTTGATTTGTTGTTTTTTTTTTCATTTTATGACTAAATGTAGCTGTTCTTCAGTGAAAACAAATAGGATCCTAAACCAAAAATGAAAATCAGTCTTGTGTGGCTCAGAAATTATCACACTTTAAAAAAGGATAATATATAAAATTATTTCACAATCTAAAATGCGCATTTTTAAAAATAATAATAATGATGAAAAATTATTTTAATTTCCTAATTCCCTCTAAATATTTTCTCTTGTTTATATGGGTGTACCTGCTTACTGTCTGTTTATTGCAATCATATTTGTTTCACACCCAGCACTGTTAAAAGTAATAACTAGATACATAATATCATTACTGTGATTTACAGTCAGTAGAATTCCTAATTGATTTGGTCCTTTATGTTGAACAGTTCGGGCCGTGGTACTTGCCTTGATAATGAGCCTCCCAAGCGTGACTTTCTTTATCCAGCTGTGGCCCCAGGTCAGGTGTATGATGCTGATGAACAGTGTCGCTTCCAGTATGGAGCAACATCCCGCCAATGTAAATATGGGGTAAGAAGTCTTAATCCTTATGCTGAGTGTTCTGCTTAGTCATTTGTATATATTCCTTTATAGCATAAATCTTTAGTTAGTTGGAGTAGTGGGTTACAGATTTCCAATAGCATGTCCGGTGCCATCATTTGTAAGCAGAGGGTTAGTTTTAATCCTTATGCTGCATCTTTTGCTTGAGCCCCTTGTATATGCTGTACACTAAATGTGGGTAATGATGAGCCGGGTAAGCTGTTCTTTAATTATAGGGAAAAAAAGCCCAGAACACTCGAGCCTGATCCTTGTAAAGTGTAATCAAGAATTTTCCCTAATTGCACTTGGTTGAGATGAGGTTTATGTGTATTAATCTTGAAACATGAAGTCTATCTTTTTGGCTTTAACCTTTTTGTATAAAACTACATTTTGAAGTTCCTTTTGTACTTGTATTGATTGATCAGATATGATTTTATTTTCTTGTTTGTTTGTTTGTTTGTTTTTCCCCTCACATTGAGCCTATTGCATCTCACATTACTCAGGTATCTATTTTGAAAGATGAATTATGATTCTGGGAGTAGATGAACAAGAAGCTAGATAGCTGGATAGAATACTGAGTAGCAAAGTACTAGTAAAGATTTGGCTGCAAGTACTAGTGTGCAATAATTAAAGTAAATAAATTTACAGTAGGAAAAAAAAAAAAACCTTCAAATGTAGGTCATTGTGTTACAAATATTTACTTAAAATCTTCCAGGCAAAAGTATGGAGTTAAAGGATGCATTCTGCTATGCTTGTTATGAAATAATCAGCTGAGACCACACTAAGTAAACATTGACAACATATCTTATGGTTTAAATGTAAATAGTTTTAATAATTTAAAATTTTTAGATAATTCAGATTAAATAATTAAATCAAACCAGAAATATAATTTTAATAATTCTGGGGTGATAAATACAGTATTATTTTTGGGATGCCTCTTTGGCAGATTGCGTTTTGGAAAGGATCTAAGAGCTATGTAGCTGGCTAACTAGCTCAGTGTCTTCTGATTCCTCATCAAGCCTCTTTTGGCCTTTTTTGTTCCTCTTTAAGTTCTAACTTCCCATCTCTATTTTTTAATAGCCCTATTTGCTGTCTCTTCATCTAAGTCATACCATTATTATTTTTCTTTTTTTCTTACAAATTTTCACCACAATCTTTTATTTGCAGTCTAGGGAAATCTACAGCTGTTTAATCCATGATTTATAGCACAGTCTTTGGAGACATATTCAATATTTAGTTCTAAATTAAACTGGAAAGTTCATAATGTACAAAACTTGGCTTTTCTACATATATGTAGGGATTTTTAAACACTGTTAAACTGTGTAACCATTGTTGTGATGATCATACTGAACAGTGCATTTTCTTAAACCAATGTCTAAACCAGAAATAATTGTAAGTAATGAAGACATAGCTTTGCTTTTTGCCTTCTGCTTTCTTTTGTTTTTAAAGATTTTTTTGGGGATTCCCTAAGCATTACAGGAAAGATGTTGGCACTTAATTGAGGCAATGTCTTCATGATACAAAGCTATGTCTTCATTACCAGACCTCTGAATTGATAAAGGGTGAGGTGTTCTGTCAGTGTGCATCAATATGAACGTAACTTCCAAGTGTCTCAGAAAATAACCACCCTATTTTTATCACAGGATTCAAACTGCATAAATTAATGTATAAGTTATTGTAGAAATCCGGTAGTATCCATTCTAAGAAATAATATACATTTAAAATAGTATATACATTTAAAAGTATTATCTGCCATGGTCATAATGCTCTGCAGGGTGGCCATGGTGATTATTATCTTAGAGATTTGAAGTGATAATTTTGAAGCTGGGGGGAAACAGCTTTTGGGAGATTGTAGTACAGATGAAAATAACCTACTCAGAAAAGATTTATTTATATATGAAAGGGTTTCAGGACTGAAGAGTGAAACTGGATCTAAATCCCAGGACAAGCTAAATCGAATACTCTGCTCAGCTCTCTTATTATCAAAAATAAACAGTCAGTGCTTTGGATATTTCTATTCAATGTACGATTCAATGAAGATGCCAGTAATAGTTCATGGATCTTTTTCAAACAGATGTGCAACTATGATGGAAAAACTAGCAAAAACTACCTATTTACAGTGAATGTAGTTTGTATACTACATAATTTCAAGCATTTCTTTTAGTCCTTTTTATTTGAAGTGTCTAATAAAAAAAGGTGTAGAGCAGGTGTTCCAACAGGGAGTTTTGTGATCAAAATAAACTAAATTCCAAGTCTCAGAGCAAATTGCTTGCATTTTTCTCTTGCTCATGTTCTTTATGAGCACTGATATTTAGTGGCAAGCCATAGCAAGAGAAACAGTTGAACTCTCAAATCAAAGTATGTGCAGGCAGAAAATCATCTGTGGACTGTGATGAACCTGTTGATATAATTGGTGTTTTTAAAAATAACGTGGGAAATCTTCACATTCTTTCTGCTTAGGAATTCTGCCATAATCTTCTAACCTTCAGGAAAAGTACTTCTTTCAGCCATGTAGCTTTAATGTTAATCTGTGTTTTATGCCTTTTCTCCCTTATTTCCTCATCTGCTCCCTCTGGATGTTAAATTAAACTGTTGCTTTAGATAGTAGTTCCTGTCCTAATTCTGCAATGAATTTTTCATTGTTAAAGTTGGAGCTGTTCTTACTTAGGAATGTGAAGTTAAATGACATGGAGAGGTGTTTGACCAATTAATGCATCAGAACTCAATTATTAAAGGAACTTCAAGTTTCTGCTTTTGTGTGTTTTTGTTTACTGACAAGGGGACAATCTGGTATAAAAAGGAGCTCTTCAGGACTTTTGGTGCTATTTTGAGGGCTGCTCTTAATCAACTCTTTAGTTACATTCAGAGAGAACTCTTCTAGCAAAAGTATTGCAGCAATTGGTCAGATTTCTCTGTGTTGTTTAGCATATTGAGACAAGAAGTCAAGGTGGTGCCTTAGCTGTTGGAGCTAAAAAAATAAAGCTGTATTTTAGCAAGTAGACACTGATCTTTCTAGTGTTACATGTGCATTGTTCTTTATACTATACTATACTATACTATACTATACTAATCTATATACTATACTGTAACCCTTTTGATACAGGGAAAATTTTACAGAATTTAGGTGTAGAAATGGGTATTTTGAATAAAAAACTGAAAGGCAATGTCTCAAGCTATTTAAAATATTTCCTTTTTAGGGTATATTTTCACACTCAGGAGAATGTTAAATTTATGATTTAGAGTGAGCTGAATTCTAATGGTGGAAATTGCACCATTCAGTATTGATGCATAGCTTTTTCCTGAAGACAATACATGATTTCATGTATCTTTTTGAATTCACTTCAGTGGAAGATTTTGAGTTTGTTAGAAACAGTGCTAGTTCTTCTTCAGTTATGTAATTGCTGATAACCTACATCTTCTAGGATGATGCAGTGTGGATTTTCTTCTGCTGATTGTCAGATGTGTCTCAGTTCTCTGCTCTGTTTGTGTTTTTGTTCCACTAACAGTTCAGAATCTCCTTTAGTCTTTTGGTTTAGGTGATTGTAAGAAAACTGTTTCATTGACTTCTGATCTCCTTATCCCTTGAGCATCTGCCTAGTAACAGTTGGCTGTTGGCTGTCTCTGGGTTAACTCGGGAAAGAATTGCAGTCTTGACTTTCAAATTCTCTGCTTTATGAGTTTAGATAATACCTGAAAAATGCCTAACTTACTGATTCTGTGGTTCAAAGTAATGCTCTACTTTAGAGCTGGTCCCTATGTTTTTAGGAGAGAGGCTAAAACCTCAGACATTTTAAAAGCAGTTAATACTTTATGCATATGGTTGGTATTGCTGTGTTGCATTTTACGATCTGTGAAGCTGCTGGCTGCTAGCAGCAGGGTTTCAGAGATAGTAGCTTACAATTATTTGGTATATTTTTCTGGCATTTTGTGCTTTTCCACCAGCATTGATCAGCTGACATTAAAATCAGGAGATTTTGGGAATTTAGGAGACTAAATATGTTACTGTGTATCTCCATCTCTAAAATATTTTCCACTAGGGCAAGAAGCCTGAATTGCAACTGACCCTACTAATCAGGTGATACAAATTTTAACGTTCATGAATTAAACTGTCACTTTTCTCTTGAGATGTGGATGTGGTTTACTCCAGTTAAATGAGGAGCAGCAGTATTGAGCTTGATGTAGGGGTTTTATAGGAAGATAGAAGCAGAAGCAGATTCTGGAAACTGATGATATTTCACAAGGAAAGGCGGAGAAATCACTATTGTATCTTTGCACCAAAGCTACTTTTTTCCTTTTGTTCCCTCATTATTGATACTATGCCTAGGATCATGCATTTGGTTGAATTTGGGCATAATAATAACTTGCTGTAAAGTGCTATTTTTGACCCCAGCTTCATATATCATACCATAGCTAAGTTGCCCTTATGCTTGCTGTTTGTTAGCTGAGCATATGTAGTTTCATCAGGTGGATCTAAATTGCATTGCTCACAAAGTGATGTTAAAAGTATGTGTAAGCAAAGAGAGGAATTGAAGATACTAGTATCATACTCTGTCATTTTTATCAAGCTTTCTTTTTTTTTCTGCTAGTAAGTTGAAAGAGCTCTTGTGTCTACTGTACAGACCTTTGGCATTACAAATGATTAAACTTTCAAGCTTTACTTGTGTAAGGACTCATAGGATTGTGTTGTAATTAAATGAATTTTGTTCCTTCTTTTTTCTAAATTTATGATGTGTATAGCCAGGGGAAGTCCCAGAAGTTTTCCTCCTTCTGGAACCTAAAGCATTTTGACATCCCTTTTCAAACAAGTTCTTTCAGTCCCTTTTTTTCTTCATTAGGACTATCTTTCTCCAAAGTCCCCTCTCTTTCCTTCCTTTCTGTCTTTGTTTTTCTCTTTCTCTCTTAGAGAGAGAGACACAGATGTCAACACCAATTTGCTGCATCTTATGAATGCTGTTAGGAAAGTGCAAAGAGAAACTGGTGATCAGAACAGGAGAAGTGTATTAGATGATCATAGAAGCAATAATGGATGAGATTCCAGATACTGGAGTGTTGTTTGAATAAAGATGGATAGGTTGCATGGGTTTGAAAGGGAAGATGGTACTTGGAGGTGATTGACCTTGTACGGTTCCTTTAGTTTTCTTAAGGTTCACAGAAGCACCCAATGTTTATGAAAGAATGTTGGTAACATAATACAAAGGTGGGACTTAAGTTTTGTATTCTATTTCACATTATTTTGGTGTGTGATTCATAACATGCTGCACCACTTAATGAGCATTTGGTAGTGAAGCACTAAAATGGTAACTTTTGGGTGCTTATCTGAACAAAACTTTGAATCTTCTGAAGTTCCCTTACTAATTAGGGTCTTCTAGTTTTAGTCGAGTTGTCATCTTCATTTCAGCAATGAGCCTGAAAACACTCTGTTGACTTTCAGGTCTGAATTGCAATTCAAGCTAATTGTTTTTATCCTCTCTTTTAGCAAATGCTCTTCAAGAGGTGCAGCATATTATAAATTAAACATGCTGAAGTAACAGATAAACCTATTTAGGATTTATAAAATTTTATGAAGAAAAAGTGAACCTCCCAAATTATCATAATTTAATATGCCTTGTGACTGTATTTTCCATCCTTTTTAAAAAATTTTAATTTTATGGGCTGAACTGCTAACATTTGTTAGAAGCTTTCATGAGTTTTGAAAACAAGAACAGCACAGCAATTTTATCTTTGCTCATATTACTGAGTTTTCATTGTGCTGTATTGTAACAATTTATAATGATTATGATATAGGATGCTTAGATGTTACATAATTTGAAATGCCTATATGTAACTCTGCATGATGCAACAGAAAGAGGCTCCATCATTTATAATACTTAGGCAAAATGAAGGTAATTTGATTTGCTGTGTTTTTTTCTCTAGATGGGTTCAGCTTTGTTTAATTTACTGCAAATACAAGCATCCGAATTCCAAACTGAAGTCATGGAACCCTAAGATACACCGTTACAGGTTGTCATCTATCTTGTCTTGATCTTGTGAAAGGCCTCAGCTTCAGTTTATGTTTCCTGGATTTTTAAAATTTCCCCCTTGTTTACTTTGCAAATCAGTAGTTACCAAATCAGACATTTGGAGACTGGATTTGAAGTAATTTATTAATTTTCAGATTATACTTATTTCTCTTAGTTTCATTGAATTATTCAAACAAATATAATGTTGGCAAAATTTATGTTAGCTTCATCCTTTTCTGAGGAAGAAAAGACTACCCTAAAAGGGCCACCTCGTGGGTGGGTATGGGTGGGTGTGTGTGCTTGTGTGTGTGTGTGTGTGTGGAAAAAAAGCAGTATATTTTCTATTAGTTATTTTGGGCCTGATTTTCAGGGTGGTTTCTCGTATGTTTTTAAGGCTGGCTTATTAAAAACTATTGGTTAGAGGTGTTACAGATAATAGTAGTAGTAAGGAAATAGCTCCAGTCAATAACTAAAGTAATAGCAGGTTTAAGGTTCATGGGTTTGAGCTGGAGAAGAGAAAGCTTTATGAACCTTAGTCAGAAGTTTGTTTGACTTTCCAAGGTCAGTTGAAAATAAAGAAGACATAGCCATAGGAACACCTGGTCTAATTCCATTTTCATTTAATGAAATAACAACATAGATGGATTTTTTTACTTGTTTTTAGGTGTCTCATTTGTTTTCAAATTACTATTAATGTTATTTTTTGTTTCATGTACAGGGTGATGGAGAGTATACTTCAGAGTCTATGTTTTCTTTTAAATGCAGTACAGCGGGGAAAAATAAACTATTTTAAATTTGGCTTTATTTAAAAGATATTACAGAAACCCTTTCATTTCTTGTGTTTAATATAACTACCATCTACAAATTGATACATTGTGTTATTTTTGTGGATCTTTAGTGCTTTGAATAGTTTCTCTTTGAGGAAATATTCTGATGATTTTAGGATATTGTGTATCTTTCTCAAACAGAGCTCCTTTCTGATTTAAGTAGAGGTTTTTGCTCACACATGAATAGTACGATAAAGCCCATAGTAATTTTACATCACTATCATTTTGTCTTTAGGGATTTACTGAGGTAAATTCTTGCTGAAATTACAGTCTGAAAAAGGATTATCAGAATATGTCAGTAATAGTATCTAGTTTTGATGTACTGCTTCTCAGAACAATTTAGGAATAAATGTTTTTCTCATTTTGTGAAGTAGGGAGGTGAGTTGACCTGCTTGTAATCTTCTGACAAACAGACGAATTACTGAAATAGTTTTGGCATGCTGTATTCATTAATTCACACTGTAGAATTAAAATGTCAGGCTGGTATTAGATCAGTGAATTAGAAAAGTCTAATGCACCAGAGAAGTCTAAATATACAGAAAGATTCCTATTGAAAGGAAGTTGTCAAATGCTTTCATTTGTAGAGACCTATGGTAAAGATGTTAATTATGACTTACATGATATATAGAAAGTATACTTATGTAGGCATATCAGAAGTGGCATTCTGCACATAAACTCTGGAGCAAAAACCAGAATTCTGGATTTAAATAATCCTGAAACATAGACCTTTTAAAACTCCAGACTGCTATCCAGACCTTGTTTTTGCTTTTGTCCATATTGGAATGTTTGAAATCTTTTCTTCATAATGCAATTGAATGTTTTGCTTTTCAGAACATTGGAGCAAACTCCATGAAGTCAAAACAGCTGTTAACTTAGGCATTTGAACTTGGTCAAATCTAAAATAAAAAAAGGTCACAAGTAGAATTATCACAGTCTGACTCTTTTTTATTTGACAATATAAACCACAGGTGAAGAATGAGCAAGTAAATTACACCAATTTTGTTCAACAAATTGAGGAAGTAAATTAAAGGTTAAAGTAAATAAGGCAGGATTATTACAGGAGGACCTCATACTGAGTCTGAAAATAATTCATTTTATGTTTTCATTTTGAAATGAAATGTACTGTATTGAAGTTTGGATACATGGTTGATTTAGACGTGAAATTGATTTAGTGTTGAATTTAGTGTTGAATTTTGAATTAGAGTTGAACCTTAGTTGGTTGCTGTCAAATTTGTAATTGAGCTAAATTTTTCAGGAAGCTATGTGATGTATCTTCTGTTACTTCTCTGTTTTATTTTAATTAGTATATTTATTTACGTGTATTTAATTTGAAGATTTTTCATCTGAGTGAGAAAAGAATTAGTTCAGAATTTTAAGTAAATATTTATACTGCTTGCATTTCTTTATTGAAAAAAACAACAACAAAAACAAAACTAATTTGAAAAGTTCTGCATTAGCTACAGGTAGACTTTTACAAGTGGCAGTATATCTCCTAAAACAGACTTAATAATTTTAAATTTTCATAGAGCCAGGCACTAGATAGGATGAATTAACTTAGGCCTAATTGACAAAAATTGGATGGAAAGTCCAGGAATCACCAGTTTTCATTCCATATAATTTCAAACCATTCGTATAGTCTATTTTTTTAATGGACTGTAGAAAAGATATCTTGCTTCTGCCAATCATGAAATTAAATACACTCTGCTGACATCCCTGCAAAAATGGTACGAACTGATTTTGAACTTCGTTAATAATTCTGCATTTTTCAAGAAAAAATTCTACTGTTGAACTGTTGCTGCAGCTGCTAGAGAATAATGTATAAATAAATCAATTTTTATATGCAGTACAGTGCAAGAAATATGAATCTTGGGGTAAAACATAACAGTTCTTCCTGTTGATGTGTATAGAACACATCATATAGGATGTGTAGGTGCCAGATACCTATTCAGTACCTCAGAGAAAAATGAACCTGGAGGGGAGTGGACAATAACTTTAATTCATTCGTACTGTCTTTTCCTTTTTCTTTTGCTTTCAAGTTTCACTATAGAACCTATGCAAGGATTTTTGTAAAATATTATTTCAAGCAGCTGTTAAATAAAATGAAACAGCAAGGTTTATCATAAGATCATTTAAAAGATCTTGTTATATTCCAAATTAAAAAAAAAATTAAAATATAGACTATGTATAAGGAAGTTGTGAACTTTTGCACAGATCCCAAAGTAATACAGCAAAGATTATTGCGTAAGTAATTTACTATAAAAGCAAACATCTCCTCATTCTTTTGTGTGTACACAGCTGAATCCAAGGGCATCTGAAGCAACTGTGAAGATTTCCGGTGGTCACCCGATTTTGGATCATGCCCACATTATGAATTTCAATCCTTTGCTAGTTTTAACAATTTATCTCCAATATCAGCAGAACTGTCTTAATCTAAATTAATAAGTGGGCAAAACCAAATGAGAAAATATGGTAGGAACAAAAAGATGATTTGAAAATCTCGGTTTAACACTGACAACATAAGGAAATAGAATAGGATAAATAATTTATGAAAGAGCAACTGCAAATCTAAAAAGTCTAGAGGATGTATTTTAGTACATAGGTTAGATAGTTCTAACTACAAATGCACTGCTTTAACAAGTGTTGCAGAAGAGGAAATGGCTAGTCTGAGCTCAAAAACTTCTTTTTACATAAGGAAAGAAAAATAATTGTTGCTATTTCATATCTCAAGATGATTGGTATCCTTTTTGGTAGGTAATTTTGAGGCTGGTAGCTACCTACAAAGACTGCTTCTATAACAGCACTAAAATATACTAAGCCCAGTCTTTAGCACAAGTCAAGAAAAAAAGCAATTATACAATATTACTTGTGTGGCAGGTGTGAAAAACATATTATTGTCTAATTTTGATGCTTCCAGAATGAGTTTTTTGGACAGAATATTCTTAGGCAAATATAGTGGCTTCAAAATTGCTACCATCACAGCCATCTTTAGATTTCTCTCTGCAGACCACATCTTAATTGTCTTTGTTCAAAACAAATTTGTGTATACATGTGTGTATGAGGACTGGAAGAAATTTTAGGCTTTTATTCTGATCAACTTGCTTCTGCCTTCTTTCCTAGGAAGTGTGTAGAGAGCTCTGGTGCCTCAGCAAAAGTAACCGCTGTGTTACCAACAGCATTCCAGCAGCAGAAGGTACTCTTTGCCAAACAGGGAGCATTGAAAAGGGGGTGAGTACAAAAAATTTTTTTGTTTGAAGATGGAATTTATTGTTCAAAGACTACAAGAAGAAAGAACTAGAAAATCAAAGTATTTCACAGCAATTATAACAGTTCAAACAAAACCATATTTTATCATAAGTGTACATCATAGTGGAAAGTGTCCTACAGATTTTTTTCACCATTATTTTATATGTGTAATTTAATAATATATTTATCCTCTCTATGAAACTCTAGGGCCTGGATCAAAAAACAACCCCAAAACATGTTCCATTTCTTCTGCCTATTTTTTGAGTAATTTTTTTGTAAAAACTCTTTTAGTTTAATCTTTATTTTATTTTATACCACTCTTCAATTAAGGATTGTTACAGCTTTAGGCCTGCCATGAACTTTGAAAATGTGCAACATAAATCTAGAGCCTGAATTATGTCATTTTGTTAGAAGGGAAAAAAATTTTTTCAGATACATGCCAAATCATACAAGCATATAGAAAAAAGGATTATTCCATAGAAGCGTTTTATAAAAGCCTGTATTTCCCAGTGACCTTTCTATTTTGCCTTTGAATTATTTTTTCGTTCTTCATTTATGCTTGCATAATTGTTTGGCTTTGTGGACTTTGATGTACATCTAGAGAAACTCTTCTCAGAAAAGTACACAAAGTCAGTGCTGCAATAGATACATTTAGCAATACAATATCTACCTGAATATGATTTTTTTTTATTTTAAAACAATCTCTGTATATCAGTAGCTTTAGACATGAATGTTAGAAGACTGTTTCTCAGTTACAAGGCAAAATCTATACAGATCTTGAAAAGGAGAAAAAAAAAGTTTTAATTTATTCTAAAGATATGTACTAGGGAGGAAAAAGTGCATTCTACATACCTTTTTTCAAGATAATCTATTTTATGCAGGTTTGTACAAAGTGAAAAGAGCTTGTTATATTAAACCATTTCCAGTATCTGTCTGAGAGTGGATTCAGTGATCCAGATTGGATTTTTCTCTGAACATCTATTCTCACTCTGACTTTTGTCATTCTAGCTGAGCTGGTTTCAACAAAGATAACAGTGCATTTTGACTTGCAATCTGATGTTTAAACAACAAGAATGAAAGCTTTAGGGCAGCTGTCACAGTTTATTAATGCGTGTTGACGACTTCATTCAAGGCACATGACCTGGTATCATTCTGATGGCTTTTGCATGCTAGGTTTGAAAATATTGGTAAACCATGTTAAATAAATTTATTGAATTGGTCATTTAAAAGAATAAGTGAATAGAGTTAGCCAATAAAAATAGAGAGACGTTCACATAGTACCAAAAATGTTACCTTATATTAGAGTAACAGAAAATGTTAGAAGCCCTGCTCTTAAATCAACAGTTCTAGATTTATTTTGGAACCATCCTCCTTTTTGATGACAAAGAATAATTTACCTCAATTTATGTTTTTTGAACCATGAGACTGCAAGTTGAGATTCTTTAGATACTGTTGATCTATTGCCTTGTCAATAAGTTTAAATCAGTTTGCTCTCTGCTGAACATCTTTTTCCAGTCACCAGTGTTTTGTTCTATCATTAGATTTTAGAGGGAAATGAGAGAATCCATGCCATTTTACAAAGATAAACCTATTAACCAAAGATGCCTCTTAACAGTGGATAATTTTGTCCATAAACTGTATCTACAAGGCTTTCTGTAAATTAATAGTTCCTGGTAGCAATAAACTGGAAATCATGAGCTCTTTCCAAATATGTAATTTCCTTTCCCAAAGAGTAATGTGAAATAAATAGGTTACTGCTCTGTAACACCTTGTTGTTGTTGTTGTTGTTAGTGTTAGTGTTAGTGTTAGTGTATTAGTATTAGTATTAGTATTGCTGCTGCTGCATTTGTACTGCAGTCATGCCTAAAGGCCCCAGACAAGTTAAGCCCTATTTTGATGTATTGTATGCAAATACATAATAAATTTAATTTTCAGCTCTAAATACCTAACAAGATCTCAGAGTATTTAATTGTTTTTAGATATTTACTTACGTATTATGTGTAACAAAAACCCCAAACCATAATTTGATGCAATGTATAATATCATATTGGCAGAATGTGTAGAGATTTCTACAATTAAAACAGCCTAACCTTCTATAATAAAATATTCTTTCAGTTGTTTTTATAAACTTGCCAAGCTGTTAACCCTTTGGGTTGAAATTTTCCATGGTAGATATCTGCTTACCCCTGAAGATTTCTAGAGTGTTTTCCATTAGAGTTATTCAGCTATTTTTTGCATACAGGGAAAAAGAATATAATTGTTTCTTGCTGCTGATGAAACTGTTTCATCTGTTCTCTTTTGAAGCTTTAATATATTCATGAGTTGGTGGAGGGTTTTACATATCAGCTGGGTTCAAAAAGGTACACTTTTCCTAATTTGTAATAAGAATTTTAAATAAACATGAAGTTTTTCTCTGGTTTTCCCAGAGATGTGGTTGTGAAGCTAAATTAACTGATAGATTTTAAAAAAACAAATTCATGAAGAAATTAAAACAATAAGACAAAACTGATAAGGACACTTATATGTCATGTTTAATTTGAAGTAATAAAAAATGTGACTCTTTTATTAGATCATAGATTACATTCATGCTAGGGATGGAAAAGAGGGTCAAACATGCAAAAAATGAAAACACAGTGCTGAAAGGATAGTTTACCCAGCTACATTGTGGGATGATTTGACTTGTCATTGGACATTAACATAAAATAAATGTAAGTTATTATGGCACATTATGCTTTCTTGCAAAATAATTGTAGAATCAATGATTGAAAACTAGTAGTCAAAATTTACACTAATATTTTTCTTCCTCATACAAAATAGGAAATAAATTTTTCTTTATATTAGAGTACTTGCTGTTTGGTTTTTCTAAAACCATACTTTTATAAATGTTAATTCTGTAAAGCAGCTAACACGCATAAAAGTGATCTCATATGTGCCACTGTATCATATTTTATTTTCTTTAGTTACTTCTTTAGGAAAAATTTCAGAGTCCTTTTATTCACAGAGGATTTGCATATTTTCTGGTATTTGAATGCATCACTGTCATGTTTCTGCTGAAATAATGGACAATTATTCTTTCAATGTTAGAGAAGAATTAATATTTCAGATCTTAACCTTCTGTGAAGAACTGTTCTTTAAAATAGCTGTCACCTCCTCTTCATTCTTCATATGGTGATTACTCAATAGTCCTAACCTGATTATAGCAGATGAATTTGCTGTCATTCTTGGAGGAAACACATCTCTGCAGTCCCATTAGAAATAATGAAGACCTTTGTAATTTTTAATTACTGTGACAAAGATTCTATACATCTCTGGCTTCTAGTGAAAGATAAATTTTTACTATAAAATTAAGAAGAGACTGAGAGGTGAGCATTAAATCCTCAGATTTAAGTTCAGTAGAAGAGAACACCCAGCATTTAAAGAGATTTTACAGGGCAGCCGTGGGAATGTGGAAGACAATGTTTGCATGATGGGGATTTTATACAGCTCTGGAAAAATAAAGTAGGTAAATTGCACCTGTCTATTGCCTCTATAGTTCTAATAGTATGGAATTAGAATGGTTTACCTATTCGTTTTTTTATCTGTGATATTCTTATGAGTTTAAATCTGCATTTCATAGCTTGGATCTTGCTATGTTTGTAATGTATGTAGTGTAATTTAAATTAAATTAGTTGCTTACATTTTTAATCTTAGAGGTATTTTCACTTTTAGGTTTTGACATTAGCATTAAATATCTGTTCATGTACTTTTGTGACATCTTTAATACATTGTATCAAGGAGATTTTGATATTTAATAATAAAATTTCTATCAATTTATCACTGTAAAGAGAAGAAAAACATATGATTTTAGGCACTCCTCTAGCTCACTTCATACTCCATCCTTATTGTGTCATGAGAGGCATTGCAAAACACTGTGATGATGAGGGGTAGACACAGAAGTTGTCTGTGGTTTGTTTTTTTTTTTTTGGAAAGCATCTATATTACAGAAATTCGAGGGAGTTTAAAAACAGCACTTGCTCAGCTTTTGGAAGGGAAATGTGCAGATTCAGTTCATGATAGAGCCAAGTCCATGCTCTGCTCTGTCACCTAAGCCTGTAGTAGTAGGAAAGGGTATCTAATTCAGCTTCAAATTCTCAGTGATGTGGTAGACACTAGAATGTGATCAAAATATGGGCTCCAGGATTATTTCTGAATGGTTTAGAAAAGGTCTCTGATGAACTAAATTATAAACTTGTTTTAATAGTTAATAATTTGGGCAAATTATCTGTCATTTTGTATTTCTGATTTAAGTACTAATACTGAAAAGTTTAAATGTTTGCTTGAATGAAGTACATGTGTCCATTCTGCACCAAACAAGTGGCTGGTCACTATTATAAAATGATTTTCTGTACCATGTCTAATGCTTTGGCACTACTTTTGTTATGTCTGTAGCGTTAGTGAATGAAATACTGCAAAAAATTCTTCCTTCATTGTAATGTCCTCCAGATTTTCTTTTATGAAAATAAATACTTTCTTAAAAATATTATCAGGGGAATTTTTCATTTTCTGTAGTGAAGCCTGTATGTGAGTCTTCAGTAGAGGGTCTTTTACCAAACTGGGCTTGGAAATGAATCTTAGTGTTTAAAAGAATGTAAGCAACTTGTAGTTCCTTAATTGTGAAACATTAAAGAGGCTGATGAAATAAAAAATAATTCTGGTGTGTGTTAGGGACCTATAATTCAGGACTGAGTGGAGACATTTAACAAATCACACACACCCTCACCAATGTCTAAACATGGCTAGAAAAAGTAAAATACTAGTCTTGTTATCTATACAGGGAACGCTAATGCCTATAATTGGTCATTGTCTGACCCTTATATTTTTCTGTCCTGATAAGTCTGTCAGCCTCCAAGCTAATTTTGTGTTTCTTTTGTGAAATCTTTCAGTGGTGTTATCAGGGAGAGTGCGTACCTTTTGGCACTTGGCCCCAGAGCATAGATGGGGGTTGGGGTCCATGGTCAATATGGGGAGAGTGCAGCCGGACCTGCGGGGGAGGAGTCTCCTCATCTATAAGACACTGTGACAGTCCAGCGTAAGTAGCTAAAGTAAGCCAGAGCCAACAAAAAGACACATTTGGAAATTATTCAAAACTGTGGTTTCACTTGTTATCTGTAAAAATGTTTTGCTAGTTTGCCAACATTTGTCTTCAAATAGCAGACAGAAATGCTTAAACAGGAGTTCACTAGACATGCTTCTAACATTTTTAATATATCTTATGTACTGTAAAGATAGCTGGATTTCTATTTAGCTGTAACCACAATAGTTTTCTTTATGTGATTTGTTGTTCATCAAAATATATTTAAATTATGCCTTACAGAGGTTTCTTTCTTAGAGCGTATTTCCTTTAATGCTTGTCTCAGATATAAAATAACAATTGCCAGTTACTTATTAAAAAATAAACCCCAAACCCAACACAGTATTTCCAAGGTTTTCAATATAACTGCTTACATACAAACCATAGGTAGTAATATTATATGGCATATAATTTATTTATATGCTGCCTGTCCAGCACTTCAGATGTGACTTCCTACTGACTCTTAAAACAATTCAGCATCTTTTTTCCCTGCCACTGCTCTCTATTGGTGTGTTTGCCCTGTCTGAAGAATGGCCAGCTTCTCCACTATAGCTTGATCTGTTTTATATCTATCTGTCTGTATCTCTTTCTCTATCTCTGTCTCTGTCTGTATCTCTATCTCTATCTCTGTCATCTCTATCTCTATCTCTATCTCTATCTATACATCTATCTATACATATATCTATATCTATATCTATATCTATATCTATCATCATCTATATGTCTATATCTGTCTGTACTTCTCTTGCAATCTGTCTGTTTTCCTATGTCCTGAGCACTGTTCCAGACTTCTGTCAGGTGAGTGCTCCTCTCTCTGTCACTATCTCTTCTCAAATGAGGAGTGCTTATTTCTATTGCTGTTCTTTGCTGAATGAATCGCTGCTCTTTTCTTCTTCTGGCTTTTATCTGTTCTGATTATCTCACCACAGCTCTAGGCCTTTGCAGGATAGTTCTATTTCTCCATGTTCTCTTCTTTTCATTTCTCATAATCACTATCTCCATGGCCACTACTGGTATTTAAGTCCACTTTTTCTAATGTCATTTGTGTTTCTTTCATGAAAATTCATTCTGTGTCTTTTGTTACTCCTGTTCTTGTCTTCTGCCCTCTATTCACTTAGGTTATTTGTTTCTTATAGCTGTGTTTTCCAAGCCAGGCTGTCCATCAGCTTTCCACTGCACTTTGCAAGACAGATACCATAATACCATATCACTGATAATTAAGGTGGTCTGTTTGTCCCCTATTTTAGCAATAACTACCTAATCTGGCCAAAATTACTACTTACTCAATACACATACAGAAATTACAAATACAGAAATACAAAAGCAGAAATTATCTGTGTGCATCAATAACACAGTTGGACTGTGTTAGTGAGAGAATAAAAAAATTATTTTTTTCAAAGCAGTATTTTAAAAGCCTAGTGAATTATTTTTTTGGAGCATGAATATATCCTAAGATTTTTTCCAACTTCTGTCACCATGTATTTGGGTTGGTATGATGAAAGTGATTAAATTTTAAATGTTTAAAAGGCAAATTTGGGAGAGGATATGTCTGCCTTCGGGGGAAAAAAAACGTACTGATTAAGGATAAATATTGTAATATGAAAAATAGTATTGATTTAATTTTTTAGTTAATTTAAAATTGTGAATATTTAAATTTTTTATTATGAAAGCCTCAGAAAATATTTTTTTCTTTCTACTTTCAAGTTGCAAGCCAAAGAGCTGATGTCTGGTTAATCTTCCATATAAGTCTAATTTAGTTCAATATTTAACCTCTATGGAAAATAGATAGTGTTCTTGAGTGTTCTTGAGTTTGGGAATTTAACGGACAATTACCTACACTAATAGAAATCTGCTTACTCTGGAGTTTCCTCAGATTTAACACTGATTAATTCAAATCAGAGTAAAACTTCTGAACTTCTGAACTAGAATATGCTGAACTAGAATAGTCTTTGCTGGTCCCAAGTATAAAACCAGTCTTTTGGTTTTGAAGATGAGATGATTGGAAAAAAAGTATCATATAGGTTGCTTACACATTTCTCACTTTAATTTTATAAACCAAGCAAATAATTAAAATCAACAGTTTTTTTTTTTTTATTATGTTCAAAATGCAATTACACTGTACTGTTTGGGACTTGTGCAAACTCCAGCAATACTGTGAGTGATGATTTTTCAAGTTCCAAGTAATATTTTGTGTCTGCTCCCATGCAAGTCAAAGATACAATTATTATCAAAATCTCACTTAAAACTTAAATGTGTTTTTATTTTTATTTATGTAATATATACCTCTTGAACTTGTATTAATATTAAGAATGCATTAGTGTATTTCATGCAGTTGTATTTGTTCTAGGCCATATCCTAACATATAAACATGTTTTTCCAGGCCATCAGGTGGAGGCAAATATTGTCTTGGAGAAAGGAAGCGTTATCGCTCCTGTAATACTGATGTAAGTAATTTTTACTCTACTGTGATCAACTTGACTGGTTTATGACTTACCAGCAATGGGTGCATTTTTTTCTCCAGTTCAGAAAGTGTATGGATTCTGTGCTTAATTGGCAAACAGTTCAGTAAGGCACATCTATATTGCAGGCACCCTGTGTGTTCTGGTAATCATTAGGATCCTATCTTGATGTGGTGTCTAGCTAGTGCTGTTGCATTAAGGCCTGGAGTCAGTTCAACTTGAGCTTCCACAGTAAATGTGAACAAGGATCGTTCCACATACAGCAAAAATCTGTCCAGCCCACTGTCTTACTTCCAGCAGTGGCCTATAACAGGTTTTTAGGGAATAAATTATATACTTTTGACAAAGGATGGATGATAAAGGCAAAGGATGACTTTTCTACTGGTTTACCATGTGAGTTTCCAAAAGCTGCGTTGCTAAAGTTTGCTGGAACTCATGTTGTATCTGTACCACATCAACTGCCATAAGTATTGTCCATGAACCTACTTTTAAGTCCTCTTACACTTTTTATACCTTTGTAACATTCAGTGCTAATGTGTTACACTATCCTTTTACACACTCTATGCAAATGTATTCAAAACCTGCTGTTTTGCCACCAGGTATTTGCTAGTTACTATATTACCAGAATGATCCTGCAGTTGCATTTTACAGCTGAGCCCACTGGACAGGGATCCTGCTGGGGTGGAACACAGTATAAATGTATGAGGTCAAATTATGAACCAAAATTACAAATTCAAGTAATTTAAAATTCAAACCAGGAAAAAATACACATTATAAGGAATTTCGCTACTAAGTTTCCAAGTCAAATAACAGGTCAGTAGTACTGCAAATATAAAAAGACTCTCCTACTATTTTGCCTTTAAATTCATATTAATTTTCATCTTAAATCAAGGGATTTTGTAACACAGAGAGAATTAATAGCTAAGATATTATTTCACCTCTTCATCATTCTTTATGAGGAAATGATAATTGTTTGTATACTAATTCTTCGGAAAAATTTGCATTTATGATCATTATTAACTATTGTAATTTCTGTCCCTGCAAATTTCTCTGTGGAGGTTATTCTCATTATTAGACAGTATTAAAAATTTCCTAATCAAAAATTACTTTCTTACTATTGATCACAGCTGCCCTGTTCACACAACAAGAAGTGGCCACAGTGTAGTAAGAAAAACTGAACTTTAGATGCTGTCCAGTGGGAGCTATAAAACTTTTCCATTTGTCTAACTTCCAAAATCCAGTGCACCATTCTGGATCCTTGACTGTGGGGTTTTGGTTTTTGTTTTTTTTTTTTTTTCTGTAGATGTGTATCTTTACATTTGTCTGTCTTGGTACAATTTTAATTTTGATGGATCTGGTTTGTCAGATGATACTTGGCAATTAGTTTACCTTTTTCTTTACTTTCACTCAGGTGGTCTTTTCATAATTGGAGTATTTCATAAACAAGAAATAATTTTTGCAGTTGAAGTTCACAAATTAAAACATTGAGTTACATCAGTGTCTTTCTAATTCTTACAGCTGATAGGAAATCTGCTTTCAAATTAGGCAACCACATGACTGCTTACTGAAATCTATCAGTCAGTATTTAGTAAATTTCACATACGCTTAATTGAACTATTACAACATCTTTCATGATGTGAGCTACTACTAAGCTAAGTGATTTACCAAAATGTAGGCATGTTTCATTATCCTTTTAATTAAACCAGGAATTGTACTGGTTAAATTAAATAATTAATTAAAACTTTTAAGAATTAAAAAGTTTTATCAAGTTTTAGTTGATAAAACTTATACAAAAATACTGATTTGTCTTATTATTTGTCTTTCTTTTAAACCTGTATCAGTCACGTATCTGCCAACTGATCTGTTTATTTGGGATTGATATGAGGGAAAGGTAGTCTAGACTATACTATTAATTCTTTTCAAATAATGATCTTTCTACATTATCACTGTTTCATACACAGTCTAAGATTTCTTAAAATACACGGTACACAGTAGCCCTCTTCCTTTAACTCTGAGGACTCTTGTGAAGTATTTGTCTAGGCATTATTATTTCAAATGTTGTATTTGTCTCCAATATGCCACAGTAAATAGTATATAAAAATATTTACATAATATATAATCCCATTCCTTCACAAATACACAATTTTAAATGCTTTCTTATTATTAAGAATGATGCCATATCTACCTAGACACACCACAGAAATGTTGGTATGATTTGGTTTATTTTATTATATTAAATTTCTAATTGTCACTTTTCAGACAGTTTTATTCTCAGTTGTTTTTTCTTCCCCTATTCTTTATTTATTTTTTACAGAGAGGAACTTTACGTAGTCAGAGGAGGGAGAAACATACAGAAGGTCTCTGAGGAGGCCATTCAGGTTATTCCCTGGCATAAAGACAAAATAATTCTCAATACACCTTTCTTAACTGATGGTTAGGCACCTGACCTGTTTTGAAATACCTCTGGTCCAGGAAATAACATTAGGATTTTTCAATATCCTTACAGTCAGTACAGTTTTCATAAAATATAATGTGTGTTTTTCAATCCTTTAAGATTCCTATTTATCCTCTATCCCCAATAAGAAGGTAACTGCTATTATTCCCTAGATTGGAACCTTTCCTGTGTGTGCAGATTACTATCATGTCTGTTCTTAGTTTTCTTTACACAAGAGCATCTCTGTGTTGGTAACCATTGGATCACAGCAGCACACACCTTGAAGCATGGTGCACAAACCACTGCACTAGCTGAGGCTTGTCAGAGATAACTCTAATTTCAAACTTAGTTTGTCACCTTAATGATGAGATTCTGTTCATTCATTTTAGTATTTTGTTAATTTTTCTTATGGTAATGACAATGTTCATTTAGTATCAAGTTGAGTCATTGTGCCCAAAACATTTTCTTAAAAGTGCTGTTTAGGAGGTCACTCCAGCTGTGTGTTCACAGCCAGTTTTTTATACCTGAGTGTAGTCATTTGCATCCATTCAAACCACTGCAACCATCTATTGAAATATTTTAAAATTACAGCACTCTCTTCTGAAATACTCGTTTCCTACCTATTCTCATATTTCAGTCAGTAATTTCGACAAGGTATTGGAAAGAGAACTTTTCATTTCATTGCCTAGGTCTGATAAACAGTTGATTGCAAATTCAAGCCAGGCAGTTTGGAAATGCCATTCTTACAGTTTGTGATCTATTTTTTTAGCATGTTTTATGGTATGATTTTCCAGTGTGTGAACATCTTGGTACTTTCAGAAGTCTAAATTTACAGTCTTAATGGTTTTGACAATTCTAGTTCATTTCTTTCATAGCAATATTTAGGATTCTATGTTACTAAGAGTCAGAGACACTAGTAGGTTTTGTTTCAAAATTTGTGTTAGTCCTTAGTACTTGATAGTTAGTCTTTGATAGTTTTAATGGAATAGTATGTTGATTAATGCAAGTGAGCATGGAAGCATGGAAATGTGTTGTTGTTTTTATGAATAATGTGCTCTTTGTACATTTTCTTCTGTTGAAGTTTCTTTTGTGGTGTCAACATTTATTGCCCATCTGTAACTTTCAACATAGCCCTGCCTAAAGTGCCTACCATTCAGAATCCAAAAACCCCCTCATTTTGACCTCAGTTTTCTTGCAGACATTAACTAGTTCTCTTGTCTTTTTTTTACCATTTTAATCCTTTGGAAACAGTGCACGCACTCCAACTAGACTTACTTCTCATCAAACGCTTCCAAAGCCATATATGACTTCTTAATTCAAAAGGCATCTGCTAATGGAAACATTGAGATCAGCAGAAAATAACATTAACTAATAAGTTCTGGAAACATAAGGGTGGTAGAAAGAGCACGCTCATCCGAAAATCCAACCACATTATCTCTAACAAAAAAGATGTATTTTTTCCAACCAAAGTGTTTTTAATTTTAAAGGAAGTACAAAATTCTAGTAGAATTGCAAGAAACATAATTTCTCAGTTGTAGTAACTAATGGATTTAAAATACTTATAAGAATGTGAATCTTAATTTTACATATATCTAAAACAGTAAAACTGTAATTTTTTAATATATGATGAAAAATATGGTTTGCTTCTGAAAATGTCTTATGTCTATACGTGTGTATACATACTTTTAAAAGGTTACTGTTTTTAAGTCCTTTCTCTTGACAGAATGTTGGTTTCTTTTGGGGAGGGTGTATTCCTTTAATTATGCAGACATTCACAGATATATTTTGTTTCTTTCATTATTTTAATATTTTCAAGCAAATTTTTTTCTGAAATGAATTGATATAAGAAGCCACATATCATAATAGTACCTGAATTTGAACTGTCTTTCTTCTGGCTTAGTTCTGATCTTCTCTGAGGGGTTGTATAGACCTTTGTTAATAGGAAATAACAAATTTTGAAGTCTGCCTGACCCGAAACTCCAAGATGAACAAGTGTCAGTGTAGGTTTAGTAATTTGTTAACACTTTTTAAACTCAAAACTTCTTCTCAGGACTTTATTCAGGCATAATTTTAAGTTTTCATATGCTTGCTATATTCCTACCTCATGATATGCAGTCTCATAAAAGAGCATTTGGAGACACAAGCAGTCTTTAGCTTGTGTTATCCATGTATTCTAATTGCATGAAAAAAAGTGAAATATCTTACCCAATAAAGAAAAGCAGTTATTGCGTGTTTATATTAGAGAAAGAACACATACTCAAAGAGATAGTGCCAAAGAGATCTCATTTTGTAAATGCATTTTGTGGCTTACCTGGTGGTAATCTTTTTACATTTCTGTGCCTAGGATTTTCATAGAGTCTTAGGTTGGAAGAGACATCAAGGACTATCTGGTCCAACATTTATCTGCAAAAACATGGTCTGGACAAGATGGCCTAGCACTTTGGCCAAATCTTAAAAATATCCACTGGTTGTGAAATTACCACTGTTCTGAGGAAATTATTCCAATGGTCAGTTGTTCTCATTGGGAAAAGTTTCTCTTCTGTGTTCAATCAGAATCTGCCCAGGAATTACTTGTACAAATTACATCTCCTCTATGTGACTCCTTGCAAAAGAGAGACTTTCCATCTTCTCTGTAGCCACCCTTCAAACACTGGAACACGGGGAAGACCTCCCCCAAGCCTTCCTTTCTCAGGGCTGAACAGGCGCAGTTCCCTCAGCCATTCCTCAGTGCCAGGCTTCCCAGCCCTGTGACTGCCTTTGTGCCCCTCCTCTGGGCCTCCCCAGCCTGTCCACGTCTGTGTTGTGCATTGGGGGCCAAAACTGGACACGGCACTGCAGGCGTGGCCGGACCAGCCCTGTGTGGGGTGGGATCAGGACTTCATCTCCGCTGGTGAGGCTCTTGTTGGGGCCACCCAGGACCTGCTCCCTTCCTGTGCTGCAGGAGCTCCCTGGGCACTCAGATGGAGCTGAGCCACCAGGAGCGCCAGCCCCTTCCACAGAGCTGCTCCCAAGCTGCAGATCCCTTCTGTGCTGCACTCCTGGAATAAGGTTTTGCTTTTCCAGGTGCAAAACCTTACACTTGGCCTCGCTGAACTTCACAATGTTCTCATCACCCCACTATTGCAGCTCATCCAGGTCTTTCTGTAGGGTGGCTCTCGCTTCACAAGCATCCGCTTCCTCGGCCAGCATATTATTATTTGGAAAACTGCACCAGGATACACTTGATCCCATCTTCTAGATCACTCAGAAAAATAAACAGTGCTGGGCCCAGTATCAGCCCCTGGGAACAGCCCTTGTGCCAGGCTGTCAATTTGAAGAGAAGTGATCGAGCACTGCCCTGGGTCAGCCAGGTCCCTGCCCACCCTACGGACCCCTTGTCCAGGCCATAACACATCAGCTTCTGCAGAAGGAGGCTGTGGGAAGCAATGCTGAGAGCTCTGGAGAAATCCAGGCAAGCAGTGTCCACCACTCACCCAACAGCAACTAGGAAGGTCACTGTGTCATAGAAGGCAACCAGGTTTGTCAAGCGCAGTTTTGAATGCATTTCTTGAGATTGTAGCCTTTAGTTTTACCTCCTGTCACATATTGGTGAGATATTAAAAAAAGATAGGAAAATTAGGCAGCAAGACTACATCTCAAAGACCAGGTAGCGAGACTGTTTTCTGAGTATAAAACAGAAAATCTTGATCCTTCTTTACTCATCTTCATAATTTATTATTTTATCCTAGAATAAGAGAAAGGGTTTAATTAGATAAAGGTTTTCATTACTTAACTTGTAAGGAGAATTCAGTGCAATAAAAATACCAGTTGTGTAGATTAAGAGCTGAACAAATGGGACTGAAGGAGTGTGAAGTGACCAGTACTCAAGAGATTCAGGCTGTAGCTTTGAGGTATGTCGAGACTGATCGTCCCACTGCTTGGAGGATGTGATGCAAATGGGCAAATTTAGTTTGGGTTACTATTAAAAACACCCTGAAATTAATTGTTTTAAAATTACATAGTTATTTTGAATGCTTCTTGTTATCATCCAAAGGATTCATGAATAAAAGTAATTGCACTACTCTGTTCTTACCAGCTAATGCATTGTATTTAAAAATGAATTTTTAATTAGAAGGGGATAATAGAGTAATAGAGAAAAGTAAAATTATAAATACTGTCTAATGGTCATTGTTTTAGCAGAAAAAAAAGTTCCTGAATCATATGGCAATGTGCTGGTTATCCTGAGTTATTGGTTAATGTATAATGAGAATCATAATTTTTATGTTTATATTTACTTTGTGTGAGAAATTTTTACAATCCATGTTAACAGAGTCCCTTTCACTTGAATGCATTTCATATTCCTGGGAAGAGTTAACTGGCTTAGCTATACAGGAAGACAAGTAAAAGGCCATAAAATTTACTATTTTTTTGTTCATAATGTAGTAATGGTTATTAACACCTCTGATGTCTGTCATAAAAAATCCTTTTCTTATTCACTCTAAACAGAATTTTAATCTGTGTTTTAAATACTTTCTGATGAACCTTGCAATTTCAGAAGGTACTTAAACGTTGACAGTGTTTAATAACATGAGGGTATATTCAAGATTGCTTGGAATCTGCTGATGAAAAATGTTATAAATAGCAAAGAATTCTATTTCTCCTGTAATTCTTTCCAAGATTAATTTTACTTAAATCTACCCTCATGCCAAGTAAAAAAGTTACTTCATGTTTTTGTGATTGTTAATGCAAAGCAATGAAAATTTAAATAAAAATTTTTATTTCTTGACTCATGGAGGCTGGTAATAAGAGCCAGACATGCTATCTATTCTCTTTTAGCCTTAAAAAATGCTTTTGTCAAGGCAACAGGTAAGCAGGAGTGATATAGTTCTGTAGCAAATTTTTTTTTCTTGATGTCTTAATAATGTGTCTCAGTACAGCTGTTTTGTACACTATAATTAAACCTACAACTCAACCAAATTCTTTTTCCAGCTGTTTTTAATATGGTTATAAGAAGGTAGCTGATGGATTGATTATGACGCATAGTTTGAGAGGATTCTGATTTTCCAGTTTTATGGAATCTGTTATGTAACGCTTACCTTTCTTTAAATCACTTCAGCTATTTCATGCCAGCCTAAGATTGCAAATGGACGCTTCAACTGTAAAATAATAAAGCAAATTTCAGAGTCAAGAGCCACAAGACAAAACCTGCTGATCACTTGCATGATTGTGTTTGCAGTATAAGCTTCTAAGCATTTCTTTTCATGTTTATATTTGAAATAAATTAAGGATTTTGTGCTATTTTTTTAGCCGTGTCCTCCAGGGGCTCGTGATTTTAGAGAGAAGCAATGTGCGGATTTTGACAATATGCCTTTCCGGGGAAAGTATTATAACTGGAAACCCTACACTGGAGGTAATGGTTAGCATTGCAAAACCATTATCATATGTGAAGATTTCTAAATTATGTAAATGTTGTACAGATGTAAATATAATATTTTGGCAAAGATAGTGTGAGCTAAGATTTTGAAGCTTATATTTTGTCAGTTGCTGCAAGTGTTATTAAAGACCAAAATTTCTTTATTCTAGCAGATTTTTCCTGTTCCAAAGCTGGAGGGTATAGCTTGTGGATTTTACACTTTATTGACTTAAATAAAATGATTTACCTATGATTTTTAGCTTAGCAGCCTAAATAGTTTTACAAACAGGTTTTTAGATTAAAAGCCTAAGAAAGGTTGTCATGATCATGTAGTGTGAGCTGTAGTGTCATTTGATAGGACTGAATTTCCAATTGAAATTTTCTGATATTAGTTTTGATATACTTCTAGGACTACATTCTGTTGCTATTTTTCCTTTTCAGTTAGTGAAGTGGTATCTTGTTATTTGAAATTGTTAAATAACCATTAGGATTGTACTAGCATAATAACATCATTATGGACCCAGACAACCTTGTCTCATCTTCCTGTGTGAAATACCATACAACTTGTTTTTGCAAAAGAGAAGAGTCAAGTCAAGAAATCGTTAAGGGGAAGTTAAATAAAATATATACCTTGTATATGTCAGATATGAGATAAGATTGTAAATTGCAGATCTGTTTATGTATAATATTTTTTAACTAAGTTTTTGTTAATTTTTTTCCCCTTTCCTTTGATTTTGTTGTCCAGGTGGGGTTAAACCATGTGCATTAAACTGCTTGGCTGAAGGGTATAATTTTTACACTGAACGTGCTCCTGCAGTAATAGATGGGACTCAGTGCAATGCTGATTCACTGGATATCTGTATCAATGGAGAATGCAAGGTTAGAAATGTTTTAAAAAGTACTGGATTTCTTTGTTGTGTATGCTGTTACCTATATTTAGGTAAGGCACTTGTGTATTATATGAAAGGGAGTGTTGACAGGTCAAGACAGAAAGTTAAAAAGGTATTGCATAAAATAGACAAATAATTTAAATTTCAGTAACTTCTCAGAGACATTACTAGAATCTGCCATTTTATGATTTTTCTTGCTTTGTGGTTTCTGTTGAAGAGTTGATGGAAATGGCAACAGGAGATGAATAGGCTTCTTGCACTCTTCCAAGGCCTATTCCATTATTTCAGTTATAACATCATTCTGGCTGAAAAACACTAAATGTGAACATATTAATCTGTTTAACTAGTTCATCCTGTTGCAAAAAATTCATGCTGTTAATGTAATTGAAACAGAAAGTCATGACTATTGCCCTGTGGTCTAGGAAAAAATGAATAATGATGTAAGTATTTGCCATTTACTAAAAATCTGATTATCTTGTAAGAGTTCCATAGAACTGCATTAGAAGAATTTCAATAGGATTGGGGTTTTGTGCCATATTTTTTGGTTATTAACATTCCACTTCTTCCTCAGTTTAGCAAAGATTTAATTATGTATTTAAGTCTAGACATTTGAAAAGTACTAATGACTCTAAAAATTATTTGATTTCAACAAAACAACTGACATAACTAAAGCTTAACTTAATGCTGAAATGCTTTGTTAAATGGAGGGCTGAAGATGAATGTTTATTGAATGACACAGTGAGATCAAAAGTTTTGCCATGTTTTAGTAAACCAATGAAAAGAATCTCAAGTTGAGAATGAACATTGAAGAAAGTTTGGTGTCTGCCATCTTAGTGAATCAGTTAGTCAAAATGTAAAGAGTTAAAATAATAATATTTTGTCAGTTATTGAAGGTATTTTAACTTTTCTTATAATGTATGTATTAGCTGTTTACAAGATGGCAAATAGTAGTGCTAGACAGAAAACAAAGACAGCTAGATAATTAGGTAGCTACCTTCTTCTTTATATGAGTCCCGGAAAAATATTGGCAAGCTGCAGTCTTTATTCTGGTTACAGCCTACTTGTTTCATCCTAATTTTTTTCTTTTCCCAAAGGTCCTGTCTTTATTTTAAATTTTTTTTCATCTAATACAGCATGCAATTCAGCTTTTCGCTATGTTTCATTCTGCGTTTATACTTACTGTGAAGTAATTTACACTTTACATTCATATCTATACAAATTACAAGTTTCCCCTGCAGCATGTGATCTATATGGTCTATGAAGCTTTAATGCCTTAGAATGCTATTTATGCTGTCTAAATGTTTAAGGATCACACAGCAAATGTTGGCCTTAAAAAATATTTAGATGGCATGAAGCTGTTGTAATATCAAATAACAACATCAATAATAATTTATTACTAAGTATAATAATTATATAACATGCAAAACACTGTGAAATCCCTTCCTGGAAGTCACAGTAGAAATGCAAGGTTCTTATTAATCAAGATTTGATAACAACCCAAAATGCAAATTCTTCTTTTTTATCTCCTTTCATTGTCAGGTAAAAACCCACTTAAAGTACTGGTTATCAACAGTAGGGTACGTAAAAATACGAACTTGATTATCTCAAACTTGAGAGAAACACTTGAAAGAAACTTTAGAAATAATGGTACATAACCATTGGTATCCTATTAAAATATTTGTTCTTATCTGTTCTCAGCATGTAGGTTGTGATAATATTTTGGGGTCTGATGCTAAGGAAGATAGATGCCGTGTTTGTGGAGGAGATGGGAGTACATGTGAAGCCATTGAAGGTTTCTTCAATGGTTCATTGCCCAGAGGAGGTATGTACATGTATGTCCATTCTGTTGGACAGTGCTTTTAGCATTTACCAGTGCTAATTACTCTTTAGCAAATACCAGTGCTGCCTTCAATTCCCAGCATAGCATTGCTGCTGGTCATTCACTTTGACTATGCTTCCCTGTTGTTTCCTGGCTTTGTGTATTAGTTTGGATTTATCCCAAATACAACAATGTGTTTAATTATTGAATGCTTAGTTCTGTTGGTGAAGTTTTTTGTTATTTTTTAGATATGGTGGTTTATTAAGAGTGATGTTTTATTGTATTATGTTTTATTGCTTTATGTATTATTTTGCTGTATATGGTAGAATCTGATAGTAATGCATGAAATTTTATAAAAGCAAGAATACAGAATAATCTCAGAGGTTCATAATATTAAGAATTCAGGAAATATATATAGGCTATTATTTTAAAACTTAGCTCAAAAAATATTAATCTTGTAGTCTTAGTCTTATCAGATTTTGGACTCCATAATTCAGGAAATGGAGTGGTGCACTGCAGTTAATTCTGTCCAGTAGGGGATTATGGGGATCTGGAACACTTGACCATCTGTGAGGAGAGGCTGAGAGAACTGGGCTTGCTCAGCCTGCAGAATCCTCTGGTTTGTGGGGATCTGGTATGAGCCCTCCAATACTACGAGGAGGTCATGGAGAAAACAGAGTCAGGCTCTCTGGTGGGTACGTGGAGACAAGACAGGAGCTATTAACTGATAGAAGGAAGGTGAATAACCAAATAGAAGAAAAAGCTGTTCCTCAGGAGGACAGTCTAGCAGTGGATCAGATTTCCTAGAAAGGTTGTACAGTTACCATCTTTGAAGTTTTTCATGACCCAGCAGGATAAAGCTCTGAGTAACTCAATCTGATCTCTTAGCTGCGCCTGCTTGCAGCAGGAAGTTTAACTGAGTGACTGAAATCGTCTAACACTTGAATTATCCTGTGTTCCTGAAGACATTTCTAAATGTCATATTATTTAAGATACACTGTTGAAAATACTTCATTAGCACATAAAAAAAGGAATTTCTGAATACTTAAGTTCTTGCTATCAGTTAAAAATTTTTGAATGAAGTTTAGAGAGTTTTCCTTCCTAAATAAAATTTATCTTTGTCTTACAGGATATATGGAAGTGATTCAAATTCCAAGAGGTTCTGTGCACATTGAAATAAGAGAAGTGGCAATGTCAAAAAACTACATTGGTAAGGACATTCTTTATATATGATTCTAACATACCAAAAAAATAAACCCCTCTTCCTCTGTAGTTCTCACACTGACTCTTTTATTCAAACTAAGACTTTCAAACTAATTCACAGCACACATCCAGAGTTTCTTAAACTAGAATGGAGTTCCTTTGAAATCCATGACCTCAAGTTTGGAGTGCAGTTAGACAATTCAATTAGCTAAGCTAGCTCCTGTCTTCTCTTACCTTGATCTGCTGATCATTTTTTCACCAGTATCACTCCTAGTGACAAAATTGGTCAAAAGCCCATTTCTGCAGCTGCACAAATACAATAATATTTTAAGTGATTTCTCCAACAGAGAACCTGTCTGTGTTCAAAGCTGCAGAAAAAACTGCGTATTTAGTAGTGCTGTTATCTTCCCTTAAATGGCTTCATCCAAGGTGACACCTGGCTTTCCTCTTATGCTAATTTTCTGTGGGTTTCCTGCATTTCAGATCCTCACAAATTATTTGATTATGGACATGAACTTGTTCTTTCTGTCTCTTATGCTACTAGCATTATGCCACTGCATAATTATTATAATGTAATAATTGCACTGCTGTTCACAACTGTGGCCTTCTCCTGTGCATAACTGACACTGGGTAAATGTACTTAGCGAATGAAAATGCATTTTCCATTTGCAGGCAGGTAAAAATTAACTACTTTTCTTCTGGATGTACATTAGTTTAAGCATATATAGCATACGTATGTTAGTTTTCAGACCTTATGGTGCTAATGGAAATAGTTATTAATTTCTGCTGAATGTCATTGTCACCAGTAGAACAGTATTGCCTCTCTATCTCCTGCTCACATGAATGCTCTCTGATCTGTTTTAGACAACTTAAGCATCACTGAGGCATTTTCCCTAACTGTTAAAGGTAAACCAACTGTCCACACACATGTAGTTGAGAGTAAAATATTAGATAACTGAAGCTGTCTTGCTCCTTAGTGTTATGATGTGAAGTTTCCCCAATCCAATAAAATCAGTTATTTGTCTCAATGAAATATGACATGCTCTTTGACTATGGGGCTCCAACCATCATTTTTCCTTTAAAAACGTGATCTATTTTAAATAAATGAATAAATAAATTGTGTAAAACTTGGTAAACTTCACCTTAAATCAAGGAGTTAATATTTAATTAACTGAATATTCACTTTAAGATACAATGTCATATATACAAGTTTCATATTTAGGAATGTAATGTAATATTATTAATAAAATATCAAATTCAAATCACTAATGGTTGATTAGCTAAGAAAGTTCTGTCTACAGTCTTTTTGTGTTTCAAGGCTGTAAATTAAGAAGGATAAAATATCAGATTAAGTAGCTAATATTTCAGTTTGTAGTAAAAATATCTTGTATTTGTGCTTTAGTAAGGCAAAAAGGAACTAGTGGACATAGGCAACAAAACAGCTGACTGGTACCATATGTCAGACTCAATGTTCCTTCTCTCTTTTTCCTCTGCGCATTGTGATACTTATTCTATGCCCCAGCCTCTTAATGTAAAGATGAGGTTGATAATTGATTATACATTTCAGACGTGCATGTATCTCATGTAGATCAGAGTAATAGTTCAATGCATGAGGCATTCTGGTTCATTTCATGCCTCATCTGCGTGTTGAAATCTGCAAAATAATCTGCACATTGAAGATTATTGCAGAGGCAAATTGTTGATTTACTTGAGGGATACTAGGGCCAAGGAAAAAGCTTTGTATTGCTTGAAAAAACAGTGATATAGAGCTGAAGCTTACATACTTCTAACAGATTAGTAGATAAATTTACAATGGCTTCTCCATTATAAATGCTGCTTCCAATTTTTAGGTGGCTTGTATTTTTTTTTAAGCTTTAAAATCTGAAGAGGATGACTACTATATTAATGGTGCCTGGACTATTGACTGGCCAAGAAAATTTGATGTTGCTGGAACAGCTTTCCATTACAAGAGGCCAACAGATGAACCAGAGTCTTTGGAAGCACTAGGCCCTACTTCAGAAAACCTCATAGTCATGGTAAAGTTATAGTAAATATATTTCTGAAATTCATTATATGTATTTGTTTCTGAGAAAAGACAATATCACGAATGAAATTAAAATAGGTTGAGTTTACTAACAGTATATGGCTTGTTTAGGTGGAAATTAATATGACTGTTTTAACACACGTTTCTTACATTTCAAAACTGACTGGAAAATATTGTGATGGAATGGGGATAAAGTCAGAAAAGCGCCAGAAAAACTCACAGAAAATAAACCATCTCTTTAAATGTGGTTCACAGTAATGGCAGGGAAAATTGTGAATGGGTCATGTATCATATATCTGCATACTGCTGACACTTCACAGTCCCTGACAGTTCTGTACATTTCTGTAGTTTTAAGCCTGGCCTAAGTGTGATATTTATATATAGCCTTACCACAGAATGAGTATAGTGGTATGACCCATGTTAAAGTATGTTACTGTTACATGCGTTGCTCTCAAAAAATTTTATAGAGTATGAGAATGTAACAGAAGATATGACCAGGATCCTGATGCCATCTCTGACAACAGGCAATGGTGAACCTGCTGTTTCACTACTATGTTGAGGAGGAATATGAGAAGAAGTTGATAGTTTCCCAGTGTATTCAGTCAGCTGCCGGATTTGCAGTTCAGTGGTTGCTTGAACCAGATAGAGTATTTTTTGTACAAAGTAATTGTTGCATGGATATCCGTATTTTAGGCAGCATTTTCAAACACTTGAATAATCTTTTTTTCTTCTGTAGCTGTGCATAAGCTAGACAGTCCATACAGAATTATAGTGCCTTCTTTCATTCAGTCTGTGTCACTGACTTTCTTTCTAAAAGTTCTCTGCTCTTTTGCCATGTGGACATAGACAGTTGTGCCTCTGCAAAATGTAAGAGAAAGTAGAAATGCATGAAATGTAGCTGTAGGGTGGGTCAGATTGCTGTGTCTAACTTGATTTTGTGCTATTAGCAATGAAAGAAAAAGGTTTGATTGAGTCAACTCTAGCTAGTGTTGGACAGGTAATATGTAGAAGTGCAGTTCAACAGTGAGGCTAGGCAAAACCTCAGGGTGATTATTGCACTTTTGTCTATGTTGCCTGCAGTGATGTGGCTGCAGTGAGAGTTTTGTTATTCTTTTAAAGGAATCACAGGTGTGATTCCACCAATCACACCTTAAGCTGTTGGCTGTTGCATTAGGGGAAAACAGTGGCCTCAGAAACAGTCTGTTGGTGTTACTATTATTACTAGAAGTAATGTACTGTACTGTAGTCACTAGAAGTGCTAACAAGGGGAGAGATGGTTTCAAAACTCTGTGGACTGTACTCCTCACAAGACTTCAGATTGAAACTGCATGTTTCTACAGTAATGTGCTTTACCAGCTTTGACCTCCCATAATTATTCAGCTCTCAAGTTAGTTTCCATGAAGACACTCATCTTACGAAAACTACCAAAATTTATAAAATTTATAAAATTTGTGAAACTAGCAAAATTATGAAGTTTTGTCAGGAGTGATGGAGAAAAAAGGATAAAGGTCACCTTGAAGAATAATATTTTTCTTTTGTATATGTTTTAAAAGCTGGTACAGATTCTTTAGGGGAATATCTAAAAAGAATTACCGTGACTTCCTTTATTACTTTCTTCCTGTTCAGCAGAACATAACACACTCCTAGAATAAATGTCACTGTGTTTGCCCTCTGCTTGCCTGCTTTAATGGTATAACCAGTTGTTTTCAACTACAGATTCTGCTGCAGGAACAGAATTTGGGGATAAAATATAAATTCAATGTTCCGATCTCTCGCACTGGCAGTGGAGACAATGAGGTTGGCTTTGCATGGAATCATCTGCCTTGGTCAGAATGTTCTGCCACTTGTGCAGGAGGTAAGACACCAGACAGTCAGGATACAGGGTAAACTGAATTGCAAGATACACTTCACTGTATAATTATCTAGGTGACTAATTGAAAACATTTCTTTCAGGTGTGCCTCAGATCTTAATGAACATTTATTTTAACCGCAGCGGATTTTCTTGTTTTCAAGTACCTTTAATATGTTCAGATCTTTTTGTTAAGTACAGCGTATCTTGGCACAGTGTCTCTCTCTGCTGATACTTCTGAGACTTTCTTGAAGCCGCTATGTTTGTTTTCCCAGAAGCTTTGTTGATAAAGAACATCAAAAGTTTTAAGTAAGGAGATTAAAAGCGAGAACGCAAAACAGGCATCTGTTAATAAAGAGACGCGTCTTTGTGTGTTTGTAGGTGTGCTTCACACAATCCTAGTCAGCCCTCCTATCCTCCAGCCACCAAAGTTTAGGATGCACACTGGCAGCTCTTCTGTAGAAGATGATAACACTTGGATTTTACTTGCCAGTCGGTAGCAGTATCTGAGAATTGTTGCCCTTGGGCAGCAGTGGGGGATTTGTAGGTTGTCCCATGTGGTTCATCATGGGTGGCTTTTGCCGACAACTTACTGTATTCCTAATCCTCCCTCTAGTGGCCACCAATGCAATTCTTTACCTCTGGCTGGGAGAGCAGGACAGTTGGCTTCCTTCAAAGCCAACACCATTGCTGCTGCAAGAACTGGTGAGTAAAAGTGCTGTGTGAACAGTGTCTTTCTTCTCTCTGGAGACTGAATGAATCATCTCCCCAACATACTTCTGTTCCGGAAGATCTGGGAGAGTGCTTTAAATGCATCTCAGAATTTCAGTTTCTATGGCACCATGGACAGTCCTTATCAAGAAGAAGACACCATATTTTTTTAAAGAACCTTTGGACCAAATACATCTTGCTTTCTTGTTTTTCATATCTATGGGAGGTATTCATCATGACTCGCCTTTCTGCTGGAAGCTGCTTTGGCTGTTACTAGCTGTATGCAGTTTAAATACAGCCTAGCCATACATAATACACAAAGAATAGCATAAATTATTTTCTGTGCCGCTAGAGAAAGTCTTGAAACAAAATAAAGGATGCCAACTTTCTCCAATATCTTTATTATTAGTTTATTGGATTCCTGGGTGACAGATTGATTTTTAAATACAATTTTAATAACAGTCAGTGTGGCAGTGAAAAAAAAAAACCTTTAAAGAAGTATAAAGAAGATAAGTGCCTAGCTAACAGAGAAAGTAAGTTCCAGTTATCAAAACCTTAAAGGTATTGTCATATCCTGTTTTTTGTGATGGTAATGTGCTAATGATCTTTTTGAAGTCCTGGGAAAACTCCCATTTATTTAGCTTGAGACAAGATTTTAGCCATGGATGTCCTGTCATGAAGGTCATTGTCATTTCACACATTTGACAAAATACAGTGGAAAAAATAATTGGCTCTGAAGGAGTAGGCACGTGTCGAGATTAAAAAATTTTGATGTAATTAATTAGATTTCAAGGGCAGATTTGTGAATCCCTTAAAGTGGCAAAACTGAGAGGAGGTGGAGGAGAGATTTTCTTTGGTAGCTTATGGTGGCCAAACCAGGCATTTTCTCTCCTCTCTTTCAGTTTAATAAAAGGATATATTGAAGTTATTTATTTTCACTGAGCATACTACTCATAAACATATATTTCATTGTAGCTATAATTCATGTTTAAACATGTATCTGCTTTCTCCTTGAGAGAACCTGCTCCTGCTATTTCTGTCAGTTTATGAAATGCCTTTCACCATATGCCAAAAGCAAACACAATTCTGAAGTGGAGCTGAGTCAGGAAAAAAAGGAGAAAAAGGTTGAAGAGACAGAGACTTTAACTGGAAAATTTAGCTGATATAAATATTCTATTAAACAGAGACTTGACCAAGGACATTTTAACAGTCTACCTTATGTCCACTGTGCACTGCTTAAGTCTAGCTCTTTCTAAATCAGTTTATCTGTATCTGCATTGCTTAATGACTTAGTCACTTCAGCATTTTTTAATTACTTAGTGACTCTTAAAACATGAGTATTACTTGATGTAGTAAGTGAAACTTGAGCATATGTGTTGAATGTCATGAAACAGACCATAAAGACATTGTGGCAGTGCAAAGTTTAAATAGTTTTGGAGTACTTTATATTGCTGAAGTGTCTGATTTTCTTCTTCATAGTGTTTTAAGATCAATCCACTATATTCAGCTCTTCCTTGACCTGCTAGTATGCCTTATCTTGGAGAAGAGTGACTAGAGCAGTCAGGAGTCAAGGAGTAGGCTAAGAGCAAGCTGGGAGAAACCCACAATCTTTGACTGAATAGTAACATGCTGTCTTTTCCACTGGACTTCTCTATTATGTTCATCTCTGCTTTGCTGAAGAGTCACATCAGAACAATAAAAATTACTTTAACTTTTCAAACAGGACCTCTCTTCTAGTGCCTGTCTTGACTTTGAAGAATAGGAAGAGCACAGTAAGTGGAATTGTAGGAAGAAGAAAGGTTTCCTGTTTATGACAGTTCAGTACAATGCCAGAGCTCTGAATTCCATTCCTGCCTCCTCCGTGTCCTTCTCATGGTATTGAGCAACTCAAAACATATATTACACTCGCTCATTAGGAGTTCATTATTGTATGTATATCTCTCTGGAATTTCTGACCTCTGAAGCATTCAAGGAATTTCATCATCTAATATGAAAACTCTGCCACCACCTGAAATCAATGGGCTCTTCACAGTAGACATTATACCTCCTGTCCCTCTGTATTCTGAATAGAACTATGTAGGCAGTTAGTTAGAGCTCATGAAAAAAAGTTACATGTTTAGATTTTCTCTAAAAGGTGGAAGAAAATCTTTTATGAGAGGCATCCTTGGCTGTAGTGACTATGAGATTGTAGAATTTTGTATTGAAGTAAGAAGTAGTGGGACAGCAAGAAAGATAATAACCATGGACTTCAGGAGAGCTACCTTTAACCTCATTAGGGATCTTTTTGGAAGAATCTCATGGGAACAGGCCCTATGGGGAATAGGGGTCCAGAAGGGTGGATTGATATTCAAGAGTCACCCACTCCAGGCTTTGAAACAATGCGTCACAATGAGAAAGAAATTGGGCTAATGGGGCAAGAGATCTCTGTGGATGAATGAATGAAGGCTATTGTCATTACTCAAGTATAAGCAGGAAATACACAGGAGATGGAAGCAGGGTCAGGCCACCTGGAGTGAATAGAGAGGTGGTCAGGGCAAATGCAAATGAGACTATAAAGGCCAATGCCCAGCTAGACTTCAGCTTGGCTAAGGATGTCAAGCATAATAAAATGGGTATTTTCAAAGACATCAATAACAAAAGAAAAAGATAATGTGAGCTCATTAATAAATGGAGACAGGACTCTGGTAAGAGGGAAGATGAGAGAGCAGAGTTACTAAGTTCTTTTGCATCAGTCTTCACTGGCAAGACAGGCCTCGGGGACTGAGGAGACCAGGGTGAAGGAATGCTGGGTGGAAGACAGTTTCTTAGGGAAGGAGGATTTGGTCTGAAACAACTAGACAGACCTACTCAAGTCCATGAGCCCTGATGGAATGGATCCATGAGTGATGAGAGAGCTGGTGCACACTGTAATGAGGCTGCTCATGATCACTTTTGAAATATCATGAAGATCAGGAGAGATGCTGAGGACAGGAAGAAAGGAAATGTCATCCCAGTTTTCAAAATGGGCAAGAAATAGGACCCAGGGACCTATGGGCTAGAACCCCTGGGAGGCTGATTGAGTGCACCATTCTGGAGGCCATCTCTGTCCATATGAAAGACAAGTTGGTCAGGAGTAGTCAGCTTGAGTTCACTGAAGGTGATCAGGTGTTTGATTGCCTTCTACAATGAAAGAGCTACCTGGATGGATGAGGGGACAGCAGTCGGTATTGCCTGCCTCAACTTCACCAAGACCTTCAATACCTTTTCACAGTGTTCTCATAGGCAAACTCAGGAGATGTGGACTTGATGAACAGCCAATGAGGGTCATAGTCAGTGGCAGAGAGTCTAATTAGAGGCCTTGTACTGGTGGTGTCACCCAAGGTTTAATACTGGGCCCAGTTTTATTTATCTTAATCATCAATGGCTTGAAGGCCAGATGCCTCCTCAGCAAGTTCATTGAGGGCACAGAGCTGGGAGCAGTGGCTGATACCCTGGAGTACTGCGCAGCCCTTCAGAAGAACCTTGACAGGTTGGAGAGATGGGTAGAGAAGAACCATCTGAAATTCAGCAAATGCAGGGTCCTGCACCTGGGGAGGAACAACCCCAGGCACCAGCACAGCCTGGGGCTGACCTTTGGTGGAGAAGGACCTGGGGGTCCTGGTAGACAACAAGCTGTCCGTGAGCCAGCTGCGTGTCCTGGTGGCCAAGAAGGTCAGTGCTGTCCTGGGGGGCATTGGGAGGAGCATTGCCAGCAGGTGGAGGGAGGTGATCCTGTCCCTCCACTCAGCCCTGGTGAGGCTTCACCTGGAGTGCCCTGTCCAGTTCTGGGCTCTGCAGAACAACAGAGACATGGAGCACCTGGAGGATACTGACAAAAGGATGGATCCAGGCTCTTCTCAGTGGTACCAAGCAATGGAAGAAGAGGCAATGAAACAAGAGTCTAATTAGAGGCCTTGTACTGATGCCCAGGATGTTCCACCTGGACATGAGGAAGAAGTTAATTACTGTGCAGGTGACCATGCACCGGAACAGGTTGCCCAGAGATGTAGATTCTCCCTCACTGCAGATACTCAAGAACTGTTTGGACACAATCCTATGCCATGGGCTCCAGGAAGACTCTGCTTAAGCAGGGGATTTGAGCCAGATGACCCACTGTGGTCTCGTCCAACCTGACCCATTCTATGACAGATTGTAAACTGTGCATTTTGTAATGTCACTTACGTTAAAGACGAAAGGTACACATAGTTTTTCTGCCACTGACCTTGATGCTTACTGTACAGGGGATCAAGAAGGAACCAGATCTCCAGAGTCTGAGACCTATTTTGATATTTTCATATTTTTTCCTTAAAAGGGGATCTTCAGATTTACCAGATAGTTAAAAAGGCATGTCTGATGACAAACAAGTCTTATTTATGTAGGATTCCTATGCTCATATATAGGACAAGAAGATAATTTCACTGATTTTTAGTATCAGTATTTGTTTTAGGCTTGGGGATCCAGAATTGCAGCTCTTCTTTTTGTACACTAGAACCTATACTTTCTGTATTGAAAAATTTTCCTTTACAATATAAATTCATAGTGTCTGTGTTAGTTCTTTTCTTCTGGGAAAAAAAAAAAAAGATCTATAAATATACATATTATATATATACACACATATATATTAAAAAAAATATGTATATTACATAATAATGCAAAGCTGATACACATGTATTCTTCATATTAATTCCCCCTTTTCCTTAAAGTACAGTAAAAACTCTTCTATTCTGAGGTAAGGGTTTTCAGAAGAAAAGCTTGTGATTATCTTATGTAGGTAGGTCTTTATAGCCGATGGCAGACTTGGACAAGATGATATGAAAGCAATGCCAGAGAATACTGCAATGTACAGTACTAAGTCGTCTATAGAGAGAGGAGTGGGAAAGGAAAGAACACAGGGAAATCAGAAAAAAAATTAAGATCAACAACAGATTTTCTTTAAGGACCTGAATATTATTTAATGAGAAACACAGAGAAAATGAAAAATAAGATATGTAGAAATAGGAACTGAGACAATACAATGAAAATTCTGGAAGGTTAAAGGAAAGGGCATTTATATCACTTGTAGATCACAGAATTACAGTTTTATTAACTCTCAGGCATGTCCTTCCTTATATCTTGTAACTTCCCAAGAGAAAGTGCATTACTCAATTCAGATCTATGAGTATTCTTAATAAAGCAGTGAACTTCTGGTGTTATTGTTTAAAAAAAAATCTAGCAAAGGAACTAAGTCTTTCTTCATTTTTTTATATTATGCATTTAAAAATAAGTAACTGCCTACTCCCTTTTAAATTTCTTTTATGTTTAATTATGGTAACAAATTACAGCATTTATTATCTGGAATTTGCCAATAGTCCTAAGAATTGGTTAGGATTTCATTCATTCTATTAGAGTTCATTTCCAGATGGATTAAACATCTCAGTTATTCATAGGTTTTTTAATAATTTTTTTATAATTTTTTTTATAAAATAGTATACTATTACTATCATAAGTAAATTGATTGCTGTTCAGTTTTCTTTGCTGCTCATAACCCATCCAGAGTAATGCCTACTATGTTTTTCTTTCATGCCCTCAGATGAATTATGAAGCTATCTTTAAGCAAATAAAACATGCATTTCCTCATCAAAGAAAATATAAGTTTGGCTCTGAGATGAACATCTTGTGACCTGATGAGTGAGCTCAGAAAGTATGTCTGGGTTAACCAGCATGCACTAGTTTTGGAGATGCAAGTTCCACGATGTATTGGTACTGGCATCTTTATAATTCAGTTTTGCAATCACAAGCCACAATTTTTGGGATTGCTTTTAAAAATAGATACAGCATTTACATGCCTGCAATTTTAATTCAAGAATAAAATCTGCTCCATGTAATTTAAAATTTGGCTGCTGAAAGTCATGCAGACTATTTGTGAATTGAAATCTACAAAGCATTTCAGTTCTCAGGAGATTATGGTCACTAAACCACTGGAGTTTTGTTTTCCCTTAGGATTGCATTGGCCAGTCATGAGAACATTTTATGTCTTTTATTATAAATTAAAAATCTGTAAATTTGAAAGAAGAATGTCTCTATCTAACTGCTTGTAATTATTCCCCCCAGTGTTTAAATGAACATGTTTATGTGCTTTTAATATTACTTTTAAAAGAGACCATATACTCAGGGAAGAGTTCGTAACTTAAAAATAATTTTTCATTACAGGGCATAACCAAGTTGTATCTATTGTCTGGATAAAAACAGCACTTACAACTTTTTCCATTTAATTTTCTTGTCTTAAAAGTTGCCTGATTTTTTAATCTACTATTTTAATAAATAATACTAAAATTAGACAGAAATTCTGTGAATTTTATATACTGTGTGACAAGATGCTGCAGAACTTTTAAAAAATGGATTAATATATCTCCTGGCATCAATTAAGATTCTTCACTGTAAGTGAATAGGGTGAGTACTGTCTTACAGGTGATATGCTACCTGAACAACATTCAGTTAATAACACACAATTTTTTTTTAAAGCTGAATGATACTTTGCAATCATAGAAGTTTAGAACATTTTCTTATTACAAAATTCCTCAAAAATGAATTTGTTAAGGGTGCCAATTTTTAGCCAAATTCTAGAAGGAAATGTGTCTGATGCCAGTAGGAAATGCAGTAAAAATAGAACATTAATATCAATGCTATCCAGTAAGTACATTTGTGAGAATGGTATGCATTATTACAATGCTTAATTTTAAACTGTGTATAAATTATTTTTAACCAAATATATTTGAGGAAAATATCATTATGAAGTCCACATTCAGCTGATTCAACCAAGAGAATTAAGGCACCTTGTGATAGAAAGGATAAATGATTAGTAAGAACTCAACATTAATTGTCTATCAGCTGGCAGTGCCACATTACTGGCATTGCTGTTTGTCTAGGGCTGTTAAATATATTTCTTACTGTAATGAAATGTGAGCAGAAAACTGCTAGAAATATTCCTACTTAGGTTGTCAGGCCTATTTGAGTTATTGTCATCTCTTGGCAGGTTTTGCATTGATTATATAATTCAAGGTGAATCTTGTCACAGCTTCTCATATATTTAGATCTTTGACTTATTTTTCAAGAGCCAAAGGAGAATGCTATTTCCTCCTACAAGGGAAGGCTGAGAGAATTGGGTTTGTTTAGCCTGGAAAAGAGACAGCTTAGGTGTGACCTAATTACAGACATCTAGGATCCAAAAGGAACCTACAAAAAAGATGGAGAGGGACTTTTTTTAAGAGCTAGTGACAGGACAAGTGGGAATGGCTTCAAATGGAAAGAAAGCGGGTTTAGATTAGATACTAGGAAAGAATTCTTTACTGTGAGGTTAGTGAGGCACAGAAAAAGTTATCCACTGAAGTGGACTACCCAGTCCTTGTAGTGTTCAAGGCCAGGCTGGATGGTCAAGTGGAAGGCTCCCTGCCCACAGCCTGGGTTTTGGAACTCTATGACCTTTGAGGTCCCTTGCAACCAAGTCATTCTATGAGTCTATATATGTCTTAAAATGAAGAGATGGCTGTAAGGTAAAGTTAGCAGATATTTGGAGCCAGGAGGTTTTAATCTCCATTTAATTATATGCATTTCACATTTTGGAATAAGTTAAATGATTGATTCTCTTTTGAAGAAATGTACAGGACTTTTTGAAGCTTTTCAATACAAATAATGCCATTATTTCAGATTTACAGCTATATGTGTTCAATAAAAACTGCCTGTGAATTGCAAATATGTATTTTTAAAATTGTAATGAACATCTCACAGCATGTTTTTAGGAGAGGAGTAAGGCAGTGTGTATTGCAACAATATACTGTCATCATACCAGCGGTGCTTTACTGTTTTTTAAGAAAAACCTCTGAAAATATGCTTAATAAACTATCTTATCGTGTTGCCTTGGCAGTGATATACCATGTTTTGGCAAATTGCCTGTTGATGGTTAACAATGAAAGAGGAACTGGATGTGCCAGGCAGAATGAATATTCACAGAGACATACTGCCTCTTTCAGAATGAATTATAGTTCTATTATTTATTGAAAAAAAAATTGTAGGATAATATATGAAAATGCAACACTGTTTCCCAGTATTGCTGGTTTGTTTTAAACCAAAGCACATAAACAATAATTCTGCATTGAAGTGTGACCACATTCTATTTGGTGATGTTTTCTTTGGAAATTTAAGTGTCTCTACTCGAGAGGATGGTAGATAGAGAATGGATTTTGTGCAGTATACGATAAAACCAAACAAACTTCTAGTAAATTTATAAATATATTCCCTTTTTTTTTTTTTTTTTAAGAAAGCAACACAATCTGAAATTACTTTCTGAGTGAGACAACCTAAAATTGAAGGAAATTTTAAAAATTATTGTGGCTAGGGAGCATTCAGTCAATTTAAATTCTCACTGTTGTAGACTTTGGTCAAATAAAGTGGGATGGTAGAATTAATAATCAACAGGTGAAAGACAATTATACTCAAAAATTAGAAGAGCAAGAATGATTAATTAATGGTCTTTCATTTCATCTCAAGGTGTCCAGAAACAAGAGGTGGTGTGTAAAAGGCTGGATGACAGCTCCATTGTACAAAACAATTACTGTGACCCTGACAGTAAGCCTCCAGAAAACCAAAGATCCTGCAACACTGAGCCTTGCCCACCTGAGTAAGTCATTAGTCACTTAAGATGGACATTGGTTTTGCATAGAAAGATAAGTCTTCATCATCTGTAATAAATCCTGTTAACCAAATAAGATTCTTATCTAGTATTCATGTCCTGTCTTATCAAAAAAGGTTTTTAGTTTCTTGTTCCTCTAAAATCATCTCTGAAAAATGCATAGAGGATCTCTGCTTGATTGAGGAACAATAGTGATGTTTGAACTACGCCACACCCTGTAAGTAAATAGATTGTAGCAAAACAGTTTCTTAGGATGTGAGTGTCATATGCAGTGAGTAGTGCACAGAGTAGAGCTGGGGACCTTTCTTAAGGCAACAATGATAAAAAAATGTTGGGGTGAGACAACTTTACCCTAGTTATTAATATTGCATCCGAAATGTTTGCCATATTTTAACGTATCTTATATTAACATTTGTGTTGAAGTGTTCACTTGAGAAGTAGCAAATATAGAAACTTCTAAGTAGACCAAACCATTTCCTGCAAATAGTTTTGTCAAACCTTTTCTCCAGAATATTCAGTGTTGTAGAGTAATGCTGTATGCTTTTAGGTTTACATGCTTAGATTCTGTTTCAGTTTATTTTTAAAGATAGTGTATGCTATATATTTATAATTAAAACCCCAGCAGCTCATTTGATCAAAAATGTAGTTTGGCAAGGACATAAAGCATACCTTAATCTTATTACAAAACCTGTTTAGAAACAGTTGTGATATTTTGTACTCAAAAATAATATCAGCATGTGAACAACAGCTTTCCTTATGCTTTGGGACAAATAAAACTTGTGGAAAAGATGGAACAGATACAACAGTTTATTGATTCCCAGGCTTTGGTTAGTTTGACTTTGGTGATAATTTGTGTAGCTGTATTCCAACTGGGTGTGAAAATCATTAATGCTGATTAAATGCAGATACTGCACAATACTGTGGTCACCTCTAAATGTCTCTTAGAAACTGCTAAATTGTAGCATGAAAGACACTGTAAGGAATGAGACAAGATTATTGTGCATTAAATCACAGCAGGTCAGTGAACTTCCAACTAAAGTCAGTCTCTTCCCCAAGTATTAGCTGCTGGTGTGGTGCCTGGTTGCAGGATGGCAGAGAACTATCTCTTACACTTCATGTCATGTAACACTCATTTCGTATAAAGCCAAGTGAAGTCATTGCACTGCTGTTACGTTTGAGTGTGAATACGCTGTGTCAGACAGGTCTAAATTAGGTCGAAATAATTGTCCCCACAGTCTATGTGTAAATATATATTTATTCTGGAAGGATATGCATTTGTTCTTTCTTTGGGTAACATTGTTTGGCATGTCTCTGAGTGCACCAACTATGTGTACCTGAAAGCAGGACTTGAAAAGCAGTCATGTTTGATCAGTTCCTTTGTACCAAACACATTCCAATGCCTTCTTTTGTGTGGCTTGACTATTAGCAAATTAACATTTTTAAAAGTAATGTAACAAAGTTATTCCAAACTAGTTTAATTTCAGGAGTCTTTTTGCTGTTTTGTTTGATTTGGGTTTTTTTGTTTTGTTTTGTTTGTTTGTTTGTTTTTTTCACTGACACTACTTAAAAAAACCCCCACAAACTAATAAAACTCAGCCCACAAAGTGGGAAGCTTTTGGATTCCCCATCCTTTACAACAGGGACATTGATGAACATGGTGAAAGTCAAGACATCAGTATTCAGGAAATGGGTAGTGTATGAATTAGCGTCTACTTGAACATATCACAGCAATTCAACCCATGTCAGCCTCCACTATAATGTTTCCCCCAGAGTGAATACTAAGTGCCAAACTAAGGAAAGGTTGTCAATTCCTAATTCTGTAAGTAATCTATTAGAAGGCTATTCAAATAACACATAGTTATCCAAACTTTGACTGTTTTGACAGAAAGTTTTATCATGCAGTAGGACTTTGTGGATGGACTGGTGAAATATTTCCCTTTTTGATTAGTGCAATTCTACTCTTCTCGTGGTATATACCAAAAGCAATGAAAATTATACTCTTTCTAACTGAATGCCTGTTACATTATACTTGATGTCTTTGAACAACAGAAGACTATGTTTGTTTTCAATACTTTGTTTGTTATTACAGTAAGTAATAACAAACTCTTACATTTCAGATTTCAAGAAAAGGCTCTTCTATTTCTATGAATTAGGAATAATGCTGTCTTGTCATACAGTATAAATATTAAAAGTACCTGAGAGCAAAGTCACTTCAGCAAATCATAATACCAATTAAAAATTAACTCTGCAGCCTCTTGAAAGCTCTGAAAAGCTTTGGATTCCCCCTATTGTGGTGAAAGCGTAAGATTTTTTGATGAAGAATAACAAATTAACTTCCTTTGGCTGTGAAAGTAATGACAGATTATTACATAATTGTTTCCATCTCTGCATCTATCTAGTTTCATGTTAGGATATATTACACGTAATGTAACAAAAGAGGATAGCAGAACTTTTTTTTTGACAGCACCTTGAGAAAATAACAGATCTTGTGAGATAGCTCCAGGCATGCTACCAGGAGCATCCACTGTGACTGACATGCCTGGCATTTTTGGCATTTTGGCAACAAGTGGTAGCATACTAGACCTCAACTTCATCCTTTTAAGGATGAGTCAGGCAAATAACTAATCAGCATAATAAATCCTGAAGACCAAATGTGCTCATCAATATGAAGAGATATTTCTATTTAATTGAGCTGCATTAGTCATTCATATGTAGAAATATATAACATTGCAGCCAGATTAATAGCAGCTTTAAACTCTGCAGCACCACAAAGCAATCTCATATTTATAATTCTTAATTTCTACTATGTATGCAGAAACAGTCAGAAGTTCCCTCTACCACCTATAATGCAATTCTTTAAATTTTAAAGGAGTTCGTTGAAATGTTTGTTTTTATGAGATGAATTCATGTCTCACTAGTGTTTGCTTCACTCTAAAAAATGAGTATATTTTACATTTCAGTGTAGTCTTTTGTTAAAAGGTTTACAAATGTCTCATAATCATATGAGAATTTAACTCCCAAAAAGCCCAATTTTGACATAAAATTATTTTATTGTAATACAAAATATTGTGATAATAAAGAGGCAGACATCTTGGCTTTTAACTTGTGATGTAACTTTCAGCAATGATTCCCAAACATTTCCAGTTGCAAACCATTTTCACGGAAATTTCAGGCAAGTCCAATACAAACCTACATAAATAGCTTCGGTTTTGTCAGGCTCAAACACTCCTTTCTGACTACTACAGGCTAGGATGGAAATTGCTGCTTTAGCAAATACAAAGTAATGTTATTATTGGAAGATACTATTGCAGTGGGGCATAAATTAAAATATTTAGTAAAAAGACCCATAAATTTCTACTTTATTTCACCATGAATGTATGCATTGTTAAAAATTCCTTTGGTTTAGTGATTTAAACTGTTTGCATTCTTGGTCTGTGTAGCTATCAACTCTGTTTCTGAAATGTATTTAGCTGAGCCTCCTAACATTTTCTCTCCAGATGGTTTATAGGAGACTGGTCAGAGTGCAGTAAGACCTGTGATGGAGGAATGCGTTCACGAACAGTTCTCTGCATCAGGAGGATTGGGCCTTCTGAGGAGGAGACGCTGGACGCTGCCAACTGTTTAACACACAGGCCTGTTGAAAAAGAGCCCTGCAACAACCAGTCCTGCCCCCCACAGTGGGTTGCTCTGGACTGGTCAGAGGTAAGGAAATGCTAGCTCATTGGTAATAGTGGAGGCAGGACCTCTGACCACTAAATATTAGTACATTTTCTGTCAGAGCTTGCTAAGTAAAGGATTAGCAGGAAAATTTCTCAGAGGATGTTTCACCTGTGCCTCGTTTTGTTTCCTGCCTCTTATTAAAATGCCCATAACCTACAGAGTATCACTATACTCTAAATTAGCTCCTTCTCTCCCACAGGTATCACATACTGGTTACCTAAAGTAATTTTACACTCTGTTATCATATCTAGGCTTTTATGCAGCAAGATCATGTAATCATTTTGCACAAAACAATTCTAATTTAAAGAATCAAACTTCGCTAAACTTCTGATTGTGATAATTAATCAGGATTTTGAAAAAGGACCAGGTTTCCTTCTGGTATGGATTTTATTTGTGTAGCTTGGCAGACTGTCTTGACTGACGATACCATTTTAATATAATGAGAAAAGCTGCTCTTTTTTTTGTCTTGTTAATGGTTTCCAGAAATATAATGTATTAAAATCCCTATCGTACTATAAATGTAAACATTTTTATATGTGTGTTTATATGAATTTCTGACAGAAACATGAAAAGGAAAACAAGAGTGAACTTAAAAAATGAAGAGTTGCATACTCCTCCAATTGAAACCAATGGCAAACCCTGCTAATTTTCTCTGGAATGCAAGATATGAAGTTTTTTTTTCATTTTCAAAACAATGCACATTACAAATAAAACAATTACAGAACTGTTTTATCTGGTTATGCATTTGTTGATGCTCAATATAATTACATGTTTTAAAAATTTTCAGTAATCATTAACAAGAAATTATGTATCTTTTTGGTCAGAGAAACAGAAACATTTTGTAAACATACTGGTTAGATGAAGCTCTTAGGAGAATGTAAGCATGGGTTTATCAAATTGAAATGAAAACTAAGGATGTCTTTCCTACTGGAATGTAGTAATTCTTAGCTAGTGCCATAAGTTTTTTCACACTCTGTGATAGCTGAGCTTTGATAGAATTAATCTACCCACTCTAAACTACCTTTTATATTTTTCAGGATAATTATTTTTAAAAAGCAGAAAAAATATTCTAAGGATTTTTTGGGAAGAGCCTTATCAGACAAGCACATATAACTTGCCTTCATGAATTCCACAAAGGCAGTCAGAAATTCTAGAAGCATTTAGTAATGGAAGATAATTTTTCCTCATTTGGCTTATTTGGATATTTTCTTTTCATTTTCTTTGGAAGCATACAATCTTTTTGTTAAATTTTATTGGTATTTATTATTTTTAGTGATTCAGTATTATTGAAAGCAACCTATTTCCTTCTTTCACTTCCATTTCTGGGATTCAGTGTAGTCCATCTTAGTAGAATTTATGCTATAAGTCCAGACAAGGGAGTGTTCTCTTCTGGTACCAGTAGCTGGAAGAAGATCTTTCTCAGATAGCATCTTACATATAGATTCAAGATTGTGTCTTCACTTAGTACTAGAAGGAAGATGCTCCTAAACTCAAAGTTTAGTCCTTGTTGCTTGTTTGCTAACATCCCCTGTAGATTATGGAACCTCACAGACCAATTGGGTTTTGACATTTTGACACAGTCCTTTCAACATGGTCACTTTTCTGTTTGTTTTGACTGATGTGATTTTTAAGTACTTAGCTGGGAAGGGGCACATACTTTTACTTCCTACTTTAAAAGTCATGCATTTGACATGACTTTACATGAAATACATGTGGGAGAAAGTACTCATAACACTCCTTGAAATTCGGACCAAAACTGATCAGTCATGATCATAACTTCAAAGACCTCACATTATAACTGTCCTTGGGTTTTAGTCTCTCTTTATCATTAGTATTATTTTGTGTAGTTCTACCAGACATCTTCTCTTACTTCCCTCTTACAGCTAGTTTTCTAGTAGGTAGTGTGCACAAGATTTGGTGTTGAAGTATAGAACATTTGAAACTGTTTATTCTGTATCAAAATTCTGAACACTGAACGACTCCAGATAAAGAGGTTGTACCTCAGTAGAAAAAGATCAAATAGGGTGGAAAAGCTTAAGTTTTAAGGAAAGTGATTATATATCCATTTTGCATTCTGGATTATAAACTTCAAATACAAGACCCATCTTTATGCAGCCCAGTTTAAGATCCTAAGTCCAAGTGGAAATAACATTTGGAATAAACCTTTTATTCTATATGGACTAGTTTAGGTGCCTCCCTCTGGAGATTTTCTTCTTGTTTTGAGGTATATGTAGCTAGAGATATAAAATTTTGCATATTGATGGGGTATATCCTTACATAAGATTGTGGAACTGTTTTTAAATTTCTATAAATTATTCAAAGATGCCTCAGGATTAGGCATAAAATAATTAAGTTTGCCTCAGTCAAGTAGTTTTTTGGAAAATTAATCTTAGGGGTGTTTCTTTTTTCCCCAGTGATATAGTGAATTGTTTTGGATGTTTGGAAAGCCTTTCGTATGTAATCTCTTGAATATTGCTCCAGTTCCACATAATGTTGCTTCCCAAATAATGTTTTGTCTCTACATATTAAAGGCAGTTCCAGTCTTGAACAGGTTAGCATAATCTGCATGTAAAGTTTGTTCTGCAAAAACTGATTCTGATCCAAATACTGCAGATATGCTTATGGGATAATGGTTAACATGCCAATAAAGGATTCCAAAACCATGCTTACAATATCTCATCTTAAAAAGGGGCTGATTTGGGAAAGGCCTTGAGTTTTAAGTTTGCTAGTACTTGTCTCTTCCTCATTATGCAGCTGAGCTACTGTGTGTGACAGTTAATGGTCAGTAGCAAAAAGGAAAGGGAATGGCAGCAGCACCATGGTGAAGGAAGATGAGGAAAAGCAGTGATGATCAGGCCTGCTTCTTTTCAAGTGGCTGTTTTATTGTCTGCTGTCAGACTAGCACAAGAGAGATAAAAGGAGGGGAAACTATGAAATAAGAGTTAAAATTTAAATAGGCAAAGAGAGGAAAGCATACACTGTAGGAGAGGGTATAATATTTTGATACATCTGAATGATGTGGTTTCTGTGAAGTCAAATCCAACATTTATCTTTCCTTTTGTGTATTGATGAAAAAATGTATTCATTGTCTGTGGATAAGTGAAGTGAATGAAGACCATATTAAGGTGATATTAAGAACAGACTGTCTTATTTTTAATTATTGAAACACTCAAATTGGTTTCATAGTAGTGTTACATATGACAGACCTTTCTACTTTACAGTGTTTTTCTTAAGCCTGACATAGATAATATCATTATAGTCTAAATATAAACAGCAAAGGAAAGTTAAAACTTAGAAAAGCTTGTACATAATGAAACAATCTTCAGTCAGCTTGTGTGTGTTTCTAAACATTTAAAAATTATTATTACTGTATTGTGATTATAGTTGAATTGTAATATCATAAATGATCATGTCCTGTTCTACAAATTGCATTTCTGAGAGTTTCATTGGTGTTCTACTGAGATTTTAATTATTTATTTGAATAATTTTTTTTTTCAGTGCACACCAAAGTGTGGCCCAGGATTCAAACACCGAATTGTCCTGTGCAAAAGCAGTGATCTTCTAAAAACCTTTCCAGCTGCACAATGCCAAGACGAGAACAAGCCGCCAGTGCGCATCCGCTGTAGTTTAGGCCGATGTCCTCCTCCTCGCTGGGTTGCTGGGGACTGGGGACAGGTGGGACAGTTCATGCAAGTCTTCACTGCTGTTAGTCTCCCACATTAGCACCTCGTAGTCTAAGATGTCCCTGGAGATAGATAAGAGATAGTTGCTAGGCTGAGGGAAACAAAAAGATTCTCCCCTTTTGTGTCAGATTGAAACGTGATTCTTTGTGATGATTGTCTGAGAGCAATCTAGTTTCTACTGGATGAGTTTCTACATGCACTTTAAAGAAAAAAAATTATTACTTTTAAAAGATTTTGGAGATACAACAGTATTGCAGGATGTACTATTTTTAAAACGCACTTAAATTCCTTGAGAAACATAATGGAAATATAAAGCCTATTCCTATTGTAGTAGCAGATCTGTATATATATATATCTGTCTCTGAAAAAAACCCACACTTTGAGATCAATATAATTTTTTACATAAGATATTGAATTATCATACAGGGAGATAAATTACCCCTGGACAGGCTGAATAATGCTGCCATTATGCCGTGCTTCAAAATATGGTTTAAAAGAAAGTTTTCTTCTTTCTTTATGTTTTTGCATCTCATTAGTGATCAATGGCCTACTCTTAGAATATTAAATTAATGAATAATTTGCTGTTTGTGGAGCAATTTTCCTCTAATGAAAATGAAACATTTTATCTAATTAACCAGTGGAAAATAATTTGCAATATTACAGTCTAGTTGGCTTTTTTTTCCTGGTGATTCTTCAGATCCACTTTTATATTTAACTAATATAGTACTAAGATTGTAACTATTTAGTTACAGAAATTAAAAATGTTTTCAAACAGCAAAGTCTATTTGTTTGAAAGATGTCTACTTTTCCCTTAAAAAAAGTCCTGTAGCAGATTTGGATTCTTGTTTTCTTTGGTTTTTTTCTTCTATATTCTAGAGTGTCAGTATGATATGTGAAATAGAGTAAATTGTATTCTGATATCTCAAATCTGAACTGTTCAGGGAATCCATATTTCATTGCATTTTCTTTTCCTTGAGAGACAAGTGCTAATACGTGTTGTAAAAAATCCTGGAATATTTTATGATAATTGTTTTCTCTATTTATCAAACATCTTCAGATGCCTGTCTTCTTTAAAATTTGTGGATATGAAGTGTTTCTGATTGCTTCCTCTTGCTTTATTATATATATAAAAATTAGACACAGGCTTTCAAATTTTTTTTTCTCCTTCATTAGTGTTCTGCACAGTGTGGTCTTGGGCAACAGATGAGAACAGTACAGTGCCTGTCATATACTGGACAAGCATCCAGTGAGTGTTCAGAAACTCTCAGACCTCCATCAATGCAGCAGTGTGAAAGTAAATGTGACAGTACTCCCATTTCCAACACAGAGGGTAAGTCTACCATCTTAATGTAATTTATGCTGAAAAGAGTAAAGTGACATAGTCAGCATTGCTGCATTGGTAAAAGTCTATATGACATCATCTCTCAGGCTGTGAATGACTTCTTAAAAATTATTTTCTGCTTAGTCATTGTAGCTCGATGGTAAAGTCAATGAAAACCTAAATACACATTGTTTGTTTAAAAAAATACCTTTTAAAAATATATAGCCTAAGTAATGGACAAAATACACATTGCTTGTGTCATTGATTTTCTAATCTCTTCATGAGTTCAATGGAAATGTTCATAACCGCAGGGGGAGCATGATACACTTTCATCCACTGACCTACCTGCCTAATCAGTGTTAAACACAGCAATGTAGTAGCAAAAAATAGTGTTCATTGGAAGACTGGGACCATAGATTTCATACTACATGGTTCTTGTGAGAACAAGTCTGTTGTTACACTTTGACATCCTTTCAGCTTCTTCTAACTATTTTTTTTTTTATTTATAATGCCTGTTCAAAATAATTATAGTATTTTTTGCACTATACAGTCCAATTTAATTAGACTATTAACTCACTTCATCAGAATGTATTTTTGGTAGTGAATATATGAGATAATATTGTGAAAATACGCTTATTCACACTTACTAAATAAATGCATATGGTCCAGACCAAATTATTATGAAATGCTGATTTCAAAGTAGATTTGGAGTTCTAGTCAATAAAAAATATGTTTGCTCATTGATTATAAAATTCAGAATAGTTGCTCATGAGATAAATACAATTCATTTTGTGTGGAAGAAGAAAAGGAATAGAAAATTCTCCCATCTATCAAGAGATTACACAGCAAAAGCAGTCATTCTAAAACACTTATTCCCAAAATTTTTGTATTCCCTAAATTTTAAGAACCTAACTGCAATATCACTAGCACTGCTGCTTTTAACACAACTCATCTCTGTGTGGTATATAATTGAGTATTTTTACACAAAATCTCCTACTACATTGGAGTTCAGTGTCCTATTTATGTGGAACAAATGCTCTGTTTTAAATTTTTTAAAAGGCAAGTTTATCCTGCCCTCTACTCAGATTTGGTGGTCATTCAATGTCTACTCTATCCATCGATGTCTATGCCATAGATTCAAAATTGTTATAAAAGTGTGGCAAATAGAGACGTCTGTGATGAAATGGAAGCATACGAAAATTGTCCTAAAAATACACTTATGCTTCAATGTATGAACACTATAATTCACTATTTTTAGTAAAGTTTGCATTGTTTCTGTTTAGTGCTTTCAAGAAATCTTTAAGTGATAATTATCAATCGAGGAAACTTTCTGCCTTTTAAATCTCACAGGCTACATGTTATTTTATATCCACACACAAATGTTGATTTCAGTCAAAAGTAAGGAAGGTCATAAATTACTTATAACTGGACATGATTTAGTCCCAGTCTCCTCTTAATTTCTAGATGACAAGGTCATATTGTTTATAGTAATTACACTAATAATTCTTCAGTATTATCAGAAAATATGCTAATCTCTTATAGAAGAATACAACTGGGGGTTTTCTGTGTGTGATATCTGTACACTGCGTGGCCTGAACTTCCCTACAGTAGAACTGTGCAGGATAGCTATGTACAGTGAGTCTGTTGGTAATTGCGTTTTTGTGTTTCCACACCTTCATTGGAAAATTTTGGGGATCCACAAATAGAAAATATTGAAAAACATTTATACTGTATTCTTGATGGTTGTCAGTTCTTCGGCCTGCACTCTGAGAGAGCCAGGTGCAAGTTAGCTCCTTACTGACAGCCATCCAGACTCATTAGCACAGTTAAGAAGAATCAAAGGGAAAAAGATATAGCACAGTATCTTCCAAAGGATATAGTTCCCAACACATTGCCACTTAGCATCCTATTTGTGTTTGTGTCTCACACTGGAGGTATTTATCTCAAAACACTTAACAGTTTAATATGCTTAATGACTTCAGCTGCAATCTGTGAAAAACTAAGGTTGCCCTATCCTAAAATTAGGCAAAAATTCTACCTTCAAGGTATTTTTTTTCAATACTTTTTCAAAACAAGTGTGGTTTCCTCCTCTCTCTCTGCCCCTAAATTATCAGGCTAGCCTAGAAATACGAGGCCTTGAGAGGGGGGAAACATCAGGAGAGGGGCAAAGGTTTAAAAGAGGCTCTCCTCCGATGTAATTGTCCAGCTCTTTTATTCCATGGTCCGAGAGGGAAGAGCAGGGAAAGAGAGAACAGGAAATGTCAGGGTTTTATCTAGGCTCTTGACAGGGAGGGTTTCTTGGCTCTCTGCCAACCCCGTTGGGGCAAGAAGGTGGGGTCCAGGCTTATCCTGATCACAGGGGTCCCAGGAACAGGGAAAACATGGCCTGAGCGGAACGTAACATACAAGTATTTCTTATATATATATTCCTATTTATAAATATATTACAGCTTCTCTTAAATAGTGAATAGGAGAAGCACAAACAGGATTTGCAGAATAATGAGCAGGTTTGACACATTTTCTTCTTTAAAAAAGTCCTCTTAGACACGAGAGGAGTTGACATCTCTTAGTTCAGTAAAGTGTCAGTCTTTTAAACAGTGAGGCTTATCTTTTTCACCATTCTGGAGATCATGAAAAGATTTCAAGAGCTAACTAATCCTAAAGAGCACATCTATTTTTGGAAAAGTAGTATTTTCTGTGAGAAATTTTGGAGCTGTGATATTTTGTCGTGAATATATTTGTGAGTAGGGCATGCTGTGCCTCTGTGCTCGCTTCTGTCACTCTGGAGATACAGTGGGATGTGATCTGACTATCAGTATTTGGGTTTCAAGGAAAGAGTCAGGTCTCCCAGAGAAAAGGGTTTGTCCACTTCAGAGTGCATGTCTGTAGCAGAGCATACCTGCCCACACACAGGGACTTTGTCCATGTGCCACCTTGTAGCACCGCCTTGTGCTTTGGGCTCCACTGCAGGGCAAAAGCAGCTTCAGCAGCAACGGGCTGATTTGCAGCAGGGTCAGATTATCTGGGGGGCTCTCTTCCTGTTTCAAACCCCAGCAAATCTGATTCCCTATGTTTCCTAAATGCCTGTGCTCGCAGACTATGGATCCTGTTCAAAAATTTCCTAGCAATTTAATTTTGCTTCCCAAAGACAAAATCTAACAGGGTTTTGAGGAGGCTTGAGCCACTCCTCAGTGTAATGATTATGTTGGTGAAACTTGGAAAATTTTTCTTTGGGGAAGTATGGGTTGTTTGCATAAAACAAGAGTTAAAATTTTGAGGATACAGAAATACTAAAAGAAAGTTACATTGAATTTTGTCATATTTTACATGTGCTTTAGCTCTGGGGTTTTCAAATGTTTAATTGATGACTTACAATATTGTATATGTGGTTTTGATGGGCTGCCACTGATGTGGGTAATGTTGCATTTTCTGCTGGAAGTTAACTGCAGGCACCATCTACCGCGCCGCTTGAAATCTATTCAGAATTATTCTGTTCTATTAAATACATATATGTCTGCTGCATGTAGACTGCTAAAGCCCATTTAAAAGTTTACCTGAAAAACTGTTTTGTCTATTTTTATGTCATTTCAGTTTTTCTTCTGTTTCATTATACATTTCATTATACATTATACATTCATTATATTCTTTGCAATTTCTTTAGCTGGAGGCACAGTGACATTTTGTGGTTTTTTTAATGTAAAATTATAGTTAATATCATAATATCACCTGATCTAGCCACAAAGTTCAGCAAGGCAGAGCTTGTGCATGTAGCTTACTGAAACTTATTAACACTTGTTACTAGAAACAAAAGGAACTCTGCTAAACCTTATCCATTCAGCCACAGTCCTATGAAGAATAGGCTACTTCATCAGCCACCATTATCTATTTCAAAACTGATTTTTAAAACAGAAGTTTTGGGGAACTTCCAGAATATCCTCTCATTGCTGTCCAAATGGCATCAGCTGAACAGAGTCCAGTTTTACTCAAGAGGAAGAATAACTGAAAAGAAACATGAAAAAGGATCATTTGAAATCCTACTTTTAGAAAAAATTGAGTCAGTGGTTATACTTGTATTTAACTAAGCATAGTGGGTTTGAGAGTTATTTTTGGGATTGAGTGAACTTTTTATGCCTTGTTGAGATCAAGTGAACTTTTTATTTTTCACTTCACTTCACAAACATGAATACCTGAAATATTTCTGGAAGAGACTTGATCTCTTTTGTGAAGAGTGTTTGAAATTCAGTCAAATACAGTGACCATGTGTGGTTGCTAGTAGAGAAATATATGTGTTTCAACCAGCTACCCACAATGTCTTTTTTCCTGTCACTCAATTATGTTTCTATTAAGAATTAAAGAATTAGAAAAGCAGTATGTCAAACTTCATGTAGGTGGAGTGAAAGAATTGCAATGGAAGTGCTGTATCTGTGTTAATGACATGAAAGTTTAAATAATTTCCTACCTACTTCTTGCTTAGCTAAAAGCACATATTTTGCCATTATCAGAAATACTGGTCAATACAGACCTGGAAGTTCAACCTCATTAATGCTTTCCTAGGTTCAAATACTAAAAATTCTCATCTGCAACTCAATTTGCTACTACAGTATGCTTGCAAGTGTTAATCCACTATCTGTAACACCCTACCTCAGAGCAAGAATCATGTACTAGGAGATTATATGGAGACTAAAGATCTGTAGAATCTGAGTGTGTTATTGAATTCTCAGATGTAGCTCTTTCTCAAGCTGTGTCAGGATAAGAACTGAGCACAGATCAAACTATTCCATTCTCCATTCACACCTTCTTTCTAAAGGTGCAAAAAATGAACCAGAGGAGTACCACAGCATATTCCAGCTCCTGTAATGTACCCACAAAGTCACTTTATATGCAACCTGTGTGGGATGCAAAAGAATGAAACCTTCCTCCATGGGGTTGAGCTCTGTTCTCCCCTCCTGGGAAAGCTACCTGCCAGTACAACAGGGCAGCTGAGGCAGTAAGCCCAGCATACAGGGAAAACACAAGTTTGAGAAAACACAAGTAGCTTTTATGTCTATTACAGGCATAAAAATTGCTTTCCTTCTAGCATAAAATAAGTTGTGGATGTGTAGAACCAAGCCTAAAGTATAATCCACCATTCAGTTTGGTCACTGAACTCACCCTGTTGGTACCATTATTTGTCACACTTATGTAATATTCTCCATCCCTCTTAGTTGCAATGCTCATTCTCTTTTAAGGATTCTTACAAATACATGGATGTGAATCATCATAATGATAACCTCTCATGGAAGAATAAAATAACTCCTGAGAAGGAAGTAAAAAATGTAAAGGAACTAGGAGGAAGTAAAAATGTAAAAAAATCCCTCACATTTTCTAACTGTGTAAAATGATGATTTATCCCAATAAATGATAGTTCTTCCAAGGCAAAGACTGCTCACTTCTAAATGTCAAAAGCCCTGCAAATATTTTTATGGCCTTTAAAATTTGCAATATTATATGCACTAGACTGAAAGAATAGTTACAAATAAAGCAAGATAGATGGATAGAGGAGAAGCATATTAAACATCAAATTTCCTTTGTACTTTAACTTATATATCTGATTTTTTTCTCTTTAATGTTCTTAATTGTTAGAGTGCAAAGATGTGAACAAAGTGGCCTATTGCCCACTGGTGCTGAAGTTCAAGTTCTGCAGTCGAGCATACTTCAGACAGATGTGCTGCAAGACCTGCCAAGGACACTGACCCACAGGAAGCAGAAGAATGTGCCTTATTTTTATCATTGTGGAAGAGTGTCCATCAAAGAGAGCCACACAGCGGAATAAGATTGACGTCCTTGCAAATGCATTACCCTGTGGAAAACATAACCACTGGTCAGCCCCAGCTGACAGGATTTCAATATTATTTTAACTTCTGTGAAGTGGGATTTATTAATCCAAAGTGCTGGACACAGTATGAGGGGATCCCAAATTTGAAAGATTCACACAACACATATAGATAGCTTACTGTGGAACATTTGTGTTCCTCTGACTAAATCCAATAGTCTGTTTACATCCATGGACCATTAAAATAACTTCTATTATGGACTTAGCAATGACACTGAATCCATTTCTATTTAAAACTGTTTAAAATGTAGTTCTTATGAGTTGGTTTACTATGGAAGTAAAGAAGAATCAAAAAAAAAGTTAATTCATAGCTTAAAAATCTTAACTATTTTATCTCTTGACACAGCACCACAATTTAAATTATAAAATGAGCTTTGAAATGTTATTTAAGGAGCAGAAATTTTTTAGAAAAAAATATTTTTCCTTCATTCCACCTATTTCCCTTTGGAGTAATCCATATTTCCTGAACACTGCTGTGAGCCATATATAAAGCTATACTAAATAGAACAACCATGAGTGACTTAGTTTTAAGAGGTGCAACAGTTATTGCAGTGGTGCATTAAATTCAAGTGTGCTGTGAAACAAAATGAAATCTTCACTGCAAGTTTATAGCCATCTTACCATTGTACAAGTGAAACAGAACTCCACTGAAAGGAACATTTTTCAGTATCATGGGGTAGGCAGACCCCAGCAGTGGTGAAGACTGTATTGCCAGTTCTTTCACTACTACCATAAAGGTTGTTTAGGATTTACACTTTGACTCCAGCTCACTTTTGTTTACAACACCAGCCACAAAGAAGAAACCACTTTGTGGGCTTCTAGATCTGGTTTACATATTAGCTTTGATTCTCCAAAACTTAAGGAATTTGAATGCAAATGATAAGCCTACTGTGTAATAGCAACAATCCTTTGCAAAGCTGAAAGTTAAAATGGATTCCAGATGTTCCCTCCTTTGATACCATAGCAGAGGTATTGTTTATGAGAAGGAATATGTGAATGTTCTATTCAGGAGACCAGATCTGAGTAGCAAGGATTGCAACCAAAGAAAAAGTGACTCATGAAGGTATCTGGGTTCTGTTCAAATGAGAAGTCAAAAGTGTGCTCGAGCCAAGAGGTCTGTGCCTGGAATATGGCACACTGGAAAAGGGATGGCTGTTCTTCTGGCTGCCTTCACCTAAATGGCCAGGTACCTATTTGAAGCTGGACCATATTTAAGCAAGGGGCAGCTTTGAGCATGAGACTGAAACAAATTCATGCCTGTAAATTAGAAGCTAGATGTCTTAACTATTCACTGCCATGCTCCACTTATTCATATTACCCTATTTTTAATGTTCACCAAATACTTAGCGTTTTTAAAAATGAAACCAAACTTCTTAGGCAAGTCACAATCAGGAATATAACATTAAAAAGTTAATTGTCATGCTCCTCTTCCCCTTCACTTTTCAGTAAGAGTCTCAAAAAGGAGATGAGGAAAGTAGATATTTCTTTATAATAATATATTGTACTTGAACATTTGCATTTTGCAACAGGTACTTCATGAATGTGATGGTGTGTCCAACGACTCCTTTGTTATAAAACAGTTAAAATTATGTGAACAATAATGTGTTACAAATTCTAACTCAAATAGCACTTTTTTAAAAAAATCTTTTCAGTGAAAAATAATTTCAAAATATGATATTGAAGTGTACCAATGTATTTTACCAGTAATAAACCAAATATATTGCACACTACTTACTAATGTGAATTAACATGGAACAATACTCATACTATGAAATTTCCCCAACATATTGACAATCTTTCAAGGGGTTTTGTGTAGCCCCATGTCTGTACTCATGACCATCAAATTCCTGTCATCTGCTACCTCTTGCCAGTATTTCCACTTCTGTACACTTGTGACCAGTCGAATTAATTTTCATTTGGCTTGCATGTATTCACATATGCTTATTATCTGTTGCTCTCATCACCATGTAAACAACTCCTGTTAAAACTGACACCAGTAGATAAAAACATCCCAAATTTTTGGGAGTTGCACATAGAGATTAAGGGCAGTATGTAGTCCTTGTCTGTTAAGTGAATTGACTTCCTATGTCCTTTTGACAAAACACCTTGGTGCTAACATGCCCTGGTTAGATCAGAAGTATGATAAAAGGGTAAGGGGTTGTTACAACATTCCTTAAGCAAGAGGCCTCTTTGTATCAAGGTCCAGTTTTCTCCAGGACATGATTTTGTTTATCAGCTAATGTGTCATTTCAGCTAATGAGAAAAGGGTTTTCTCTGTATTGAAAATAAGCCCTTTTTTTTTACCTCACTTAAGACATGAAAATTGTAAGGAATGTTTCCAAAGACAGATTTTGCTCTTTTACTGGGGCTAGAAAACCGGGGATTCTGATGTTTACTCTGCAATATAACAGCACTGAGGTTGGAATTTAAAGAACTGCCTGGAGCCATGTTGAATTGTATTGTTAAAGGGAACAAAACACAGAATGTATATGGGTTTGCAAACTAAGTAACACTACAGACTAAGACTGAAACATGAAACCTAATTCAAAGAAAAATAATTGGTTTCAACAGCACAGTTCATTGCTGCTGCTACACTGTAGCCATCTATATAATCTAAGCTAAATAGTGTTATATTCCTAAATAGTGACAAAATGAGTCTTTGTGCAGGCTATAAATATGACAGACCTAGAATCAAATAGTACAATACAAGATGCAGAAACCTGGTGCTAGTACTTCTGCTGAGCAATACTATCAGCTGATAAAGATCAAAACAGAAATAAAAATCTAAGATTAATCCTTCAAGATGTATACATCCGAAATAGTCCATTTCATTAGGAACTTTATAAAGGAGTGAATGTCACATAGATATCCTTAATAGTACAGACTGAAATTACCTTTGTATTATTGTGATTAGTTGCTTATTATTTTATACTCAGTATTAATGTGGTACACTGTTACTTTATTATTATTTTTGCTTTTGTAAATTATATTCTAATTTATTGTCATGTTTCTTAACACTTGTTCTACATGCATTCTCCTGCTTGTAATAAAAACAAAAATATTGTAACACTTGATGCAGTGAAATTCCACACCAGGCACAGATTTGTTTTTAACATAGATAATTTAGTAAAATAAAAGTGCAGCTTTTAAGATTGATATCCATGGTACAGTTGTCTCTTCCCTTACTTACACTTACTAGAATTCTGTATGCTTAATGTTTGCTTCATCTGATACATCAAAATATATATAAGGTGTCTTCTTTGAAGTAACATCTACATTATGGTGGAATCCTGTCCTGGGCAGCAGCAATATTTGTCATAGATATGCAAATAAGGAAATAACAAAAAGGAAAAATCAAGAATACGGTCATGTACATTATTAAGTAATATTTTAGTCTAAGCAGTGATGTAGATCAAGAATGAAATTAATGGCAGCAAAACTATTTTGTACTTCTTGGAATTATTACAGACAGTCAATAATAACAATAAAATGTCCTTCTTGCATTGAGTTTTTAAGGTTTTATCTGAAGTTTATCTGAAGCCATGGTATTTTTAAATATAAAGAAGAAAGTAATTTCAGTAGACTTGGTGCTTGGGTAACTTGCTGAGAGATGCTTCCTTTCTTACCTGGCACAGTACAAATAACTTGCTATAAAAATCTCTGATCAAGTCCTATGAAATATTTCTTATCTCTGAATTAAAATCTAATTTCTGGTTAAATGAACATAAACACTCCACTTTTGTGTATAAGATGTTAAAGAAAGAACCTTAAATGTATTGATGACATATTTTATAATTTTGGTTATTCTTTGTTATTCTGTCTACAGTTAAGGATTCAAAAATAATTGCTTGTTTTAAAAATATGGGTATTTCTATCTGTGCTTGATCACAAAATGTTATTGCCCTTTAGATGAGAAGTTAAAGATGGAGTAGTTTTAGTAAATAACACAGTTTAGTGACAGCTTTCTCTGTCATTGTAAAGCTGTTGACTTTCCTCCCATACATTCGCACTAAGTTATAATCTGATAGATTTCCCATTATTGTTCAGTTTGCAGTGTTGTTTCTTTTCCTGCTGGTATTATAATGACAGACTGAGAACACTGAAACAGAGGATTTTCTCCCTTCTTTTCTCCTGCTACCTTAAACGTGGCATAATCCATGATGTCTGTAGAACTCCTGACACAAAATAATCCCTCCAGTCTTTTTAAAATGCATTTTTTTTCACCAGAATTTGATACTGGGGCCAATCCTATTACTACAATCCTCTGTTACACTTTTTCGGTTTATTTATTGAGGAAATTAGCACCACTTTTACCTGAGGTACTGTTTTTTCCTTTCCCTGACTTCCCTTTCTATACCGTTCTTGAATATACTTACTGTTCTATCTAAAGCTCTCTGATGTACAAGAAGCATTTTTACATATCCTCTGTAGAATTCTGAACAGATTTTCTTTATTGCCCTAACTTCTTTAATTTTTTTTTTTTGTTACTTGGAACTATGATCCAGGACTTTTCTGGTCCTCTTCTATGGAGGTTTACTGCAATGGACTTTGGATGAGGCCTGTGAGCCTCATCTGGAGACAGTCAGTCATCAATCCAAGAGTCCTGTAGAAGACCATTACTATGCTGAGGCTATCATTCTGCAAGAATTGACACCCTATCTGGCTGTTTTCCCTTCACCACAAACAATTAGGTGGAAGGGATGGATGACTGCTTCTGTGTGGTCCCTCCAATCTTTATTCTAGACAGAACGGTGTGGGAGCATTTCCATGCAGTAATCAGGATGAAATCCCAAACAGATTTATAAGGGCTCAGTCAGCCACAGAACAAGGTTCATTACAGAACTAGGGCATTGGTCATTTCCCAAGTGTATTTGGCCCAGCTAAAGTGGAAGTTCATGTCCAGTTTAGGAAAATGAGCCACTCAAAATGTGGGGTGGTGTACATTTAAGGATTCTGCATCCCTTAAACCGGCGTAACACCTAAACACCATGTGTCATTTCTTCTGTTTTTGCATGAGACTGACATTTTCACTGAGCTGGACAGGGCACAGTTTATGTTCAGAAGTCATATAGCTGCCAATCAGAAAATGATTGAAATCTGTTTTGGAAAAGATTTATGTATTTCTACATTAAAGATTGGAAGATTAAATTTCTACAAACAGGAAGGCCTTTTCAGGGTAGATCTATCAAGATCAGTAAATAAATAATCTTACTTCTTTAGTAATCCTGTTTGAAATAAATTTATCAGATCACAGCTTGAGATAGAAAAGGAGTGTTTTGGAAGCTGGAAGAGAAAACTCAGCCAGTGAGTGCTCCAAGCATCAGTTGCTATGACCACACAGAGAGATCAGATTTGGCCTGGCTGATAAGGAATAAGCTGTGGATTTTGGATATTGGATTTCTTCATCTGCATCAAGACAAGTATATTTGTTTATTCTTCTCCCCAACCCCACCTTGACATCAAAGTCCACAAATGTGCACATTCTTGCAGTGTTTACAACAAAATTATCGCTCACATTGTTTGAAAAACCCATCTTGCAATATGATTTATCTTTTGCAATGAAGATCAGTCTTCTGTGTAGAATCTACCTCCCCTGAGAAGCAATGCTGAGTAATGTTTCTGAGTAACACTTCCTCTCCAAATTAACTGTGAGGTAACAGTTCTGGACATGTGGGAATATCTTCCAGTTATATCTCTATGAAAAGACCAAGACCCACTCTAGGGATTTCAGAAGACAAACTTCAGTTGAGAATGCGTTTTAAGTTATTGTCACTTTTTTTTGAGATCAACTATGTTTCATTAAGCAAATAAATTTACAGAAGTGCAGTGTGCTTAGTAGGGTCACTGCCTTCTAACATCTTTGAATACTGACCAGAAATAGAGGCAGGACCTTGTGTATGAATGACAACGTGTGGTTGAAAAGTTTACAATCCATTTCCAGGACACTCTCTTTCATTTCTCCGACTCCACTCCTCAGAATCCACACACTGGTACAGGATATCGCTTCCCTCCATCATCTCCTCAGCCCTCATGACTGTTTCTCCTCTTTCCCACTGCTTTAACACATCTATGTATCTCATATTTGGTGTACAGTGCTGCTGTCTTTGTTCAGATACTTTAATGTGAATGTTATTGAGAGTTTTCACATCTGTAATTTAACACAGTTATTTGTTAAAAATGCTCATTTTAGGCTGGTTTTGTGAATTATTCACTGAAGTGTAAAAAACAAATACAAAATCTAAATAAGAATTTCAAGGAAAAGTCTGGAAAGGCATTAATTCTTTTTCAAACAATAGTCCAAGTAAGAATAATATTTAATATTTTTTCAACTGCAGCAATTAGAGGCCCCTTAAAGTTACTTTTTTCCTATTATGAAAAATACTAAGTTAGGAGTGAATACAAACAGGAGGAACCAAGCCTCCCTTTTGGTCTCAGATTGTCTTTCACATGTAGCCTTTGTATTGAAATGCATTATGAAAACAAGACCTTCTGCAGCAAAAAGGAATCTCAAACATCTCATTTGGCCTTTCTGGCTCAAAGTTTCCGTAGAAGTTTATTTACCTAAGATAAGGTTACATTGTTGAAACTACCCTGTCAATTATCAATAACATTTGACATCAGATGTATTATTCTTCAAAAGCATTTAGTCAAGGATAGGGCTTGTAACTGATTTTCTAGAGAGGAGGGAAGGTATGACAGCTGTAATTACACATATCAATTAACTATATCTTACTCAGAGTTCTTGTGAAATAAAGTGCAGAACACCCTGTTTAGTAAAAAGAATAAAGGAAATTAAACTGCATTTTTTATGAGCTTCAAAAAGAAAGTGCAAAGTAAGAATATTCCATTTTGATTTTCCGTGAGGTTTAAGAAGCTGGCTCAGCACTGGTTGCTCACTGCACTGTTAAATGTTTGTAAAGCTGAAGACAAATGACCTGAATTCTACATCCATGGAGGGTTTGGGGGTTTTTAACTCTCTCTGTTACCCTAATCCATCTAGGAAAGGTCTCAATCATCCCCCCCAGATTTACTATGCTGGTTTTTTTTATCCTTTTTGTAGTTGTGATGATCACAAATTTTAATGAGAGAAAGACCAAGAATGATGGATTTGAGGCCTTGGTCTCATGGCTGTGGATGTGTCCCCTCACTTCCTTTCTCCTCTAGCTGGAAAACTGCCATGTGGCCTTTTTTCCCCCAGTATGAGCAGAACAGGTTTCTGGTACCACAGGCTCTCTGACTGCTCATCTGCAGTGTGGCCAGACACCCATGAAAGATTCAGTGGATGGCTGTGGCATCAGATATCACAGGTGCCTTGCACCAATGCTGCATAAAATTGGTTCCCATGAAATATGGCCTTTTTGTCACCTGGCTTTCATGCTTGGCACAGGGTTCCAGAGCATCTCTCAAATCTGGCCAGCAGCCACCTCTTGGTCTACAGCAGCAGATGTCCCTCAGCCCTTTGCTGGGGCTCAGCTGTGGCTTGTGGCTGCTCAGAGCTGCAGCCAGGATGGGTGCTGGAAGACTGGAATGTGCAGTTCTGCCATGGCAGCTGTGAATCCCTGGTCAATCATGTTGGTGTGGAGAGCTGCTGAGCTCTGAGCTGTGGTGAGTCTCCCCTGTAAGCAGCTGGCACCTGAGGTGAGGCCAAGAGCTGGGTATGGTTCGGCTTCTCTTCAGGGAACCCTGAGTCTGCGGAGCACGGCTTGAGCCTGGCTAAGCCGCAGCCTCTGCCCAGCCTCGAGCACAGCACAGCTGCCTCCTCAGCTGGAGAGGTGGAGGGGCTGCCCCAGTGTGCAGCCACGACAGCTCCAAACAGAGAACTCTGCATGGGAACACGATGGCTTGAGCTGAGGTGGAAGGCCAGTGACAGTGGTTTTGGGTGAGCTATGCTGAGGTTGGGAAAGCTGTGGAGGGGCCAGAAAGCAGGAGGAAAGAGTGGGGCCATGAGATGGAGCAGGGAGGTGTGTAAAGAGCTGAGGAAATCTCAGCAAGGCGATCCTGGGGCAAGAATTGGGTACATTGGTCAAGACCACAGGTCCCAGCCAGAGGTACCCCTACAGAGGAGAGGACGTGGCTTCTGTGGGTAGATGGAGTACAAGAAACATGCAGAAGTTTGAGCTCGGACATGTCCCTTGCAGAAACTCAGTCTTCAGGATAGAGAGTAGAGAGCCCTTGCAGAGCCTGTAGAGATAGGGTTAGTTTAATCCCTTCAGTGAACACCTGAATGCTATATACACTAATAACAAAAGAAGCTATGAGTCTCTCAGTGAGTTGCAGCAGTGAGCAGAAGTCTGTACCACTTTGGATAACTATACCACTTTGGATGACCTGTTTTAATTGGCCATTCTGTATTTAGCAGATGCAGTTGCAAAAATCATGTCTGTAAATTTGCCTGCCACAAAGACAGCTGCATTCTTGAATGCCAGATGCTCACTGGGTAATTCTGCTGCACTGATGAACAAATGCTTACAGGGTGTGTTGACTCTCAGCTGGTAATCAAGATAGTGAAGGGCTGCCAAGTGGTATGTTGTTCGTTAAAAGTATGACACAGCCTTCAAAACAATGAATCTCCTTTAAAATAAAAGAGACAAGTAACATGCTTTGGTAACTTTGGACTGAAATTTTGATCATTCTTCTGTGGCTTGAGAAACTTGATTACAAAAGCACTGACCTTGCATAGGGTGTCCAGAATTGTGCAGTGGAGTCTTGTGGTTACATGTGAAGTCTCAGCTTGATTTTGCTTGTGCTTTCCTTGTTATACTATGTATATCATTCAGCAATATATGTTTATCTGTTTTGATTAAGTTCATGCTGGTTTTGGAGGTATGGCCTATTCTTTCCTGGATATAATGCAGAGAAGTTTGAAAAGGGATGGACAGATGAATGATCAGCCCTACTGCACAAAAATCTTGAACCAGGATTTAGAAAAAATCATGCAACTGTCAGAAATAAACCACCAAATCAAAATAATATCTGAGTTGCCATTCTTTTATTAGTTTTTTTGTCTTATGATTTGCTTCTTTCATATTTTCCTGCTCTGTATCCTGAGGAAAGCTAGAAAATCACTTTCTAAGGGGAAGAGGAAAAGTAGGAAACACAACAGCTAGATTTATGCAACTGAAGTCTTTCCATAGAAAACACAAATATTTTAACATATTACAATATTACAAGGGCTAACAGGATAATACCCCATTCTGGTTAAGAACTATATACTCATGACATTTCTAAGAAAGTGATAGGTACCTTTCTCTGTGAAGACAAATTTTGTAAAATTTTAAGCTTTTGCTCCCATTTGATAAAAATAATGACCTGACTTAGGGAAATGCTGCTTCCTTCTGGAGCATTCCAAGGGAGAGGGATTGTCTTTCAGCTGGAAACTCAGAGAGTCCAGGATAAACTTCCCACGTTCTCTTTGTGATCTCCTAGAAAAGAGAAGGCTGCAATTCCAGCTCTGTACAATTAGTAAACCATCAGCATCAATCTAGCATCATCCTATCTTACTGACATAACTTCTTTCAAGAAGCTGCCCAGTGGACATGAGCTTGTGGTCTGCTGAAGGATTCCTCAGAAGGTACACAGGCAGTGTTGTCTTTGTCCTGCAAAAGTCCTGCTGTACCAGAGAAGGTCAATCTGGCCCAAAGTCAGAAAACTGATTATTCATAATCAGGTTGGAGTGAACATACACAAAACCAGTGCCTTTGGCTTCCATTTCAGCTGACTTTCTGCATCACCCCCCACCCCACAACCGAGGACACTTTCTGGAATGAAGGTTAGAAAAAGTGGCTAACTTTGTCTTGGTAACACAGGATCAAAATATAGTAGATCACAATATAATAATCTTCCTCAAGGTCTCATTCTTAATCTATGCCTCTGTTAATTACGCCATCAAAATTTGCCCAGTTGAGACTGTAGATACATCTGCTATAAATACTTACAGAGCAGCTTTAGGCCAACATAGCGTTGTTCCAAAACGGTTTTTAAGCTGAAAAATGTACTTTTTATTAAAAGGGTGAGAAATAGTGGATTCTGGTGCATCAGTAAATGTAATGAGTAAAGTATGTAGAACTGAGTATAGTAGAGCATTTACTACAAATCAGCTGTTAAAAATCTCAAGAAAAAAAAAATCACCAGACACAATTTAAAATAATTTCTAGTAAATAAGTATGGAAAAAACTCCTCAAGCTAAAATATATTTTGCTGTTTAGAGGCAGATAATCCATTCTTAGTCTAGTGCACAAATTTGATTTACAGTGAGTTTCAAAATATTTATCTTCTTTTTAGGGTTTCCATCACTGTCTAAGCCAATATCTTGCTGTGTTTGAAAATATCTGGGCAGTAATTGTAATTGTTTTTAAAGCTATTTTGGAAAATACTGAGCTGTATTGCATTTTGTAGATTTAAGGAATGCAATTATCAACATTGTATATATAATCCAAGTGACCTGCTGGCTTCAGAAGCTCAGACCCATAGAAAAAAACTTTAACAAAAGCAAAATGTTTAATTTTTGTTCTGTAGTTGGTCAGTACTAGGTGAATTATGTTATAGCCAGTTTGGCAATAATACGATTGAATAACAATTCCATATAAGTACGTATTAGTGTTGAAGTAAACATACAAGGAAAAGAGTGATTTTTCTAGATGGGTAACCTGACCCATTTTCATACGTCAGTGTTTGATGAAGTACTGTGCTGATATGATGATATCTGGGTACTCCTGTGATTCATCCAAAGCTGTTAACAAACAGCTAGGTCTAGTGAAAACTCAACACAAGGTAATACATCTTAGAAACTTATATGTAAATATGTTAGATAAGAACTGACTTTGCTTCAGTGTTGTTTGTTAAAAACTAATAGAGATCTTTCCCAAAGCATTTTGTCTCCTTTTTCTTCTGTTTAAGAAGAAACCCATATGAGGTTCCAGACTGAATATGCTTTCCTAGTAGGCATCTGTTGAAGAAGTGCTAGGGTGAGGAGATTTGAAAGATGTGTTGGAATTTCAGTTCCAATAAATAAAAAAATAAAAAAAAAAAAGCACAAACAGCATTTCTGACTTAGAACTAAAATTACAAGTCAATCTCTAAAAGCTGTTGACAGTCTGCTTTGAAAATATATACATGCACTAGAAAAAATAATCACAAAACATTCTTTGGAGAAACAGCCTTGAAATAAAATTTTTCACTATGACCCATACACTGCATAGCTAACATTCAGTTGCAGTTTATTGACAGCACAAAAATATTAAAATCTGGGCCTCATTTCAGTTAAGCCTCACTCTGTTCTTTATTGTACCTTGACACATTTAACAGAAATCAGTTAATGCTTAACAAAATTCACCAATATTCCCAAGATCATGTGTAAATGAGCATGTCCAAGCATGAAGTTATTTATTCACTGATAGTTGCATAAGCTATGCATCCATGTTATACATAACCTCTGGGAACTCCCAACTGTATTGTATGCTGTCCTGTCACAGGTGTATTTTTCTGTTAAAATGTTGCTAAATTTTTTTGGAAAGCAGCTTAAGAGTGATTTTACAACAAAGTTACCTGTAACCTCTTTTTTGCAAACTGGCCATTAGCAGTCATATTTAAGTCTTAAAAACTATAAGCACTTCATTCCATTGATTCCTGCAACCAAGTGCCAAATTATATGCACTGCATATTTCTACATGTATTTAAAAATCCACCTGTTTTCAGATTAGTTGTAATTTTTCTATGGCTTAGCAAGAATGAATGCAGTGTCACAAGACACATTTACACTGCTTTCTGGTTCGTATAAAATAAATATATATTTTTACAAATATCTCTTAACAGAACTACTCATCTCAGAATGAGCTCATTTACCTATCCTGGGCTTTATATATAATATAAATATCCCACCTGATATTTTCAAGGTCAAATCAACAAGTTTAGACTGGGTCACAAACTTGACTGCCTGTGCCTGGTTTTGAACAGTTTTTTTTCTCTCTATTGTCATGTTCACCTCTGGATCTTATTGTCTCCCTAAGAAAGTACAAAGTTCAACCCTAATGAAGCTTCAGAATGTCTCTGTCAATACTGAGCTCATCTTACTGTTCTGTGTAACCCACAGTATATTCTTCAATAATTTTACATTATTGAAGAACTTGCCATAATTCTTACTCTTCTGCCATGCTCCTTATGTATAGAAGCCAGCAGAGACAAACACAGAAAAGAGGGAATGCACTTGCTAAACTGATGTATGGATGAAATTGACTGGAAGAGTTTTGGAACAAAACTGCTGTTCCTGTTTAATGGAGCTCTGAGATACAAATTTTGTGTGGCTAAGCTAAAATGCATATGAGGAAGTGAACTGATAATACATGTGAGGTGCAGTCCCATGTTTACTTAATTTACAAACTCTTCAGATGTTGTACTCCAATAGTCTCTCTGATGCGTTACTGCTTGGTTTGGTTCTGTCATTGCAGCTGTCTAAAAGGCCATATAACAGAGGACTGGCTACAAACAGAGTCAAGTATTTGCACATTTGCAAATCAGAGACTCCAAACTTGTGCAACAAATGTAGGACACGAGTTATAATCCAGCTGGGCACTGGAAATATAAATAGGTTTGAAAAAGTTTTAAAACCATTTGTGAACCTTTTGCTGAGAATTTTGAGAAACCATTTGTCCTCAGTAACCTCAGGCACTTTCTAAAACTGATAAAAGTAGCTGTCAAGCTGTAAACTGGGTTTATTCACACTCTTCCATTTCCTCTCAAAACTGCCTTTGGGTGCCTGTCCCTGTTGGGAGGCTTCCGAGGGGGAGGTTACAGCAGTTTGTTGATGTGTTCTTTGATGTTTCCTTTGAGGTTTGGAAGGGTGTTTGTGGCATTGCTGTTGGAGCAATTCTGCCTGAAGGAATGCTAAAACTCCTGATGATGTACCTGTGACTTGAGGTTTGAGCACACAGTTCTAGTGAATAGGAAGTTGCTCCCAAAACTTTTTGAAGAGATCTTTGTGGTGCTATCATGAACTGATTTCTTGAAGTGATAAAGTAGTCCATACAGATGTCTGGATTTCACAGGGGATGCCTTATCTGGAGCTGGGAAAAACAAGCCCATTTAGGTTATGGGGATTTGTGTGGAGCAAGTTATCACATTCAGTCAATTCTAGACATTCTTTTTTACTCAATAAAGTCATTTGAGAACAATTAGGAAGATACAAAAGCAGATCCCAGGCTGTGCATGCTGTTGTGGAGTCCTATACTTTATGCTTTTTTTCTCTATTTATATCTATGTATTTCATAATTTTAATATTATGCATATAATTTTAACAACTAATCTCTTACTCTGTGGGACAGTTAATAGAAGGTAAGATATACAGGATGGTTGCTGTTTGTAATCCCTTTTGAAGGTTAGAAGAAAAAGTTCTTTATCATTGATGGAGATTAACACATTTTCCCTAGCAATTTACTTGTTTTTCAGATATCTGCTTAAAACCAACAGGCAGTTAAATCGGCTTGGTCTAATCCCATAGTACTGGGAGCCCATAACTGAGCCTGAAGTTACTTCAGTGCTGCCAAACTCTGAGCAAATAACTCCTTTTGGGCTACAATGACAGAGCTGAGATAGTCTTGGTTTTCAGGTAGTTAATGCAGTTTAACCAGTGTTCCTTCCAGGATGACAAGAGAGGTCACGTCACTGAAGTGAAAGGCAGTAAGGTAATTAGGTGAAAATCTACCTTTCAGAGGTTGTAGATCATGCAGAGATTAGCAGAGCAGGAGTAAATAGAGATTGGGCCTGACTAACCAGGTCTGATGATACTTTCAGAAGATAAAGTCGTTCTGACTCAACCTTTGCTTTGAAATCAAACAGTGCTGTGGCATGTGTGCACATTAAGAGGCAATTCTAATGGTCATCACTGAACTTTGTTGGTCTAGGAGAGTTAGATCCTACACTTGTGTGATTGCTATTTTGAGCCCTGTTGGGGCAGACAGGGGAGCAGAAACTCTATTAATACTCTGCTTTCACATAGATACTATTTTTTTTAAGAGCTGATAATAAATTGAAAGAGGAGTAGCTTAAATGTTGCTTGACTTAGTCACAGTTGTTGTAGTCTCAGTTTTCAAAGAATTATAGACGCTGCAAGCCCAGGTGGCAAAAAAATTGTGAAATGCCTAAAGTTGCTGTCTTGCTGAGTTGCTGATCACTTGAGAAACAGGGTGTTATAAAAGAGAAATCTAGTAATCTTAATAAAAAGGCATTGCTAGTGGTCAAAACTCTGCTATGTTAGTTAGAAAAGAACAATTGTGTCTTCTCTTTTCCTTATCCCAGGGAATTTTAGATCAAAGGCAGTAAAGTGAGATTTCCCTCTTTGCGTTTTTATAGTGTGTTCATTGGCTTCTCTACTAAGATGAAGCCAAAAATCCTTTGGTGTTATATTTACTGAATTTATAGTGTGCTACTGAACTGTGTCTTATTCAAAAAGCAGTAGAAGAAGTTGAGGTCCTTACTCTTTGTGCCAGAACTTGTAAGATCTAGAAAAAAAATTAACCACTTGGCTCTAATCAGGCTCAATGTCCCAGTGAGGTTTCACTTGAAACGCAGAATGTTTACTTATCCCATCAGAAAGTTAGAATGTATACTTAGTCTATCTAATGCTACTTACCATTACATATCTGTTACTTGCTATGCAATATTGAAACAGGGAGAAGCTTTCTGAAAAGATGAAGCTAAACCTAGGACAAGCCCAGGAAAAACACAGCTGAGTGTGATCAAAATGTAAGATCAGCAAAATATTAACATCAGCTGATCAAAGCAGAAGTAGTATGAGAGAAGAAAAAGAAAGGTGCAAAACCAAATGTAACTTTATTTTTTAATCTTCACTTTACTTCCTGTTTTCCAACTGTGCTTTTGCAACTGTCAGCATCATTACAGCTTCAGACTGTAAGGATAATTGGAAAGCTTAAGTTAGAGGTAGTCATTTTCTAGATATCCTACAACTGAATAGCATCCTTAAAAACAAATTTATTTTTAAAATTCTTTTCCTATTTCTTTATTTTTAAATCCAAGTGGTAGGCTATGTGGCAAAACACCCACAAAGGCACTCAGAAGAGACAATGGCAGGAGGGGGAGGCTGCCAAGCCCGTCTGAGAGGAGCCAGCAGCTCACTCAATGCCTATTTGCATACAAGAAGCCAGATCAAGGGCTCTGGAGGAATGATCACCTTGTCTGGTCCCTCCTGAAAAATGGAAAAACTTAAGTGGGAGGGAGGACTTTATATGTAAGGAGTAGTCTTACAGGGTGTTTGATAGAACTTTTCATTATCAGATATGGCACACAGTAAAACAAGATATTCCTGCAGCATTCTTAATGAAGGGAGTATCTGCATGCTTAATAAGCTTCTGATAATTTTTAAAATTTAAATTGGAAATAAAATTTTTATTTCAGAGCTGTGAAAACTAGACAAAGATGTGTTTCCAGCTGCAGTCTCATAAAAAGGTGGCAAGATGAAATCTGTGTGAATGTGATTCCTGGGAGCAGATTCATCAGGCCTCCACCTAAATGATTATAGGCCTATCAGGTGTTCTACTTCAGTGTTCCATCTGTGAACCTGTAACTTGGTTTTGTACAGCCTTTGATCAACAGCTGTTGCCTTGGTAATAAGCTAATGAGAAGCATGTTACAAAAAATTATTTAATATCTGTAAATCTGGGCTAGCCTTGTGTCTCTTTATCTTTGACTTCTAGTTTAGGGAGAAACAAGCTCTGCAGATATGCTAAGGAAAAATACCAGGAAGTAGCAATATTATTACTCAACTTGTAAACAAGAGACTAAAATTTTATCTAATTATTTTGATTTTATTTCTCTTTACCTTTCAACTCATACATGCAGATACTATTTTGCATTTTTTGTTTACCTTGAACCAAGATGAATATGCCTATAACATATGACATTATATTATAAAACAAGGCATATTTTGGAACTGGACATATATAAATTATCATACTGTCATACTATTAATTATCAAATTACCAACCTATTTTAGAACTGTTTACCATAAATTAAATCAGAAGAGTTGCTGATGATGCCAATGTAGAGAAAGCTACCATTTAAGAAGCACTTATTTAAACACAGCTTTCTACATTCAGAATTGCAAATTACATCTACTTGTTTGCAATGTTTCCTTCTTAAACCTTAAGGAAGGGAGATAGGCTACTGTCAGACTTGGACATGTCATTTTTGAGGAAGGGGAGGGAAGAAAAAAGGAGTTAATTACAACCCTGATATTAGCCAGATATTTACCTCCTTGAACAGACATCTAAAGATAAAACACAGCCCTGTGACTAAAAGCAATTATCAGAGCATGCAAAGTTGAGATTAAGAACTATACCTTAGTCAGGGATCCTATGTACTAGTTTCTTACACCAACAAAATTGAAGAACTAACCTGTACTTCAACCTAAGTAAAACAATCAATCTGATCATCCCCCAGCCTGTATTGATACTGGGGGTTGCCTCAGCCCAGGTGAAAATCCTTGCACTTGGTCTTGTTGAACTTCTGAGGTTCATGGGGACCCACTTCTTAAGATAGTCCAGGTCCCTGTGGATGAAATCCTGTTGTATTGTGTTATCTAAGTTATTCTGCTTCATTAAGTGGTTTGGTCCTACACCCCCATGTAACTGGTCCTGCCCTCCCTTGCCTCCTCCCACTCCAATGTCAATCCTTTCCTCCCTCCACCCCTTACCATCAAAACCTGCTGCATCATTCCCCTAGCCCCACCCCAGGGTCTGCCTGTCACTCGACAGCCGTTCCCCTCCATCCAGAATGTTCCACCTATCGAGTGATAGGTTGGACACTGGGGTCCCCTCCCTTCAACTGCCCCCACTGGTGCCTGTTCCTGCACATTTTCCCTGTTCCCACTCCCCTCAATCACCCTGTTGGTCTGTGAGAAGACCCCTCCCTTGTTTTCACCCCCGTTTAAACGCTGCTGCACTGTTCAGTTTGGGGCTTCTGCTGGTTGGTCATCCCTGGGCTGGGCGGCTCCTCGGAGTCCCTCAATAAACCTGGATTGAGAACCCCAAGAGGAGTCAGCTCCTTCCTCTGTCTTCGCCGTCCAAGTCTCTCCTATGGCTGTGGGCCGAACCCAAAGATGCCCTCCTAGCCCCCAGGGAACGGGAAGGTGGCCCCCGCTGCACAGTGTCGGAGCAAGCTGGGAAGCCTCCGAGTAATCGGCCGGAGTGGACATGGTGGCAAAATCCCATCACTGAAGTGTCAGTCACACCACTCAGGTTGGTGTCATCTCCAAACTTGCTGAGACTGCACTTGGACTCTTCATCTATGTCATTAATGAAGATACCAAACAGTAGTGATCCCATTATAGACTCCTGGGGGACAGCAGTCACCACTGATCTTCATTTGGACCGTGGGCCAATATTCTCTGCAGGTCCCCATCTAGCTTGTCCATCTAACTATCCACATCAAATCTCCAATTTAGAGAGTGACACAGTGGCAAGGGGAGGCTGACAGGTCAGTAGTTCCCAGGATCCCATTCACCTTTTTAAAAAATGTGTCCCTTTTTTCACTGAGGACTCCAGCAATAAAAAAAATCAAGGATGGTATGAAGTGTAAAGTAAGCAGGAGAAGAAACAAAGCAGCTAATTTTAAGATTAATCCATGTAGGAAACCCACAATTTGTCTATGAAGAGGAGAAAAATCACTATCCGACTGATCACTGTTTTGCAATGATTTTGGATTATATGTAGCCTGAAGCCCTGTGGTCAAACCAGTATCAGCTAAAGGCAGTTTATAACAAAGAAAAGGGAAAAAAGAATAAAATCTTTATTTGACCTAGTAATTAATTGTCAACTTTCGTAATAAAGTTCTCTGTATTTTACATACCACAAAGAAGGAATGTACCTTCTGTCCTGAGAAATGAGCTTTCATGCAAACTGCTGAGGTCCTTCTATTTGACATTAATTGTCCAAACAGTTTTGCATTTTAAAAAGTTTTAAAGACTTCTCCTGTGAAGCCTTGGAAAATAAACAGGCATATAACTATTATTTTCTTTACATGAGCTATTTAAGTAATGAAGTTCTAAAGATGGAAAAATGTGAATGTTCTTTTTTGTGTGTAAGACAAAGAAGACCATATTAGATATTTTAGAGATTCAGAAGCTTTGCACAAAATAAGAGAAAATGGCCTCTAGCTCATCTTCCTCTAACACTTTATTATAAAAATAATAATGAGGTATAAAAATAGTGGTGTATAAATAATAATAATTCCACAGAATTGCTGTTGTTTTTTCTGCTATTGAAATTTAATAATTACTGCCCAGGATGACAGTGCTAACAGGAAAATTCTGGCTTCTGTTGTTAAAAAACCTTAGCATTTTAAAACAGGTCCTTAATGTAACGTATAGGAGTTTTGCACATAGGGCCAAATACATTCTGCAGCTTTATTTTCTCTGCTACTTCTGATACCATAACTGTTGATGAAATAACAAGTAAATCAGCATCTAAACCTGACCATATTTCCTGTGCTTTTAAAAATTATGCTAAGTAAATAGTTTTATTAACTTTCTGATTGTTTCTTAAGGAAATTGACATAATGGTATCTAAGCATTCTCAAAAATAGTCAAGTATTGCTAATATTTTCAAAACACTTAAAACAGGTTAATAGATCCCATATTTCACAATTTAATAGATCAGAACTTAGTCTTGCTATAACTTGCTTTGGGTGCCCAAAGTCTTGGAATATTTTTTTCCTGGTTTTTATTTTTATTTATTTCTTGTCTCCCAAGTAGCATTGTATGGCATTGTATAGCATTTACTAAAGTGAAAAGTGTTATGCAGATACAGGTCCAGAGAAAAATGCTCCAGACTATCACTTATCAGCCTTCAGTATGAAAACAGACTCTTCTTTCTGCAATTCTGTCTTTGTTCAAATATTTCTCCCAGTGTTTTTGGCCAAGCAGAGTGCTTTCAGAAGACAGCCTTTTGTACTTCATGTGCAGCCTTGATTCACCCTCCAAGTCTCAAACATACAGAATGGGGCAGAGGTCATTAATGAAAAATTGTTTTGTGATCATTAAAGTATGCAACATAACATCATGGACAGATGAAGGGAGGGAGGGTTGCAGACTCATAGGGAGTGTCCTGAGGTTCAGGCTCTCCCTGCTGAAATGCTGTTACTTCCCTCAGTTTAAGGAATTGCCACGTTCACAGGAAAGGAATGCAGTGGTGTTTAGTCTCTTAGGCTGGAATCAACATTTACACAAGAAAATGTTAGACAAGTAAGTAAATAGCTATTTACCCAACCTCAGAATTAACTCCATAGTTACACCGTTAACTTAGATGAACTCCTGAAGGATTTTTTCCTTTCATTTGGTGAAGACTTTCATACTTCATGTCAAGACTGAGATTCAGTCCTCCCAAATTCTGTCTTGGATATAAAATGATACATGTAATACTGAACTTGATCTGAGTTTTTGCTCAGATTCAACTCCCTCTCTTACTACTACAAGCACAATCAGAAGTGAACATCACTTGTGCTTGTGGCTTGTTCACAACCCCTACCTGACTTGAACTAGAAAGACTCCTGGGCAAGGTTCAGGCCTCCAAACATTGAGCAGAAATTTCAATTACTGTCCTGCTGCTAAAATATATACAGAATGTTACACTGTTGAGAGAGGAATGTTGGACTGATGATTTGGGATTTGGTTCTAAGTGTGTGCAGAATTGCTTTGTGAACTGAAACTTATTTTTCAAATAAGAAAACTGACCATTTCAAAAGCATGCACAAATTACTGCTAGTTCTTATCTGAAACTAGACAGGATGGTTTTAAGTAACTTTCTCAATGGTAATAATTTTGCAGAGAATATTATTAGCCTTGGCTTTGAGAAATGCCTTTGTAAAATAGCAATGTCCTTTCAGCTCCTTTCCCTATTAGATCTGACCTGAGCTTACATAAACAGGTAGCTGAATTAATGTTGCATAAGTAGGTTTTAATTTCATATCTTGGTTACGCTTGAGTGATTGATTTTGAAAATCATATGCTTTCTCCAAGATGGCTTTTTTAATTCAAAATAGACTGAAATTTTCAGCCTATCAAAGCAAGTGCTTTGAAGTAAAAAAGTAATTGGCAGCAATAATAGGTTGCTGTCCTCTATGTGGATCTTGGATGTTTTGACAGTGGTTTTCATAAATCTAGTTGGTGAGGGAACAGGGAAGTCTAAGATGAGTATTTTCACTAAGATCATGGTTTTTTTAAGCTCTCCATTTTTTCCTAACCTTTTTTTGCCTCAGAAATAGCTAGATCATTTTGAATGGCCCATTAAGTATGGCCTGCTTGCCTGCAGAGACTGCTCCTCCCAAGATCTCAGATTGCATTACTGTATTACAAAAAGCTGAAAAATTGTGAGGGTGTGTGTGTCTTCACCTCTCACAGATAGGGACATAAAATAAAAGCTAGTCTTTTATTACTAGCATTATTCCTTTTTTTTTACTACATTACTACATATTACTTTTATTATTAGCATAAGTTCTGTGGTACTGCTATAGAGGAAAATTCTTAATCTTGCTATTTAATATATTGCAAGCAGGCATCCTTGGGGTTTTTTTTGTAGTTAAAGGTTAAAAAATGCCAGTATTTAAAGTTGCTTACTGCTGAGTGGAGTTTATCATTTGAGGTTCAATAATGTGCTAAAGGCACAGTATGGCTTTTCATTCACAGCTGGCACATGTCCTACTGGCTCTGTTTGGGTGGAATTTTCATGTGCCTGCCTGCAAAATGCCAGGTAAACACATACTATGAGGGGAACTTCCAAGAATATGTAATGGCTAGATGCACAAGAGCATGTTGTGTCAGAGTAATGCGGTATCTCCCTTAGTGGCACATGCCTTCGCCTCTTGTTTAAGGTATCCCATAGCTTGGTGTTTGGGGAAAAGTTATGAGAAAAAGCATAAGTGAGGTACAGATTCTAAGCCTCAGGACAGACAGAAGTACATGCACTCTGATCTCCACATCCTAGGTGCTGGTCATAGTTGAGGAGCAGAATGAGTTAAATGACATGAGCAGCATGGCTGATTTGTTAAATCTTGTGCAGCAACAACCTTGAAGCTGATCACGTGGCATGAACTGCATCCAAGAAGATGAAACATCTCAATCCTGTTCATGTATGCAGTGTAACCACAGTACACTCAGTTCACGAGGCAAGCACAATAGCATGTTACTAATAAGTGTTAAGTGGAGCATCTTATCACAGTTTTGGAAAGTATAAATACAAGTGCTTGAAACCAATAAAGGTCTTTGCATTAACACTGCGGAGTCCATGCCTTATTCCACTGTCAGGTTGTAATCACAGAGTAGGAGATAATGATGGTATTTCTTTTGTGTCTTGCCTGGAAAAATCTGAGTGCATATACCAACAAGTGAGAAAAAGTCAACATTTCTATTCTGAAATTAAGGATTAACACAGTCCACCCCTGCTTATGCAGCTAAAGTGGTATGTATTTAGGTACATACCTAAATCTAAGTTAGTTTCTTAGTAACTTTGGAAGGGAGGCTTAAGGAATAAGGTTTCCATGGATATCTAAATGAATGCAAATCTTGAGCTTCCTTATAGGCCTAATACATTGACTTCCCCTGTACTGATAGTAACCAAAAAATACTTCTCTTTGTCTGCCTGAAGGTCATCCTTAAACCATTTTCCTGTGTTTATGCTAATTAAATAAGATTATGAATGAAAAAAAAAATTAATATATCTGAGCAAATAATGTATATGTTCTTGCAGAACTTACTCTGAATTTAAATAATTTCAGAAACTGTTTTAAGAGGGTTGAGTCCTGAGGATAAGCATAGATTTTTGTGAGTTTTGACTAGCTAGAATATAACTGGGTATTTGGGAGTTTTTTAAACTATCTTCCAAGTTTCTCTTAGTTTCTCTTCCCCTTGGGGTAAGCTATGCCCTTTGGAAGCTTGAAAAGGAAGAATAAGATTTGATGCATGTTATGCAGAACAATTCAGTTAATAGCTGAAGGGGACAGTTCTGTAAAAGTGGCATGATTTATAAAGCACAAGGTCAGCTTGGAGTTTTTGAAGCCTTAAGAAATGGATGATTACAGTGCACCATATGTGATCAGAGATAGCATAGTTTGCACCTGCAGTTGCTTTTTCAACCTTTTTCAAACTTTTTAAACCTTTCTTTGCAATTGATTTTTCAGAGGCCCCTGAGGCTATCCAAGATTATATGGTCTGACCTGCTTAAATAAAGAATAAAAATACAAGGTAAAGACAAAAAAACCCTACCAACAAACCAACCAACATAGGAAAAGAAAAAGAAAGGGTAGTCTAGGCAGAGAAAGTGTCAAAAATTGAGTTAGAAGCCATTCTGTGTTGAGTCAAAAAGCATCACAACTCTTACTTATTTTTGATCTTATTGTATATAACTAGCAAATGGTCCATATGGCTGTGTAACACCTGTAAATATCAGCTGTGTTAATTTCTTTGTTCGATCAATGTTTTCAAAGGCTGTGATGAAATGGTAGGAATAAAGCATGGAAAGGCAGTTCATAGGTTCTTCACTTCCAGAGATGTTAACGGTGTAGTTTAGAATACACAGATATTAAATGTCAGACAATGATAATTCAGAATGGTGCTACATAGAGCTGGCCTTATAAAATACTGGAGATGCTAAGATAGCTATTTTTATTGTTTCTCTTCTCACAATTTTTACATTTAAAAATTAGTTGTATTGAACTTCCAGTACTGCTCTTGTACATTAGAATTAGAAATTGACTTTCCTAATTCAGCGCACTTCATTGTTTTTTCCCTAATGTGCTTTTGCTATCCTATGGTAAATACAGTTCTGCTGAATTTGTGTGTTAATTGGTTTATGACCTTGTATGAAACTTTTGCTGTGATCTTGGTACATGGATTTAGTACACAAATACTTTACGCATTTTTAGAAGATGAAAACAAAAGTGGTTCCAGATTACAATTCGCTGGTGCTTGTACAGGCATTTTTTGTTGTGTAGTAAATTTTTGCTTTTGGTTTTCTTTTCCCCAGTGAATCCAGCTGTTTCTCATCACTGCTGTTATCAAATGGCAGGCTGCATGGAGCTTTGATTAACCTGGTCTAGTTGGTGGCATCCCTGTCATAGAACTATAGAACCCTCCTGACTTTTAAGGTCCCTTCCAAACCACTCTAAGATTCTATGATGTGTATATTTTAAGCTCATGTTAGTTTTCTGATGATCAGAAAGTTGACATGGTGATTAGGGCAGTTAGAAGTGCCACTTACTGAGCTAAACATTTCACTGAAACTAAAAATAGTGGTATTTCTTTTATTGTTGCATACTGATGAAGTGTGCCAGTCTTTTAACACCACTTCCCACAGAAACTCTTTCCCCCTCTAGAAAAGATAAATTGTGTGACAGACTCTGGACAAGAGTGTGCACAGGCTTGCTGATAAGAGTGAAGGTCTTTATTTAAGTATAAAGGCTGTTTTGTGGCTCTGCCTCTTCCTGTGATTATGTCTATGCTTTTCTAAACTGCATCTTGTTAAAAATGCTCATACTTTGGTTTTGAAAATATTTTCCAGTACTTTTCTCCACCAGTAATGTGAAGTGGTATGAGAGAAGATCTTCAAAGAAGTTAGTGGACTAATTTGCTACCTGAGTCTCAGCTCCATGTGCCAAATCACATTGTGGCAAGAAATTTGGTTTGGAGTATTTTTAAATTTGGCAGATCAAATTTTGTACCCAAGAGTCTAAGGGTACAAATAGAGATCTCTAAGTACATATTTCTGACCTTCTGTTCATAGATATTCTTTAGTTACTGAAGCTAGTAAATTGTTATAAATAGAAAGTACAAATTACAAATACAAACTAATGTCTTCCAGACAAAACTAACAGTGTAATTTAGAGGAATTAATTTGGTGGAGTGCTTTGGGGGAGAAAGGGGAGGGATTGCACATATCCACTTACTGCTTTTAATCTTTTGACCTTAAAGAAATTAATCTCTTTAATTTTTTCCCCTTTTATCCCACTTTGACCATGCAAATTGTGGTGTTTGCATTTATAAAAGCACTTACTTATTAAAGACACTTCTGAAATTGTCCCTTCAACGTTGAGTTGTGACTCATATGTCTTTCGGTGGTGTTCTGCTGCTGCTGTAATCTCTGGGCACTTGTCTTCATGGCTTGTAGCACTTTTGAAATTTCTCTTGAGTGATCAGATGTATCTTCTGGGCCATTCAATTAACTTCTCCTTCTGTGAGGTTGAAGCCTGCCGCTGGAGTGAACACATTCATGCTGCACTGATGCAGCTGCTGTGATAGGTGCTTTATCAGGACTAACTGCTCTCTTCAACTAAAAACACCCTGTGACAATCAACATGAATACAGATATGGGATATCTTCTTGCCTTAAACACAGATAAATGGCCTTTACTGCATGTCCCCTTTTCTAGGAGATCTATATTAAAGGTGAACAGAGAAAGAAACTAAAAAGAAGTTTTGAAAATATGAGTTCCCTGTCTTCCCTTTCTCCTTATTATTTCCATATCTTGTATCAGTGTCACACAAATTTTTTATCTTTAATAGTGAGTCTTTCCTATATCTGTGTCAACAGCTCAATGCATTTGTTCTCTGGTCCTTCCTTCCTTCCTCTACTGAATGTGGAAATTGCATCAATTCTTTCTCCAGCCCTTTGTTATACCCTGTTCTCAGTAACCTGTCATAAATCTTTTCTATAAGGTTTATAGTTGTCCTCTCTTCCGCTGGGTATTTAAGTCATCTGAGTCTAGTGCTTTGTTGGCTTTCAGGAGTTCTAATTGCCTTCTTATCTTCTTTATGATGAGGGTAAAGCTTTTCAACAATTCACTCCCCCAAGCCTAAGAAAACATACCTAAGTCCCTAGGATGCTTTCTTCTTTCATTATGTGTAGACTGTCAAGAAAAAAAGTGTACACCTGCAATATATAGACCATCTATCACTACTTTCCTTCTTTGATCATCTAGTGTTCCTCCTGTATAATTTCTTTCTCTTTTGATGGCATAATTTTGTTTTTGTTTTTTGTGGTGTTTTGGGGGATTTTTTCGTTTTGGTTTGCGTTTGCTTTTCTTGTTTGGCTTTGTTTTCATTCGTTTGTTTGCTTGGGTTTTTTTTTTGAGTTTGATTTTTTTGGCTTCCTTTTCTTAGTAGTTTTTCCATTTACAAACTCTCTTCATTAATTATATGTTATGAACTTTGGTTTCATCCCATATCTCTTATTCATTTATTCTCTGGGAAACATGAATTTCTGACAACCTACTCCCTTTCTCCCTTGTTGAGTCTACTTTCTTTTCCTCAGAATTTTATGTTATTTTATGTTTTTGATGCATGTTTCTGGCAAAATGGCACACAAAAAGCACTGTTCATGTAACTAAATGCAGATCTATATGATTTTACCTATAGCTATTTCAGCAACTCTCTATGTATTTCACTGCCAAATTATTCAAATCTCTTTCTACTGACTGCCTAGAACTAAAACCAAAAAGCCTATTGGTCCTATCACTCTCCAAACAAACAGACAGTCATATTGCTTGCAATCTTCAAAGCTCTCACTGCATGTTCTAAAGTCGATGTGTGGTGCATTTGGTTTTGGTTGTTTGCAGCTGTTTTTTGTGTGTGTGCTAACACCTTACTCAGTGTGGAGGGGGAGCGGAATGAATATTATCTGAGTGTAAATGTCTGAATCCAAAGGAATTGCACATCCTATTTCAGCTTATGAACATTAAAAAAGTAAAAGTAATGTAATGTAATGGAAAAGTATGTAAAGTAATGTAAAAATATGAATTGTAAAGGTTTAGTTATACTTGTCCTTTCCCTCTGAAATCTATAAAATTATAATCTGCCATTTGCAGAAGAAACAAAGTTATTTGATTTCCAGATACTTTTAGTAAACTATTCCCTTTCATAAATGTTTAGCATTTACATTTATTTACTGCTTTTTAATTTTATTGTTTCACTATTACATATATTTATTCCTATTCCAGCCTCTATTGCTATTTTTTTGGTAAAAGTTATATAGTTCAGGAGATTACATATTAATCCAGGAAAGACCGGGTGAAGTCACTGCACATGGCTCCTGCACATGGAGGGAAGGAGTAGCTACTTGTTGAAATAATCTGCAGAAACACCAAGAGACAGGAAATAATGTATTCTTTGCTGTTGTTTGTTGTTGTTGCTGTTTTGTATTGTTCCAAAGAATTTCTCCCTTCCCCAGAAATGTCTTATTTATAGCACTCTGAAGACTATGATGATGAATGGGTTTCACTGATCTGGAGAAAAAGCCTATTATCATGATTTGAGATTCCTAGTTTAAAATCAAAAAGAACGTTGGGTTCTGACAGATTTGTTGTACTTCCATTATAAGTTTTGTGTTAAAGGGGCATCTTTAACTTCTTATATATTGTTAATGGTCCTTGTTTACGTTCTATGTCCTTTCTGAGTCATCTCCCATTGCCCAAATCCACTAGGGAAGCTGTAGAGGTCCTTTAATTTGGATGGAGGGTGAAGGATTTTATGATCCCATGAAAGGGGACCTTTCTCTCAAGTGTTTGTAACTAAACTGTACCTAATCTGAGCTGACAGGACAAGGTGGTCCTCGTCTTACCACTTATTAGTTGGGAGAAGGGACAGACTTCACCTTTCTACACTTTCCTTTTAGGCAGTTGTAGATAGCAGAAAGATCTCTCCTGAGGCTCCTTTTCTAGGGAGTGTAGATCAGACGTTAGGAAAAAATTCTTTACTGTGAGGGTGGTGAGGCACTAGAACCATCTGCCCAGAGAAGTGGTGGATACCCCATGCCCTTGTAAGAAGTCTCTCTCCTTCTTCCTTGTAGATTCCCTTCAGGTACTAGAAGGTGATAAGAGCTCTCCATGCACCCTTCCCTTCTCCAGGCTGAACAACCCCAAGTCTCTTGATGACTTAACCACAGTGCTGTGATTAACTTTGTGACTCTCCTCCAGACTCTTTTCTACAGGTCCATGCCCTTCCTACACTGGGCTCCACAGAGGTGGAGAAAAACTGGTATGGGGTTCAGTAGGGCCAAGTGCTGGGTCCTGCACTTGGGTCACAACAACTCCATTTGATCCAGAAAAGTATTCCCGGAATTCTAGTGAATGATGATTCAGAAAACTAAACATTACAAAATGCATGATGATATTTATTTTTTTTCTTTATATTTTTTTTTCTCATTAGAAATATAGTCTAATGTTTAGAGTTTTTAAGTTTCAAAACTCTCAAGTACTTCAGAATGGCTTTTAGGTCTCCAGCTAGTCTAAAACTAAAATCCTACATTTAAGAGCTGCTTTTGAAATACCAGGTCAGTACTCAATAACTAAAACTTCCCCTAGTTCTATCTGCATGTAAAATGCAATCAGGGCCCAAGTACTAAGCTGGGATATGCTCTCTGAATTTTAGGGGAAAGAAGTGCTGTCTTCAAGCACTTAATTTCAGTTTTGTTAGTCAGCATGGGCCAGTGACGCAAGAGACTGCAGCTGTATTATTTTGGAGGTGAGTTAAACTGCTTTCAAATATCATTGTCCCTGTCTGCCTTCTGCCTCTCTACAGCCTAACAGAAATTTGGCGTGGCTGCTGTGGAAAAATACTTGGTAAAGAGAAAAATGTCATATTAGTAAAACCCATGCAATAAGATGGAAGCTTTAATACATGTTTTTCTGTTTGGTCTTCTTCCAGGACAGATTTTGGCCAAAAATGAAACCCCAAAACAAACAGAGCTTCTTGGTAACAGTAACTTCTAATATCAAGTAAGTAAAAATATGTTAGGTAAAAGAGAAGCAACTGTTTCGATGCAACTAGTATATAAAGAAGTTGGTGCTCTTTACCTCTGACAGCCTGTGCTTTGCTCTAACAGGAAAACAATTGTTTTTTCAAGGGACAGCATCACAGCATACATGAGGTGCCAGCAGACAGAGGAGATAAGTTAGCCCTGTGTCTGAAGCAGCATGCAGGTGTTTCCAGCTAAGACAGACCAAGCTTCTGCAATGCTTCTGCTTCTCAGAAGTATATCCCAGACTCCAACACTTGGACATGGCTGTGTTTTGCCTGACAGGTTCTGAGTTCTGCTTGGGAGAGGAGAGGCTGGCAATAGAGTATGAATCCAGCTCAACCTTGATGTAGGACTGCTTTCATTCAGTTATGAAAAGATGAATATTTAATATTTCTCTTTAGACCTGAAAAGATTTTTTTCCGAGAATACTATAGTAAAAGGTTTCAGTCCTGTTTGTCATACTAAAAATCTCATTTCAAAAAAATGATACTGGTGTGCCTTTTGTAGGAGATGTATCTCTGACTGTTATTTGGCCAGCTGTTTCTTATTGTCCAGGGAACAAAAATTTGGAGTTCTAAGGCACAAACTACTCTTACAACAGCCACATCTGTTCTGATTAGGTAATGCCCACAGAAAAAGACTTATTGAAGAAATGCAGAAGTGTTCAGATGATATCATATTTGGGTCTGAGGAAAGCAGGGGCTCTGTTCAAGAAGTGTCTCATTTAAGAAGGTTCAAAATTATGAGTATTGGAAGGGGTAGTTCTACAGAAGGCACCAACAGGAGAGCATGAAGACTATGTTGATACCAAGGAGTAATCACATTATATGTCCAATATCTCTCAGGCAACAACTGTCACTATTTTTCACTTGTAACATGTTGCTCTACTAATTCCCAGGATTAAAGCATTATATGGAAACCCTATTCCCCTAAACTATACTGGTATACCAGCAGGAACAGAGAAAGGCAGCTGCTTCTCAGTTCAACAAACTTTTCAAGACAAGAGGTATTGGTTCCCTTAGATTTTGTTTAACGAATTAGCAGGTCCAATTCACAAAAACATGCCATTTGATTCTGAGAAGATGGTCAAATCAAGCTATCAAAAGTCTCACTAATGTGCAGAGAAAGGTGCCAGAATCAAGGGATAGTTATTGCAAAGACTGTGCTACACAGGACAAATATATTTGGACCTGAATAATTACATTCAGATAGAAGATGTTTTCTGATTATGTGTCCAGTATTTCAAAAGATAAAAGAGGAGAGATTCACCATCAGCCTGACCACTGACTGAATAAATTTTATTTTCACATTCAAGGTTGGGGGTCTTTTTAGAAAGCAACCCATTATCTTTCCCTATGTGCAGTTGGCTTTCATAAATGTGAAATGCTGTTTTACATTCACAGTCACCACTAAGTATTTCCCACACTTAGCATCTCCCTTATCTTCCCTCTCTGTAGCCTGTGGGCTTCCTTTCAGTGGCAGTACACTTGACTAAAGTGTAAAAAACCATGTGAAATCCATCTAAGAACAATGGCTGGAGGCACTTCACTTCCCTTGTGCAGACATGGCAGATCAGTTATCAAATGACAGATGAGAACAGTTGTTCTGACACTTTAATTATTTTCCTTTTCACTTCTGTCTTGGTAAGAGGAATTACAACTACTCATATGAGGACTTACAAGAAAGGAAATTGTTTTAGTAACTGTGTATACATGACACAATTTGCCATGTAAACATAAGGAAGAATCCTCTACAGATTCCCTTTTTTCAGAAGGAGCTCCATAACCTTGCTAACATAAAAGTTTAAGAAAGCTCAGGACATTCTTCACAACATTCTGTTCTGACCCAGAGCTGCCTTTTTATTCACTTGTACACTTTCATCCAGACAGTTTAAACGGCTTGAGGTTTGAGGTATACTAATTCCTGCTATTTGCAGACAGGTGTTTTACTACTATTGTTCATGACACACCTGGGGAAGAGAAATGCCTGTAACTGACTGGATAATCAGGCTTTAATTCTCAGCTCTGTATTAGCTTTGTTCGTTGCTGCTGGATTTAGTCAAGCATGAAACCATTTCTTATCTTACATAGTCTATATATATTAAGGATAAATTGCATCTCAGAATAGATTTTCCTTCCAAGGAGTAGATTTTTTCCTCCCTCATATAATTCTTCAGAACATGATGAAATTGACCTTAGTTTTGAGAGCATACATTTACTTTTATTGCCAAGTTGAAGTCTAGTGTAGGGTAATAGCACTTGCATGTAGTAGAGGAGTAGTGAGGTTTGATCACGTGATGGTTTGACCTGTCTCATATGGTATTCTGATAAGCAATCTGTGAAGTATTGAGTCGGTGAAACTACAGCTAGAAGGCTTTCCAAGCATGTTGAGAAGAAGACAAATTCATAATGATTACAACTATTTCATAAAACACATCAAAATAAGAGAGTGCAGTTCAATATGGATGAATAACGAACACCACTCTGGGAATAATCAATTGCTACATTAAATAAAAAAAAAACCCAACTTGCTAATCAGTAGGTTAATAGCAAAGAATTTGAGGATTATAAATGTTCAGAGATGAACATCATTAGAAAAACTTGTGCAAATGGAGGAGAAAAGAAAGCCATACTTGGATGTACAGACAGGGGTTTAGTGGGTTGAGTGAGATTCATTCCTCTCTTTTTAGCACAAATCAGACTTTGGTGAGACTGCTGTTTCCAGCTTTCTTTAGGTAACACAGGTAAAGAAAAATGTAGGCCAGCTGGGAGGAGAGCCAGAGAAGATTAGTAGGGATGATTTAGAGACATACAAAACATTACTGTTAGGGAGAGAACTAAAATTTTGGGACTGTTTATTCTAGAGGAGAAAAAGGACATGATAAATCTTTCAATACATAAAATATTGCTGCAGAGCGGAAAAGATTATTTATTCAGACTGGTATAAGAAGTTACGGACTGTGCTACAGCAAGAGAGATTTAGGTAAGATTTTAGAAAAATATTTCTGAAGACAAGAATATTAATGTACTGGGAAAAAAACATGTAGAGTATTGAGGATGGTTAGACAAACCTCTTTCTTAAATTATGGAAGTTTATCTGATTATGTGTTGTCTGTTCTGACTTGAAATGATGTTTAGTGGCTATGTTATTATATGGAAGCTCACTAGAAATAGGATGCTATATGTAAGCTGAGAGCCAAAAAAGCATGAAAAGATAAGTTTCAGGAACATTTGTTTCATATGTAGCTCCATTAGGTGTTGGTATAGCTTTGGTACTAAACATTCTTGATTAATTCACTGCTGTTAAAGGACTCTAGATTTTTGTTTGATCCTGTTTGGCCTTCATACAATGGCATCCTTTTCCCCCTTATTAGCTTTACAGCATTCTCCCTTCCAAATGTTGCCTGTATTTCTGAAGTGCAATAATTAGTGTGCAATAGTGCACAGTAATGTGTTCACTAGTTTGTGAATAAACAGCACCTCAGCCTCCAAACTATCTTTTTAGGCACATTCATACTGTATAAATTTGTACTTTAGGTATTCAAGGTAGAAATCAACAGATATCTTGAGGCACTGAGTCTTTCTTTGTGTGAGATATCTTTGGACTTGCCCTCTAACCAAGAGTTTAACATATTTTTCTTCTAAAACTACATTCCATACAGGGTGTCCTGAAGCCAAATGTTGTCTGTCCATAGCTGTGTGATACTGTATTGGCTTACTCAAATGGCTCGGCATGCTTGTGGCTTTCTGTGGTCACAAGGGACTACTACTCCAAAAGCCACATTGTGGAAATAGCAAACACTTTGTCACTATGGAAGTTCTTTACTTGCTTCTCCCCCTCCTGTCTGGAACCTGAATTAAACCTGTGGTCTGAGTACTGAAAGACCAACTTATATTTGTGAAATACAGATCAGACCAAAGCATAAGAATGGCCAGAACAGAAAGAGCAACACTCCACTGTCTGCTGCCAGTCTCTGCTTTGACCACTAGTCTACAAGAAATATTCTCAAAATGAAACAACTATAAAAGGTTGCTTACCCTGCTGTAGTTTTTATCATATGGTAAAAACTCCCAGATTTCTCCATGTTTTGGTGCTGTCAGAAAACATGGACTTAATTGGCACTTTAACAGATGAAGAATGGCAGCTACTTCACAGTTCTGTAGGGTAAATAAGCATTAATTTAGCATATTAAAAGCAGAACTATTACAGAATATTATGCAGTGGCCTGTTTACCATGGTTGCCTGGCTAAGATCCTTACACAGATACCTTTCCAGCTCCCCCCTCAGCCCTTGGGGTCTCCTATTGTGCTTCTGTTCCTCCAAATCCTAATTACACTTTCCTAATGATTCCGATGTGCTGAAATTGTTTGGGTGCCAGCTGATTTTCACATGCTATAACGTTCTGGTGTATATGCTAGTGCTTGTCTGGTGTGGATTTTTTAATCTTAGCAACTTCCACAATGATTTTAGTGAGCAACAAGTTTCAGCCCCTAGAGAATTACAGTTTACCAGAAAAACTGTTACAAATTGACTAGAAGTAAAGTTGATGGATGAAAATTGTTTTCTAAGAATAGAGGTTGAGAAGAAACATGCTTGTTTTACTCTAATTGCCTTCAGAAACACTTGGTCCTGGTACTAATTACTTTGGCTTTGAAGACTATATTGTGTTCACCTCAGTACTTTTAAAAGCTTTTTATTGGGGTTCCTGTCATTTATCTCCTATCCATTCCCTGTTCTGAGACAGGAGCTGAGAATGTCCTGTCCTGTCTCCTTGTGAAGTTGTATGTCTGTGTTACAAAGTCCCTTTTGAAAAATATCTTTTTTGCATGTTTAATATCCAGGTAGCTACTGAATTCACATCTATTTCTCACTTGTGCATTCATATTTCTGGTTAAGTTAAGGAATTCCAAAAATAATATCAGAGAGGAAAACTCAGAAGCTCATTGCTTTTGTGGCTTTTTTCACTGAGGCCAGTTTTAGCCTATGTTGCCAATGATCAGTCTGTACACTTTAGTTCTGTATTGTATACTTAAGCTGTGTGTGCAACAAATTATGTTTTCTTAGCCTCTCCATACAGCCTATTAAACAGTGGTTGGAATACTTCCATCTGTAAAGCAAAACCTTTGGCATAAATAATATTGTAATTTGGATAGGCTAGACATACTTTTGCAAAGTGACCTTGTAAAAATATTGTCTGAGGTATGACTGAGCCTAAATTATATGACAGTGAGGTAGTATATTTTGGTCTCTCTGGTATATGAGGTCTCATCTTGTAGCAGTGAAACCACCTGAAATTAAACAAAAAACAGTAATGTGCATCAAATTTAGAAGCTGAAGAAAGCTGGGCTGAGTTTTTTTTTTTTTAATCTGTTTGCAAACTTCTATGTAAATTCTTTGTTTGACAAAGGCAAACATTGCTTACTGTGGTTTTCCTGTCTAACGACTTTTGTCTTTGTAAAATAAAATGATATGAAATACTGTAAGGAAAATCTTTTGACTACATTGTAAATATAAATAAATCTGGAATAGTTAGGTCAGAATTAGTTTTTCCTTCCCATTTACAGCTCTTTCAAATGCTTTTTTGTTGTCGTTTGGGATAACTTGGTTGTTTGGGTGCTCTAGATAAAAATATCTTGCACAAGATGCATATATCTGTTTCCCCTCAAGGGTCAATCATCCTAAAAACTGTTTTCCTAATCTGTAGGGCAGGGTTAGGTATTATAGTTAATGACCTAATTTACCAGCTCATGCCCCTGAATAGTTATCCAGATGTTCATACTTACTATACCATCTTGCCAAGTCTACTCGATCACTTAGGATCAACTCATGACCTGACATTTGAAATATTTTATGTATTTAATGTGTAAACTCTTTGGTTTGTATATTCTGTAAATGTAAGAGAGAGCATAATGTAGCTGTAATGGAAATCTTTTTTAAAGTGACTGACCACATACTGACAGTTATTTTCTGCTGTTCCAGTGAAATAACTTTTTAGATGAAAGGATGCAATACCCATTATACAGGTCACACCATGCTTCCCAAGACTGTAGAGAGTCTCTGTTCAAGCAGGTGAAGGAAGTATCCTTTGAATGCAATGTTGTATTAAAATCTGTTTGACTCAGAAGTTACTTCTGAAGAAGAACATATGTGATTTTGGAACCAAGTTTCAATAGTGGCTGCAAAAATGTGATCTTCCAGACTGTGTTCAGTATAAAGAGGTTCAGCTTTCAATGCTTTATTGCTGCCAAATAAAGCTGCCAAAACTAAAGGCTATCCCAGGGCCATTCTGTAACTGTGCCCTTTTACTACTACAAACAAATCACAAAGGGCAAATGTGCAGCTTAAATAATCTTATGAATATTGGACTGGACTTTCAAGTGTGTTAATACCCATTGACATACAAATACAACCATCATATCATGTTTTGTTCCAAAGCCAGTGCATTTCATAAATTAGAAATAGGAACCATAGTAAAAATATATGAACTTATTCATATCAGGACTTGTTTTCTCTTCCATGTGATTTCCTAGGTCCATAAGTGTAGATTTCCCACCTACCGTCCCTATAATGCATTTTTTTCATTTAGATTTGGTGAATTATTCTTAAAAATACTATTTTTTTTCTGATGTGTTGAGGTTTAGGATTGTTTTTTTTTTTCTCAGAGGGTGCTGTCTTGTTATCTGTAGTCCTCTTTCATGTCTGTAAATTTAGAGTTGTCCTTGTGCTTTTTAAAGCAGTGCTTTAAGACCAGAAGGTTATTAGTACCAACCAATTTGTGTTTTAAAACAGGCCTTGATTTTTTTTTCCAAAAAAAGTAGCTTTCAGGATTTTGTACTGCTTTGGAGCAATACCAGACAACAATTGTAGGTTACAATCAGCAGATCCTTATTCTGTGGCCAGATCAGAGACAATGCTATTTTGGTATGTGTTTCAGGAATAATAATTTAAAAATAAAAACCAATATACAAAGGAAGTGTTAAAAACATAAAAAAGTTTAAATATAAATTTCAAGTCTACTCTCTGAAGTGCGGCTTCATGTTTTTTGCATTTGTAGTACATACAGAATCTACACAGGCACATAATAAAATAAAATGTAGCTTTAGTATGTCTTACCTGGTGGTTTACAGATTCTCCAGCTCAGCACTGGGAAGCCAGGAGACAAAAAAGAGCTGGAGAAGACAGTGGGGCAGAGGCTAGTTATAAATGCCAGAGCAATTGAAAAGTCAAGGTGGGGAAGACATAAATCCTTTGTCTGGCCCTTGGTACTAGAGGCAGACATGGAAGGCATGAGACAAGAGAAGTGGTGGTGAAGCCTGTGGAGCCAGAAACCAATTCTAGTGTGTCTGTTTGAGATGCGTAAGAAAGACCTGCCCAAGTGTACAGTAGCTTTTTAAACACACTCTTCTAATCTGTGATTTATAAATGAAACTTGTGCTATGTGAGCAGGTTCTTAAAAACCAAAGAAGCGAAAAATCAAATGGAAACCCCATCTGTCATGGATACTGAAGTGGAAGTGACATCTTGCCAAGAAATGTACTGTGAAAATGAATTCAGAGGAATATTTTGTTGTGACAGTATCTGAGGTGTTCAGGCCTCTGACAGGCTGTGTGCCACCTGCAGGCTGGGTGCCTTGCAGACCAGAACTTATCCATCAGAGAGTCCTCCTGTGGGTACACGGTGTCTGCCACTTTGCATGAGGAATTTGTGACTATCAGGCCGGAATATGGCACATCTGCCCAGGATAACTAAAGGGAATCACTTTATGGCACCCAACTGGGAAGTAGGCAAACTGCTGGTACTTGCTATACGGGTAGGGCAGGAATGTGCTATCATGGGATGATCAGATGCATTAAAAACCTTTTCAGTTTACATTCTCTGTGCTATATGTAAGTCATCAGTAGCTTTATAAATATAGCCACTATATGATCTCCTCATTCTTTGTTACAGTGAAAGATGTAAGCAAATACCTACATCTTTTACTGAGAACACACAGGTAAGAAGTCCCCTCATCTTCTAACAGCCCAAGTCTGTCATCATTTAAGTAATGACAGACGCACATGTCTCTGCCAGAATGAGGCAGAGTCTGGAGCTATCCTTTCTGTCTGAAGCTAGTTTTTATGTTGCCAAAACATAATTGTGTCTTTTGCAAACTTGATGTCCTCTAGACGAAAGCAGACAACATTGCTGTGTAATTATTTTAACCATTATAGTTCAGACACTCTTCTGCCGGGGAAAGGAGACAGTATGGGAAAAACTTCTTCCCAAACCTGCTCATGCTGGAAGCTAGCAGCAAAGGAAAAGCTACATTATGTGGCATTGCAGATTACACCCCTAGCAGTCTAGGCATAGAGGCTATTTGACAGAAATAAACCAGGCTGTTGTACTTCAGTGTTTTTTAAGATCCAAAGCAAAAAGGGCACATTGTATTAGTTGTTGGCATCACTAACAGCATTTGAGGCAAGCCTTCTCGAGGATCTTGCTATTACCAGATGTGGCCTAGAAGGATCTTATCTACTCAAAATCCAGCCGGTTTGGAAATGAAAATGTTGACTTTACCAACATAATGATATCTGCAAGGATGAAAACCTTTTCCCCCACCCCTTCTTTTCAGCTATGGAAGTCACATTCCCTCTTGCAAAATGAAAGGTTCCATTAATGTTTATATTAAAAGAAAGGCAGGTATGACTGGAGGGACTGTCTCACAGAACATTTGTCAACACTGACCCACTGTGTTGGTAGCAAAGCTGATGTACTGAAATTGCTGGTTAGCTGCCACTAAATATTGGTAGATCTTTAGTAGATCTAACTCAAAATTCAGTCATAGTCTGGGTTTATAGTCATAGTCTGGGTTTATACAATTTTTAGCTTGATGTAATGAGTATTCAAAAAAGCAAGTGGTGATGGTGGGGAAGTAGAGCATACCCAGCAATTTTAAACCCTGTCTTGTCTACAGAAATTATTACACACCAGCACTGTGGTTTGCATCATTAAGCTAGGCAATCTGTGCTCATATTAGCATTTTTAGGAAGTAAAGCTTCACAAGCAACTGTTACGACACTACTTTTTTATTGGTAGTGCATAGACAAATGTATCTAGCTGTACCTTACAAGTATGTAGAGATTATGCTCATGTTTATACAGGGAGGTGAAGTGGTGGCCATAAGGTTGGAACATGGGAGATGCTTAATAAAGATTTAAGAAAATATCATCAGTCAAAAATATCATTACCATAGAACAAATTCTTCAGCCACAAAACAAACTGTTCCTTCAGTTTTCAGCCACTAACCTAGGTTACTATGACTCTTTCACAGACAGGGAGACACCTGCCCACATTGTATTCCCCACTTGATTTTCAGAACTGACAAATAAAAGGTGTAACTCTGAGCACACACATTTCAGAGTCTCTAAAAAAACCAAACCACTGCAATGCTGTACCACTCAACTTTTTATGTAATTACAGAAATGCCAAATGATGAATGAAATAAGTTTGAGTTAAAATGATTCTGCTAGCCTAGCAGTATGGGAAACTGGCAGGATTGTTACTGGCAGAATGGGAGTTACCTGTGACACTCCAAACTACTTGTTTCAGACACGTGTCATCATTTAAACTGCTTTCTGTGAGGTTCTTACTCCTTGGTGTTGACTTTACCTGAGAATGTATTTCTAACATAAGCTTTTCGTAACTTTGCTCCAAATGTCTCCTAAATGAAATAACTACTTTTGCTTCAGTGAAATGAATACAGTTCAGACATCTTAGCCCATTTCTAGTCAACTTCATCAACTCTCAGTTGACTAGTTGTGATAATCTTTCAACGCACGCTTACCAAGAAAATGTCAGCATAGTTACTCTCTTGTTCTTGTCAGGTTACCAGTCCTGTGCAAGATCCAGACTTTTCAAACCTCTTCCATCTGAGCAGAGTCCTAACCCTCAAGTTAAGTTTCCTTTTTGGGCTTCTCTATTGCTTAAAACTGGGAATCATCTAATAAAGCTTATTCAGAGCTGATGCAGGTAGTCAGCAAAAATATTCAGCTAAGAGGGTGTTAGTCAACTTGTCCATTTATTGACTCATGCATCCTACTTTAGCTTGCAGGAAAAGTATGTAATTAGAATATTTTTTTTTATTCCAGGGGCAGTAACTGTGGTGGAATTGATTTTCAAGGTTCTTTTCAGATCTAGCCCTCACTTTTCCCCATGTTCACCACTTTTTCTTCCCTCCCATCTCCACCAGAATGGCGGTTTGATATGCTCATTTCCTGTAATGACTGATTTAAAATTTTCTCCACAAACAAAGCAATGAATAGAGGTAACAGCATGTGACATTAGATGTTCTTCACTTTGCCAGTAGAAGCCTGACAGAAATGACTTGATGATTAAAAACCTTTGACTCACTAGTTTGTGAATGGCCATGTTTAGGAATGTAACCCCTCTTAACTTCTTCACACCATGGTACAGTATAATTCACTCAGCCTAAGAGGAGGATAATGACAGCTTTATACAGGATCTCACTTCACACCTCCAAGTTTTGTCCTTATCTCAAAGGTTGCAGTGTGCATTAAAGCAATAGTCTGTATTAATCTAACCTCTGATATTTGGGCCATATTAACCCACCAATGCAGGTTTATGTATCTCACACCTCAAACCCTATCAAGAAATTTGGCAGTGGCAGCTTGATAAGGACACCATACCTTACTGAACTTGTTCTAAAAACAACATCAGCAAAAGCACTGCTCTGGTGGCACTTTTTAATGACCTTGGTCAGTCTTCTTTAGCTATTGGCCATTTGGGTAATGCATGTTCCTATGGCATCAGAACTGCTGTAAAAAAGGAGCAATGAAAATTCCTGTTTATCTGTAAACATTAACATCCAGGGTGGTAAAATATGAGGAAAATTTATAAAGTGGAAGCTTGAGCTCAACTGACTCAATTTTAAAAGACAGAATAATTGTTTAAAGCAGGCATATGTTTTTAATGAGACTGATCATGTTTCCTTTTGTTTCTGCATTGGACTAATTAACAATCCAATCTTCATTACCTGCCACTTTACAGTGAAAATTCTACCAAAGGGATCTTTCTGGTATTGCAACAAGTGGCTTATGCAACGATTACAGCATATTCAGAGTTTCTTTTTTTAAATTCATGTGGTATGCATAGTGAAATAACACATCTAAAATTTATTATACCAGCTTTCCAGGATGGGATCTTTACTGGAATGTGTATTTCAAAAGAAAGAGGCAATAGCCACTCTCAAATTAAACTTAGCTTGTTTCAAGAAAGCTGTGACAATTCTAAAAAGTACTGCATCATCTTAATTCTGTGTCAGAGTGATTCAGGCAGGCAAAGTTTACGTGTCTTTTAAACAATGAAAATAATTAAATTTGTACTTTCATAAAATCTTAAAAGCCTGCAGATGGGGTTTCCATCTTCCAACTTGACCCTCACTTAGACAAATTTCCATTGATTATGTTGAAAACTTTTTGATTACCATATTGAAGAAAGATTTTGAGTACTGTAATTAAAACACGGACAAAAGTCAGGTCAGCTGTTTTATTAAATCCGTCATTCTAAAAACCTTTAGAGAGGCTTGGATATGCAGTGAGAGCACTTGACCGCACAACTTAAGAAACAAATGATAGCTCTGCTTCAAAACTGCACAACAGGTTCTTGAGAGATTCCTTTTCACACTTGTCCAGTGGTATTTTTAGGATCAGCTTACAAAAGAGCCAGTGCTTTACTGCAGTCACTCTCCAAGGCAGCTCTGGCTAACTTTACACTCCTTTTATCTCCTTTCCTTTTTTTCTCTCATTATCTTCTTGCTTTCTTCTCGTCTCCTCTTAGTTACAGGATTCCGTGGATCATAGATCTCAAAAGTGTCTTCATCCTGCATGCTTGCATCTTTCACTTTTCTGCTTCTGTCTTCAAACTGAAGCACATGTGACATCCTACAAAAAAAAACCAAACAACAGACTCCAACTCAGCGAAAGAATGGAAGCTACAATTTGTAATTACGATATGCATGATAAGATTTCTCATTTATTTTTGGTCACAGCAAAAAAGAACTGGCCTGGGTTTCTTCTGTCTGTTTTTTGTTTGTTTGTTTTTTATTTTTTTATTTATAAGAAGACTATTATATTATAAAGTGATAATTTTGTAAAGATTCCTTTTACAATGCAGCTAAACACAGATAAGAGTTTTCTCTAGATTTTATTTCACATATTAAACTCTGTTTTCTTGTTTTTTTTCTATTTAGCATATCTTCCAAAATGTATGGCTAATTTTTCCCAGGAACAGGGAGTGTTTCTCAAGTTTTCCTATTAGTCACTTTAAACACCTTTCACCAGGGTGGAGGGTTTTACCAAAGTGGGGAAGAGTTTACATGGAAAATGTTTGAAGTAGGTACACAGAAGATCAAAAGGGGAATGCTTAATGTCCTGCTGCTCCACATTAACTTGGTTCAGATCATGCTTTTCAATTCTCAGAATACCAGACTAAACAAATGCCTTGTTCAATTCAGTGTTTTTCCTACTGTTCATTAGAAGTTTTCCCCCCATTAGATACTTCCTAATTTCAGTGAATTTCCAGTAATCTGAAAACATCACTGTTACATAATGGAGAAGTGGCACACATGAACCACAGGAGGTTCAACAAGGCCAAATACTACATCTCACACCTGGGCAACTGCTAATAACAACACAGGGTGAAGAAGAAAGGATTGAAGCAGCTGTGACAAGAGGAACTTACAGGTCCTGGTGGCTGAGAGGCTGGATACGACCCAGCCGTGGGCACTCACAGCCCAGAGAGGGGATTCTGCCCCTCTGCTCTGCTCTGCTGAGACCCCACCTGCAGGGCTGCATCAACTCTGGGGTCACAGCAAAAGAAGGATAGGACCAAAAGAAGGATAGAGAGTCCAGAGGAAGCCACTGAGATCAGAGGGATGCAGCAGCATTCCTGTGAGGACAGGCTGAGAGTTGGGACTGTTTAGGCTGGAGATGAGAAGGCTCTCACAAGATATTATTGCAGTACACAACAGGACTTACTAGGCCAGATGGTGACAGACCCTGTTGTTACAGGGTAAAAGTTTTAATCCAAAAGACCACATATTCAGATGAGATAAGAAAGACATTTTTTAAGACAAGGGTGGTAAAACACTGGAACAGCTTGTCCAGAGATGTGGTAAATTATTTTTTCAGGGCCAACTCATATATCAAGGTAAAAACATACTTAACCTTTGGATTCTGTGTGATCAATTTCAAAAATGTCTTTGACTTCGATAGGACAACTTAAGAACTTTACTGATCTAAATCTAAGCATATCAATCTCTATAGCATGTCTTTGTCAACAGTTTTTGCAATAGAAAATCCAGGGAAATGAGAAACTTACAAAAGGAAATTTTTGTGGCTGAAGTACTGCTTGCAACATGTAAGACATCCTGAACTAAACAGTTTTCAAAGAGCTTTAGAGCAAATCTCCATACATAAAGAAAAGGAATGAGAACCAGCTCAGTTACTGCAGATTACAATAATTGCTATTATAGAAACCAGAAAAAAAAATCAAAGGTATAGACCATACGCGATCTGCTTGAATGCTTTAGAAAATTCCTAAAAACCAAAATTGAGAATTTTCATCACAACTGATTCTTGACATATGTCTTTCATAAATAAGGAGTTGTTTCCAGTGTAAGACACTTAGGTAGTTTATAACTCTGTCCACACTACTAACACCCAAATTTGTTTTTTTTAGTCATCTCTACAATTCAGAATAACATAATGTACCATCAGAGTGACTCATGGTTGCATATTTGTAGTTTAATTATAAAAACATTGTCTCACAGTAGAGGGACTGAAGTAATTTATTTTAGCTAACATGCTTGCTGCATTTGTCATATTCTTCTCAACTTATTAAAGAGACATATCAAATCCCTCTGTACTAGTATGAATAAAGTACAGGCCTAAGAGATGGAGTCATTCTTTGGTGCATGGTTTTAAAGTGTGTTATAGAGAGTGTAAGTAGAAGTGTAGTCACACTTAGTCCTTTCATCAACTCAAGTTTTCCAAGAATACTATAGCACAGGACATAATCTGCAGGATTCAACTAATAGGAATTAAAAGTAAGTACATCTCTAATTCTTGGGTCAGGTCGTACAGTGCCCCAAGTAGTTTGCAAATTAGATGCAAGAGATTCAGACTAAGCAATATTTACTTCTCCCCAAGAACTGAAAGAAGTCATAGTCTCTGACTCTTATTCATAACTTTCCACTAAGACATTCCCAGCTGTGATTACAAATAAGCCAATATTAAGAAACTTTTTGATATTCCCAGAATCAATTTTAGATGCAGCATCTCAGAGGCAAAGCAAAATAAACACAGACTGCGGTGGAGATTTTAAGAAATATTTTTCTTCTGTGAACTTAAGCTTATTTTAGCAAGTCACTCTTCTTCCCAGGTTGATCTCTTCTGCATCTATATGAATGGTGAACCACAGTGAATACTGTTCTTCAAAGGCAATTAATTTTTTCTTTTTTAAAGGAACATAGGAAGCATTTAATAATTATTTCTATATTAAGCATCTGAATTTAAATTAATCTTACTCAAGTTCCTCTAATTGAAGTTTGCCTTTGCATAATTTTCCAAGAGCAGAGTTAGGGTGTAGTTCCACAAATACAAGTTTCATAAGACTTTTCCTTGTTAAATTTATAGCTCTCTTCCCTTCTGCATGCTGCTGGGATTGGTGAGGAGCTGGCTGCCCAGTCATATTTCTGCAGTCACTGTGCTGAAAGTAGTAACTTCATCCCTGTGTCTCTCGTCTTCAGAAACCCACTAACTTGTGCTTATCACTCATTTTATGTCAGAGACATTTAATTTTAAAGTCTACTTTTCTTCAAAATTTAAAGGATGAGAAGTAATCAGTTATACCAAGCAAAACTCAAAAGAAAACAAAACCTTAATTTTGCAGCTTAGTGTTTTTGCTAAAAAGTTGTAAATAAAATAGCTTGCCAAAACTGATTACTCTGGGTTTCAAAAACCTACTTGTGCAAGTTGTTGTTCTTCCTAAATAGAAGATACAATCACAAGATTTCTGTTAAGACGCTCATTATCTTAACAGAAATGAATAAGCAATCTTTGCATGGATTTATTGCTGAAGAGGTTGACTTTTACCCTGACCAGATGACAGCATCCTACAAGTTTACCATAGTCCTATCCCATGTAATGGGGGAGAACCTGCCCTGCATTTCTCTCCTTTCATGTTACTAAACAACACTCAGTAAGTGGCTCTATTCTGTATTCCAAAAATGGAATGTCTTGAAATGTTATACTAAAATATACAAATTAATTTAAGACAGTTTCAGAGGCAGCACAGGATTTCAAAGGTACAATGATACTCTTGTGGCCTAGTGATATTCTCCGGTCAGCAAACAGATCAGGCTCTATTGAACTACTCTAGTGAGACAGTACTTGTTAGAAAAGATATGATATACTGTGATCCCTCTGCTTTTGAGATGTGTGAGCCATGCACTGGATCTGAACCATATGCCAGCTGCTGACAGGTGGTAGTAAGGTTAAGTGTAGCATAAAGAGAAGCCCCTTGGTCCAACAGCTTTGGCCTTTCCAGAACCCATTTTGGGAGGAACTGAAGTGGAAATCAGTGAACTGAATAATTTTGAATCTTGGCAAGAGTAAGGAAGCACAGTGCTTTTGCTCTTTTCAAGCTGAAACCTCCAGGTACACTCAGGCACCAGGGATTTTTATACTAAATGAAATGAAAGTGCAAAGCTGTATTGCCTAAGACCACAACTGTTTTTCAAACTGATACAGCTGCTGTCTGCTACCACCTGCCCACCTTGACTTTCCTTGCACAGGTGGCCCTAGATAGCAAATCTCCTGGTGCCTGGAGGAAAACCTGGGACATTATCTTGCACTCAACTACATCAGCATTTTAAACAGGGTATCATGAACAAGTGTGAGCACAATTACATCCTGCTAACTCTTTTGTAAGGGTAGTAGCTTTTGGCAGAACAGCAGTAAATTCTTAAGCAGTTTTAGGCAGGTGCCTGCACTTTGGACGTGTAGCTGGTGCCATACTCCTTTTTACACTAAATGCATACAAAATAAATAAAGCAACTAATAATGTTGCTTTAAAATGTAGAGTATCACAATTTTGAACATTATGGCTGTGTTTTTTGATAATTATTGGTTCTTTCCATCAGGTTGCTTAAAATGAATGCAGAAGGAGTAAGTATCTGTGTCAAGAAATACAGTTGCATTGTATTGGATCTCTAAAAAATGGGACCAATATGAACCACAATTACTAGCAGTACCAATTGTTTCTGAGTAGAGCACTGATTGAAAGTAACAGGTTTCCTATTTTCTCAATTTCACAAAGCATCCCATATTTAAAAAAAAAACCCAATGATAGGTACTCAAACACTACTGCTATCTGTAAATTATATTATACTTAATGCTAATTTTCCTTCAAATACAGTAAACATTGAAGTGTAAGCAAAAATTGTTAATGTAGGAAACATTCCAGCACTTTTCTTCCACCATCCACAAGTTACCTAGGCAGTGGACAGAAAAGTAACTCAACTGAATACATGAGAAAAGAGATGAGAATCCACAGATCAAAGCAAAGGAGATGTCTCTCCCAAGGAAAAAAAATTAGGCTGTTCTGGATAAATGAACTCACTGTCACTCTCTCCACTCGCAGCAGAGTAGTGGGTGGCACAGGAAGAAGAGAGACATTTGAGAAACACTGAGAGACAGTAAAGAGACTAAAAGAAAAAACTGAAAAAGGGAAAGACTAAAAAATATAAGAATGAGAAACAAAAACAGAGAGAAAGAGACTTATCAAAATATAAATCAAGTGAAGAAAATTGTCAAATGATAATCAAAAAGAAGTATAAATTTTGAATCAAGACAGGAGAACAAGAGTATGAACAAGGCAAAAAGAATGTCAAGGCCATAAAACAAAGGGAATTTTGAAGGAGGAAATACATTACTGACATCTAATATTTTTCCATTTTTAAAAAACTCTTTTTCATTGAAATGTTACAAGTAAAGTAAGCCTCTTGGATCACACTGCTGTCATTATTCCTTGAATAAGTGTGTCCAAGAGCTTGATAAATAATTTTGTAAACACGATGCAGCAGGAAAGAAAGAAGTATGTTTGTGTCTCTAATGAAATCTGCAACTATCACTAAGTGGTCTGTGCAATGCAACTCTTGTAAGTGAATTTTGCAGCTTATGTTTTCCCTGTCTCAACATCCAGATTTGTTTTCCTTCTTGTGTAACATAAACCATCATTTCTCTTTTCATGCAAAGGAGTTTTGTAATCCAAGTTTCTCTCCCTTATCATTAAAAGAAAAGTAAAAGAAAAACAATTTTTTACCAAATAATTGAAGTAGTTTTTAATTCTCACAGCAATGAAGGTTGAAATCCTAAGTACCATGATAGACCCAATCTCAAAGATAGATTCATGTCTTTATCATTGTTTCACACAGCCACTTCTGTCTCAAAAAAGATGTTTCACAAAACAATTTCCTTGAGTATTGTATGTCTCATTAACTTATAGTACTGCAGCTGTGCTAAATTACCTACAAAAGTCTTGTCTTGATTTGAAAAGACAGGAGTCTATGAAGGAAGGCAAAAACCTCCTGTTAAATGGAAAAGGTAAACCCCCTCCTTTCGAATTACTACAATTTCAAAATTAAAAGGCTCTCAGGCAAATATATGGGAATGGGAATAACAGTTCTTTACTAGGAGAAAAACTAAATTAAAAAAAAATGTAATTAGTACAAACAAAACTAGTGATAGAGTCAGAAACCTGACACCCTGAGGAGTCACGGTGTTGGTAGTAGTCCAGTTGATGGACTGGTGACTGTTCCTCCTGGAGTGGCAGACGAAATGCTGCTGAAGTGGTGATCTGTAGAAGGGTGTAGTTTTCTCTAATGGTCTGGCGATGGAGTATTTGGGCCTGGTCTCCCAGCAGAGAAGAAAGGCGCTCCTCTGGGAATCCAGCGAAGGCCTGCTCTGGTGTCTCAAAAAATGTTGATTTTATGCAGGTAGGGATGCTTGGCTCCTCCCTCTGGGTGGAGCATCTCACAATGGGATGATGTAACTTTACCAGTCATGCAGTGAGTCATTTAATGGTCCATTAACAGAAGATATCTCCCCAGAGGGAGACGTTGTTCTTGGAAGAGATAAGAAAACTGCCCAACCTCCAAGAGATGGCAAATAGAATACACGCCTATCTTACAAGCCAGGAAAAGCCTGTATCCCTTTGTACCACTTGGTATTTAAACCTTACACTGTATCACAAATTTCCACCATACATAATTTGCCAAACCAGGCATGATTTCACTTTGACTAAGTTAATATCAGAGAACCATAGAAACACTGAAGTTCGGAAGGACTTTTCTATCAAAAAATTTGACCGCTGATTGAGCACTGCTGAGCCCACTAAATCGTATCCTGAAGTGCCACAGCTACATGCATTTTAAATACCTGCAGGGATGGAGCAACTTCCCTGGGCAGCCTGTTCCTATGCTTGACAACCTTTGTGGTAAAGAAAATTTTCCCCAATATCCAATCTACACCTTCCCAGTTTAAGGCTGCATGCTCTTGTCATATCACTTGTTAACTGGGAGAAGAGACTGACTCAGATCAAAAACTTCCTAGTAATAACTTCTGGTCCTACATTTCTGCTGTGATTGTTACCTCTAAGAGATTTCATTCTTTCTTTTTTTTTAGTACTTGTTTTCATCATTCCACATTCCTTGTTTCGCTTTCCTCATCTCCCTTTCTAATCATGTGATGTCTTGCACCTTTTTTTAATGTTTCATAACTCCCTGTATTTTTCATGTTTATTGACTTGATATTTAAATAAATAAAGTTTGCTATTCAGATTTAGCAAAACACAAATAATTAGTTATTCCATGGAAGTTTTAAATGTTAAAAGAATGCTTAGAAGAGTAGATAGTTAAAAATACAGCTATGAGCCATATTACAGTCCACTTCAAGTGTTACGTATTCATATAAAATACTACTTCAAAATAATATTGTTTCAATCCACGTTAGTGATTATGATAGAGAGTTTACACAAAAATTTAAAATTTTACTATTGCTATAAACACTGCCCCACCCTGTACTCTCCTGAGGTTAACTGCAAGACCCAGAAGAGTCTATTACAATATTTTAGCTTTCAGCTGTTTGTCATGATTTTGACTGGGGTAGAGGTAACTTCACACTGGCTCATGTGGGGCTGTACTTTGGATTTGTGCTGAGCACAGGGTTGATGATATTGTGATGTTTTTGTTATTGCTGAGCAGGGCTCACACAGGGCCAAGGTCTTTTCTGCTTCTTGTGCTGCCACACTGGTGAGGAGTCTGGGAGTGCCTGGGAGGCTGGGAGGAGACACAGCCAGGACAGGTGACCCCAGCTGAGCTAAGGGAGATTCCAGACAAGGTGACATCAAAATCAGTATATAAAATGGGGGGAAGAAGAAGGCAAGAGAGATATTTGGAGCGATGGTGTCTGTCTTCCCAAGTAACTGACATGCAGGATGGGGCTGTGCTGTCCTGGAGGTGGATGGGCACCTGCCTGCCCAAGAGAAGTGGGGAATTAATTCCTTGTTTCACTCTGCTTGTGTGTGGGGCTTTTGCTTTCCCTATTAAACTCTGTACATCTCAACCCATGAGTTCTTCTCATGTTTTAATCTTCTGATTCACCCTTCTGGTGGGGCAGTGAGCAAGCAGCTGCCTGGGGCTTAGATGATGGCTGTGTTAAACCATGACAACAATGGACAAACCATGACAACTGGTACTCTTGCACAAAGCAAAAATATCCCCAGTGTTAAGTAAGTAAAACTGATGAAAACACACTTTAAAAATATTATACAAAGTCAGTCTGTACACTTCTGGTAACTTTAACTAGCCCTTTGAATTTGTATATTAGTTACTGGAGGACCGAAAATTGGCTTAACCTCTTCAGAATAACCAGCAAGTTTTGGGTCCTCCACAAACCGAAGAATTAACTGTCATTATTTTCTCTTTGTGTTGGCCTACAGCAAAAAATGATAAGAAAAGAACTTCTGCCGATATTTCTAAAATACTTTCTGAGATAGTTTATTTGAACTGTAATATGCTTAGTTTTATCACAAAACAATCACTGCCAAAATTAGAAAAGGTAACTAATAGTTCACTAACCCTGGTACCTCCATGAGGCATCCGGGACCTCCTCCCACACCTCCAGCTTAAAAAGAACCCCAAAGATATCAGTTTTTTCAAAACTAACAACAAAGTAACCTAACAGTATTGTATCCTTGGATTGCTCAAGATAGTACTAAAAATCTTTTTCACTTGAAAGAACATTTAACTGTAAGTAACCTTCCAAGAGAAGGGGAAATCACCTTAACTATGAAAAAGCTCACCTTATTGGTAATGATCTGTGGGAAAATGTAATGACTTCTCATAATATCAGGAGAACTACGTTAAACTACGATAACTTACTTTTTCAAGCAATAAATATTTTTCTGAATAAAATTCAGTTATCTTGAGTTATCCTATCCTATCTTGATATTGCTTCTGTTCTATAACAATTAATATGTATAGTATATTTTCACTACATCCTTGACCCCTTCACAAAAAATGTTAGGTAGTTTGATTCAAGAAGATGGATGCTTTAAATAGACAACTGCTCCAGGTAGAGTGGACTGGTATGGAAGACTAAAATGCAAATTCCAGATGTTGCTCTGGACAGCACACCAGTACAGAAAAACTACACAGCATTTACTACAAGGACATGGGAGCCACCAAACAGACCAGTGATCCATCCATTCTAGCATCCTGTCTCTGGCAATAGCTTCTACAACATCTGATACTCTGAAGTCAGTCAGCTAATCACTACCCCAAGTTAACACAAGCAGTCAGGCGTTATTGTATCAACACAGCAAAGAGCTGGGAGTGAAAAGAAGGGAGAGGAGAGTATTTCTAGCACAAAAATACTAAGATTTTCAAAGTATTCAAATTTCTCTGAACACTCTCCCTTTTCTTTTGCCCTTCCTCCTCTCATTCTGAATATAACAAAATCCTTACTTCTTAAATTTGTCATTCAATACGATGAAGTTGGGGTGCTTGAAAAGGTGTGTAAATATACAGGAAGCTTAAGCCAGGCTAATAAATATTTATAAGATTATTTCTTCATTCTTCATGAGATTTTCTGGCAATAAAAAAGTCAGATTTCCAGACAGTAAATCTAATACTAGATATCCCCTGACTGAAGCATGGATCATCTCTGAATTTAAGTCAAACAGTAGTCAAAATTCAGATGCTTAGTCCAAATAAGCTAAGATACAGAGGAATTAGCAAAGAATAAACAAGCAAAAAACCCCACTTTAAATGCTCTGAGTTTCTCAGACTTGCTGAACAGCTAGAGGCAATCAATATACAACATCAGCAGAAGAACGATTTGTTAATTTGGATTACTGACTGAAGCAGTGGGGTAGGGGGTGGCATTTACACATCAAGCAAGGTCTGACCATATTCTAGCAGTACAGGAGTGAAGGTGGAGATAAAACTGGAGGAAAAAAAGAAAGATTTACAGCAAAAGGTTTTCTTTTCTTCCTTTAAAGGTTAGTGGCAGTACTAAAACCCAAACAAACGCTTATTTTTTGCCAAACAGAAAAGAAACCTCTCTTTCCAATGTGTTTCTAATACAGACCTCTGGCATTCATTTATCCTTTGTAACAATCAAGTAAGTATTTTGTCAACTTTTAAAAAATGTAGTTGAGTAAATCAATGGCCTTAGCAGGAGAGACCTAATATAGAGCCAGTTTTTCCAGACTAGTGAAGGAACGCTGGCTCAAGTCTGGATGGGAGGAGGGGAATAAACATGGCTTTAATCCATCTTTGTGCCTCACTGGCATAAATTACAGCAGCACTTTTTCTGTCATTCCCCAAACTAGCATCAGCATGTAAAACAGACTGCAGCTTAGTTTTCAGGGGTTTACTGTGTCTGTCACAGTTAAGCTTCTGCATCTGAAGCTGCAAAGATTGGTGCTAATCTTGAGGAAGCCATATTTCATAACCCTAAATTTGAGGTTTGTTAGGAAAGAAAAATATGCATTTTAAAAAATGTATATAAAACAAGGCTTGTAAAAACCTAAATATTTTTAGGTGTCTATCCTGAAGAACTTCACCCTGCAAATTTCCATACTATATACTGCAGTAAATAGGAAATCCTGGAAATAAAATAGAACAAATCATCAAACATATATGGATTAAATACTAACAGTGTGCACTGTGATTTAGTTATAAAAACAGTCTGGCTAATTTCAGCATTTACCTGATTCTAAAATTACTATTTCAATTTAAAAATACCCAAGCCTTATACTCTACAACAGACATTGGGAAGTGATGTCTTGATAAATTTTCAAGACCCAATCACCCTCTGTTACAAAACCTTTTACTGTGAGAATACAAGGTGAGTAAAAGATGTGTTTTTCCACTCCTAATTGTGCCATATTTTTCATTAAACCAATCATAATTATTCTGAAAGGAAACTTCCTTGTATTATGAACAAAACCATTTCTTAAAAAGGATAGAGGGCATAACTATTGATGTTGGATAGAGAACACCTTCGTTTAATATGCAGATTTATTTTCTGTTTGTTCTAGACTAAAATAAAACTATCTCTACAAACTGGGTAAAAAACTGTACAATCAAATTACAATTATTGTCCTGGCAAAAAGAACTCAGCATTAGCACCCAATGTTCCCACAATATTTAAGTGGCCTCAGTGACAGTTTTCTGAAATTCAGAATTTGGAACAGATCTGACATATAAGCCAGGTTGCACTTTAAATGATTAGCACTGAACTTGTATGAGTTTTTTGTCCACAGAACCAATAAATTAATAAAACCAGACCTATTCTCTTCAATTTCTGCTAAAATCAGGTAATCTGATCTATGTAAAGCATCACTGTGCAGATCAAGGTATTTTATGATCAAGGAAAAGATATGTTTAAAAGCTTTCTAAGACACATGACATTTCAAACAGTGTCTTTAAAGTATGCATGTCATTACATACATTTGAATTGGTTTTAATCCTCATTATCTTACATAAGGTTTTTCACAACAGTTTTGACAACACTAGTAATTACACAACATGGATATCAAACCATCCATTAAGCAAGACACCTTTTTGTTTAAAATAGAAGACCTTGATTGTCACACAATTTGCACAACAAACTTTTGTGCAAATTTGAAGGTATTCTCAGGTACTGACTTTTTCATTTTGATTTTAAAAAGTTAATTTTTCCTAAACCTCAAATTAACCAAGATTTAGAATAGTTTAGACTCAACAAAAGTAAGTAACCAGAAGAATTTTAGACTGAAAAACCATGTGAAAAACTACCACCTCATTCCAAATTCCCATTTTGCTCATTCTTTCTTGTCCCACAGTATATCTGAAAGCCGAATGGATTTATGTTATTTCAAATAAAAAGAAAGACCAAGTTTCAGAGTCTAGACATAATTCCAAAAAAACTTAAGTGACTTATTTTCATTTGTTGCTTAGTTACAGCTGTGATAGCACTCCACAGGGAAAGAAAAAGCTGATCTCTTCTCAAGATTAAGAAGCTTTATGTTTCACAGGTAACACCTTACATTCCACCCAGGAAACATTGCAGTGGTTCAGTTATGAAGCACTGGCATCACATGCTATTAATTAAATGAGCTATGTAGCATGCTGGCAGTCTCAGTCAAATTCTGAAAGGCTGCAGAGTGCATTACTTAGAGCAGTTAAAGACCAGTGATGAGACCTGAATCCTGAAGAAGAAATCCTAAACTTCTAGCCAGGTGCATAATCAAGGAAAAATTACTGGACTTCACTGTAACACAAACTCTAAAATCAACTGGGGGTCTACTTGCAGCCCTGACTTGTGAACTGATGGGATTAATAACAGACCATATCCTTCTACTGAGGATGATAGTGATTTTTGCTGATTCCGTGGTGGCAGTAATTTTAATGCACTTCACATAATCATGTCCATCTGGTAAGTAACAACTTTCACATGTTAATATTTCAGTTTCTACACTGAATATTGAAGGTTCAACAGAATGAATCTGGCATCTTCCATGAAGTCAAAACTGAAGAAGTAACAATGTAAAATTGTATTTATTAGAACCCAGACTACCAGCATGGAAACAGTTTTCAAGCAGGAACAGAATACTGCCTCAATGCAATGTTCATATTATAGAATCATAGAATGATGTGGGCTGAAAGGGAACTTTAAAGGTCACCTAATCCAACCCCACTGCCATTGGTCATCTGCCACTCCTCTGGGCAACCTGTTCTAGTGTCTCTACCCTCTGAGTAAAGAATTTCTTCCTATCATCTAATTTAAATATCTCAATTTAAAATCATCACCCCTCATCCTGTTCCTACCTACCAAAGCAAAAAGTCACTCTCTCTCTTTCTTTTAATCACCCTTTAATTACTGAAATATCTATCACAATAAGGTCTCTCCAGAGCCTTCTCTTACCTAGCCTTAACAACCCTAGCTCTCTCAGCCTTTTCTCCCAGGAGAGATATTCCAGATATCATTTTTGTGCTCCTTCTTCGGACCAGCTCGAAAGAGTCCCTGTCCCTCCTGTGCTGTGACCCCAGAGCTGATGCAGCCCTGCAGGTGGGTCTCAGCAGAGCAGAGCAGAGGGGCAGAATCCCCTCCCTGGCCCTGCTGCCCACGCTGCTCTGGATGCAGCCCAGGGCACGTGTGGCTCTCTGGGCTGTGAGTGCACATGGCTGGGTCGTGTCCAGCCTCTCACCTCCAAGTCCTTCTGGGCAGGGCTGTTCCCACTCTGTGCTCTTGTCTGGGATTGCCCTGGCCCAGATGCACCAGGTTGGCCTTGTTGAACTTTATGAGGTTCACATGAACATGCTTCTCAAGTTTGTCCTGGTGCCCTTGGATAGTATCCTGTCTTTCTGTGGTGTCATCTGCACTGCTCAGCTTCCAGTCACTGCAAATGTACTGAGGGAGCACTCGGTCCCACTGCCTCTGTGATAAAGATACTGAAGAGCATCAGTCCCAAAATGTGGATGAATGGCGATGTCTTTTCAATCAAACCAAAAAATAACCCATCATGACTTCCTAACCTATGTGTCTTCCACATCTGATAAAGTTCTGTAAACTTGACTGGTTTTATGTGCAATGTCTGGTATTTTGGTGGAATGGAGTTATGATAATTTTGATTTTTCAGTTACTTGACAAAGACAATTAAGTTTTAAGCTCAAGAATGGTACTGAAGTTGATTCCTGAACTTTTTCGGCATTTTGTCTGTGAGACTATAAATAAAGGAGATCCTACATAGATATATGCTAAATTGACTTGGCAACCAGGTGAGTTTTCAAAAAGCAATGTGGTGACTTCCTTACCACAGAAAATTCCACCAATTCAAGAGCTGTCATAGCACTAGATATACTTCAGTAAGCCAGTAAATCTTGTCATTTCAGGAAGCCTCCACTTGTTTTAAAAGATCAGAGGGAGAAGAGTGTAAGTCCAGATTAAGGACATGATGTGTATTTTTATAGCAGAGAATCTGCTCCTTCCATAAAACCAATATTCCAGGTAGGAAAGTGGTGCAGTTATATTTCACAAGCACGTAAGGTTCCTAAAAGTTCAGCTGGAGTGCCCTGTTTTTAGGAGTAGACAGCCATGGTTTAATGTCAAAGTGAACAGCTTAATGTGGTAATGGTTGGTTAGTTCCAAGTGCTTCCTTCAAAATGTGAAATCCGAGACTAGATACAGCATTCAGCTAAGTCTGTCTGTGTTGAGTGGAAGGATTACTTTTTTGTTGCTGTTTTTTTCATACCTGGTTTCCATTCCTTTCTAAGCCACAAATCCTTTCATATTGAATGGCTGCCTTAATTGTGTTCTGTCCCTATACTGTTAATCACTCTTATTGGAATTTAGTAATTGCACTTCAAACTTGTATCCCATTTTTCATACTGCTACTCCAGTTTGCCACAATAACATCAATTCTGGATACTCCAATAAACATTCAAAACTTCATACTATACATATGTTCTGTAATTATATTCTTCTTTGACTATGGTTTCAACTATTTGTTATTATCATCAGAACCTGCAGTGTCACTACTACCTGAATGGGTATCACATGCATGCAACTATATGTGTTACAGTAAATCCTACAGAAGATCAGTAGCAGCAGTGTTTTGAATAAGGGTAGTCTGTGCAGTATTTTCTCCTTCAAATTCAGGTCTATCGAGTAAAACAAGTAACAAGTATAAAGTAGATCCCAGCTGGGTCTTCTGTTGTGACATATTTGGTTTTCATAATATTATCCTCTAAGCAAATGATACCCCACTGCCACTGTGATTGACCTCACCTATATTTTTGGGAAAAGTCTTCTTGGTTAAGATTCTAAGCCAAGAATGTAACTAAGTTCTGCTAGATAATCTCTACCTACCTCTGCAGTGCTCTACACAACCTTCAAGAAAAAAGAATATAGTAATGAATCTAAGTACTTCTTATTTGGATTGTAAGCAAATAAAGAACAACTAGTGATCAAATAGTACTGAGACCATCTAACAAGTCATTAAGAGGAAAGCACAAGCACTAGTTGTCAACATGAAGCCACAAGGAAAATAATGGCTGGAAGAACACAGATCAAGATTGTCTTTAGAAGGAACCCAGATGCTGTAAAATTGTGTCCACTTACTTATTGTCAGACATTTTTATTCTTTGACCCCTTCTTTGAGCAGATACCATGTTTATTATGATATTTTTGAATTCTGTAAAGGAAATTGGATTTTGATTGCTGTAGACAAATACAGATAACCATTCTTACAGAGCAGTAGAGGTTGCAATAAAATGTCTCAGCAAAGATTCTGATATCCCACGTTACAACTCAGTCTTACACATTTCTCTTTAGCACTCCTCACAACATTTCTTCAGATGTGTTCTTAGACAGTAAAGTCTGGTAATAATTATCAAACACCATACACACTGTTTACAATAGAGTCATATTTCTTCCTTTTTTATTGCATAAAAAGTAGAATGCTGCTGAAAAGTGCCCAAACGTCTGCTATGCGCCATGCCAATACAGCAGCTCAGCCAAATATGCAGAGAGAAGTTTGCCAAACAAAAGAAAACATAACAAATTGGTAATGGTTTCTATCTTGACAGAGAATGAAAATTATACCTCAATGTGTGGCCACTCATGGACACATAAAAATGTCTCAGAGGCAATCATTTTACCTCAGATAACACACCCTGACAGTAGAGCAAAGCATACTGGCAGGTTTTCCCTTCCCATAAAAATAGCAACCATGACCTACAAAATGGCCTGGAGGAACCATGTTGTTCGTGTGTATCATATATGCATGTACCATACATTAATTGCATTTCATAAAAATCAAATAAAGTGAGTTACTGTCTTTTGAGAAGTAGATTCAAATTAAGAAAGATTTTTTAAATATAAAGTCACTATAGTTATCTCAAATATTCCTATACAACAAAGGTACTAAAAATGTAAACACTTAATCCAAAATATGCAATTTAACTTTCTGAGTGCTTCACACAATAATTAATAGCTTTCAGAAGATTTTGTTACTTTCTTAACATTGTTTATAGTCAATTTGTGTAACATACATTTTACGATTTACTTGGCCTCTAAGTAAATTATTTGAAAACAGACTGCCTCATTTGTCTGTAAAGTTAACATGGACACTTACTGAGCTGCAAAATTAATGATATTAATTATTAGTCTATTATGTAGTTTCATACTAAGTACTTGTTTTAGTGCAATTCTGAATGTAGTATTGTTTTCTAAAAAAGAATACAACTTCATAACCTGAAATTACAGCACTTAATTCAGTAGGAATTACAGTGGATAGCATTACTGACTATTAGATATCAGGAGTTTCTCAGAAAGAAATAGGAAAGATATGTTTGAACTCCATAAAAGTATTTAAAAGACTGCTTGTATTACTGTGACAAGAAAATATTTGACATGAAGATCAAGTTCATAAAATGTTCATAAAAAGCTCAGATAAAGGAATCTTATAGTGGACATAGGAGGTTTAGACCAGATATCTGGAAGTATTTCTTTACCAAGAGGGTGATCAAACACTGGACAAGGCTTCCTAGAGAGGAAGTCAATGCCCCCAGCCTGTCAGTGTTCAAGGGGCATTTGGACAATGCCCTTAACAACATAGCTTTTGGTCTGCCCTGAAGCTGTCAAGCAGTTGGACAGGATGATTGTTGTAGGTCCCTTCCAAATGAAATAGTTTCTGTATAATTCTTGGAGGACTAAGAAGCACTTTGGTAGCTCAGAAGGATCTCAAAATATCAGTGAAATCCAAGGAACTAGAAATTTATATTTTATGTTATCTCTCATCCTCAAAGAATCTGAGGTAGGAAAAGACATCATGAAGGAAGAAAACACTGTTTGAAGAAGCAATAAAATAATTTTAAGTCATCTGATATACAGAAATATTGGTTGTCTTAAAACATTTGCCAAGAACTTTGTTAAAGTTTCTATTTTATTGGTAATTTTACTGTAGCTCCAATGCCTTATGTACACAACTATGAAAAAAACTGGAGGCAGAGACTGCCTATTTTGTTGGAACAGCTGTAGTTTTTGCCTTATAAACGGAGATGACATATCTTTACAAAACTTTTTTACTAAGATTTCTTTTCTTTTTTCCAGGCTTTTTTTTTTTTTTTTGCATTACACCGACTTTTAAGAGCATTTAACACCATGCAACCTAGAGTTTCAAGATCAAACTTCAAATTGTATTGATTTTTATCCCCTTGATTACCTAAGGTGGGTAGTTTGCATGAAAGATGAATATAAGACAACAGGGGTACACACTGATTCTGACTCGGAGGCATTACAGCAGTAACTTCTGCAGTGCTTTATCAACTTCAGTAATACCCCACTGCCTTGGGGTCACGCTACACTTCAGATGAGTCACACTATCTTCATCTCGTCCATCATTTAAAAATACTTTCTACGCTCAACACAGTTTTAGAAGGATTTAAAACTACAGTACATTAAATGTCATTTATCTCATGACTTATTTTTCAGAGTGCTAAACCAGTACCTTTTAGCTGGCTCCTAATCAAGCAGCTGACTTCACATTTGGTGTTTTCTGCTACTCAAATTTATGCTTGCCAGTGCGATTATGTTAGTACAGCAGGATTTGTACTGGTAAACACAGAAATCCAAAGGAAAAAAAACTCACCATCCTTCGTCATTATCTACATCAGGTTCGGAAAGCTCATTTTCAGGAGTTTCTTCAATTGCCTGGGTTAACTTTGTTTTAAATCGGTCTAACAAAGCCAGTGTCTGAAATTAAACACACGGTTTTACAGCAATTGTGTATTTCTCCACACCAACAGGCATATACAACATTTTTATTATTTTGAGAAAAAGCACAATGAAAGTGATGTTTCATATGAATTTGGAAGAAACACTTTAGAGAGGCAAGTGGGAGAGAGAGAGGTGATGGTGGGTGTGAGAGTGGGACTGCATGGAGAGCGCTGATGGAGTGAATAGGCAGGCAATGCTGAGGCAACAAAAGCAACGAGGCAGGGGCCTGTCAGGTGTGAAAAAGCACTTCTCTCACTATCTAGTGAAGTAAAAAGAAATATTTTAGGAAAAAAATACTTGTAGCTACTTACAGAATAAAACAGCTGATTAAATATCAGTGCTGACAATGAATTCTACTTTTTGGACATGCTACTGTCCTCTTTTAAAGTAAGCCACTGTATAAATTACAAACCATTCAATCCTTGAAGACCCAGTTTATCTGATATTTATATATTTTATGTTGGTGATCTTTTAAATTATGTGTGGATATAGAAAAAAAAATTAAAGTTTTTGTCTAAAAAAAATGAACCAGTTTAACTAATTCTGCAGATACAGGTTCTTATGCTGCCCACATAAAGCTCATACTCATTTAAATCTGCTGTTTTATTCTCAAATGAACATTGCCTGATCTTTCGGGGACAATGAAGTCACCAAATTGCAAATGACACCATAGTTCTTGAAGATTCTCTTGAACGTTCTCTGAAAATCACACCATAGTTCTTGTTTCTGATCATCTCAAATGGGAGTTTGATTATACAAAAGTCATATGTCTGAGCCCTGTGATGGTAGATGGGGGTTCTTCAAAAGAAAGCAAAGAGCATATGAATAATTTGCACAGCCCACAGCTTTTTCTTTTTGCTGATATTTGAGACATTCCTGAAAATGAAAGCATCAGGGAGTTAAGTGCCTAACTGAATTTATGTGGCAGGCTACATTTGATTTGTAGGTGATAGGTTGGCAACCTATGTTGTAAAACACCTCTGTATGGCTGTGTAGTTTTGTTTGGTCAAGTTTTTCAAATTTAAAAGAATAAAAACTAAACAAGAATAGAAAACAGAAATAGGAAATACCAGAAGTGTTCACTGGAATCAAATTTCCTTCTGGGAGCAATCTTAACTTGAGGAGTTTCCTGGCCTTTGAATTCTTTCAAAATTTTAGCACTGCCAAGGGCATATTTTGGAGGACTTTTTTTGCATTTACTTTCTTTATTTTCTCCCTAATCTTCTGTTTAAGGTGAGAGAGGAAAGTTTTGAGGATATTTGGGCCTGCAAATCATTCCAGTTCTATAGCTTTCCATACTATTGTAAACAAATACTGTACTTGCAACACCTGAGACAGGAAATCTTTGCTGAAGTCATCAGAAGGAAACAAATTGACCCTTTTAATATGAAATTGCGACCAAAAAAGCCACATTCCTTGTGTCTAGTCTAATTTTTTCTGGTGACAGCATTCCTGTGAAAAGACCTGATGACAGAAATAATGTTGCAATATCTTAGTAGGCATTTTTGCAGTGAGTCACTAGATGCTATACTGTGCTTTGAATAATTTTATAATTTGACCCTTGCTGAATAGGAGGACTAGGACTTCCATTATCTAGTATTTTAGGGAAAGATACCTTTCTTCCCTCTTCTTTAAGTATTGCACTGAGGATGGAAAATGGTATTGTGCTGTGGGATCAGTTACAAGGAGTGCAGGACGAGAAGAGGCTCTCCACAAGTGAAATGGATTACAAAGAACTTATTAATTATTGTTGAATAGCTGCCAGCAGAGTTGCATAAATAAAAATTAAGATCTCCTAGAATATATATCCCTATCATCTCATCTTGTTTTCTGGTGATGTCCACTACAGGACTGATATAAAATCATTAGACATGGTTTTAAGTCCCTTGATCCACACTGCCAACAGAGCTTTAGTACTTTGATTCAAAGATAATGGGATTTCGAATGTACAAAGTTTCCATAAACTTCTTAGTTTAGGGCTAAATCAGCTTGCTGCATACATAAAGGTTTGCCTAATGCTGCTTTGAAGTAACTAAGCCTCAAGTTTCAAATCTCTTCTGGATTCAACATGTGAACAGGAACATCTTTGTAGCTGAACTGACATGCACTTACAAACCAATGTGTTTGATGCACAGCACAGATTTTAAGTTGGTGGTTATTTCCACTTCATAGAGAGTTTCGTATATTTGACCATTTCAGACTTTCCTATTATAGAAAAAACAAATGTCTTTGTACAGCAAACCTTACTTTGCTCATATTTGCTTATTAAAGCCTACAGACATGCTAACTAATTGTGAATAACAACTTTAATTGTATTTAAAACAACTTACCTTTTTATAGTGGTTATAAACTATTTCTTTCATTTCACAAAAAGAAGTATTGATGAATTAACTTTCAAACTGCAATTTAAAATGTTAAAAACCCCAGCTAGAACAAATGCCAAATAGGTAAACTTCTGTCCCAGTGTTATTTTATGGCAAGGAAAGCATAAGGTGAAGAAATGAGAATTCTTACAAATGGAATCAAGGACAGCTTTTTGTGACCAGCATTTCCTTTCAGAAGATTTCAGGAACTAAACTTGGAGCCCTTTCAAACACATTGAAAATTGACATACCTGTCTACCTGGGTAATGAAAATATTTATTTTTATGAATAATAACTTTCTTGGAAAATGAAACAACAGACTTTAAAACTCTGTTTTTTTTACAAATTAAGAGATAAACATGTTCAAAAATGAACATAATTAATTTTCTGGATTTTTGTTGCCCAGGCTATCAAACTATTACCTGATCTTCACGGGAAGCTCCTTTCTTTGGCTGCTGCTTTCGCTTGTCTTCATATTTTCTCTTCTCCTGAAGGTACTCTTCAACAACACTGTTTGGAGCAGTTTCCTCCTCTGAATAAGGAAACATATTTGGTTAAACAAATTTATTTTGGTTTCATGATTTAGTGTCTTTTTGTAGATAAAATACCAAGCAAAACACTCCCATAAAACATTTCAGTTGTACTGCTTTCTCACCAGTAGAATGATTTGCTACTTGCTGAAATGAAAAACACAACACTGCACTGGGCAGAGAATGAGTAAAAAGATTTTTGTTTCAATTATATTTTACTATGGAGCCAGGGAAAGCAGGATAGCAGAAATAAAACCTCTGATGAAAACTCTTGAAATTCCTTCAACCAGATGACCTTAATTTCTGAAAACTTTTCATGTAGCAGTTGAAATGTTACATGTATTAATATTCTGTGACTATTATTTGTTCAAAAGTAAACAAATACAATTTATAGAAAAATTTTGCAGTTTTCCTCTTTTGTAAGCTGAAGTAGCTACAAATCAAGTCCTTGATTTTGCAATATAGAAAAAACTCAGTAACATTTACATTTTTAACAGAGTCCATGTTGTCAATCACAAATAAACTATTGTTTATATAACTCTTCAGGAATAAAACTCTTTTTTATAAAGTGATATATGGATGAGTCAGGAGCTACTCTTCTTTGTCTTTTGTTAACAGTGTTTTCACTGTAGAGTATTCACTGTCCTGTTAAATTATTAATGAGTAAATTATTCATTAGTAGTTTATTAGAACAAAAACTGAACTGGAAATTGATCATCACCATACATTCACATTATTTTCTCCTTCTTGGAATAGCATTAAGACATTGTACATATTGATTTATTATACTTAAAATGTATGTATACATATTTACACAACTGTTATTCCTGGTAACAAACAGAAGAATAAACCTCCTGGATGTCCACTGCAAATGATGAACATTTGCAAATGAAAACATTTCTGGAGAAAACTGTTTCAAGAAATTTCAGGATCTATGGCCTGGTGAACTGTCAGTCTAAATGAATTTGCTGTTAACACGTTTTTTAGACAACTGCTGACAGCTATACAGAAAAAGTTTCTGATTCCAAACTAAATTTCTCTTGCAACTTAAGTTTTCTATGAAGTTTATAAACACAGCAGTTTTTAATAAAAATAAATAAATTTGTAATTATATAGCTACATATAAAATACTAGTTTACATATTTCTACAAATAAAATGTCTTATTTTCTTTTTATCTTATTTTCTACATTGCACTTAAAACACATTTAAACACTTTCTGCATTGCATTTAAAAGGTACCAGGGAGAATAATCAAACATACTTAATACCATTCAGAGCTGGGTTTTTTTGCTGTTTTCCAGTTGATATGCTGGATATAAGCATGAACAAAGTATGGCAGGTATTAGCAAGACAAAGAAAGAAAACTCCATCTTCCAGAATGACCAAAATATATAAATGCATACACACACACATTTAGCGATGATTAAACAGCTGCATGAATGAAATAAAATCAGCCATAAAATTTCATGAGCATAATATTAGATGAATGAAGGAGAACAGAAGTTCATGAAAAAACTACCACATACAGTGAAAAATCTCGGTATTTCCCCCTATTATGTCAATCTTTTTTACTAATTAAAAATCTTGTTCTTAATTCAAGACCAACCCCTTGTCAAAATAATACATAATAATAATACTAAAATAATTAGTTTTTACATAAATGCAAGTACCTAGACTGTTGACTATCTGGAAACAACATAGTGTCTTCTTTTACTAACATTTAGCCCCTAGATAAATAATTTGAAGTACAAAACCGTCTGATTCCTTACAAAAAACAACTTTTCAGGTGAAATTTACCTAACTGAGTGCTTTGAAGGGAATAACGTTTACCCGATTATCAATATAATGTCCCACCTATGACAAGCAAAAGAACTGAAAAGAGTGTTCTTGAACATATTTGAAAATACCAGCCACAAACTGGTATTTGATATACATACACTGAATTTAAAGATGTGATTCTTAGTCATATAGGTATTTGACTAAAATTTAGTTTAATGTAGTGCAGCTCAAATACAATTCTTATACAAAAAGGGTAAAATTTCCCAAAGCTGTGTGTTTGTGTGCTTTTATCACACTCCTATGTGTGCCACTTACTGTTAATACAAGTAATTTAAATTTCAGTTGAAGTCTTCTTTTGATATTATTGTTTCCTGGGTCTCTGTCTGTCACAAGTTTTCTAATCCTCAACTTCATGCTCTCTGCCTCCTAGGAAAGCCTCTTCATAGCTGAGACAAAAGATAATCAGATCCACTTGAACTAACTTCAGAGTGACTCAACTGAAAGAGTTGTGCACTTGTACACACCACATTTTTTTAACTTTCACTAAAATGACTTAAAAACATGCTTGCATTTCTTCACCTATAGTCTTACAACCTCTCACATATCATTTAAAGCAAGCAACAAAATAGGAAGGACTTTCAAGAGCCCTTAAGCCAATGGGTTATCAACATTTTAAAACTTGAAAACTCCAATGATTACAAAATCACAGAGTTCTTTTTAATAGAAATTATATATTTGGTTTTTGCTAAGCAGGAATTTTTTGATAAAATTACTTTGTGTCTGACTGGTAACTAGCAAGCAAGGAAAAAAGTCCAGAAGAGAGAGACTTGGTGGGAAGAAACCTTTTAAAATGTAAAAGTAGATTGCTGCCTACTACTTCTTATCTCTCAATCTGCAACCAAGATTCCCTGCAAGACTTTTGCAGTTGAATTGAAAGTAAGAGGAACAACAGCACTGTATGATGGACTTGACCTTCATATCAAGCTTGACAAATTTAGGTCCAGCTTGCTCATTAAGTAAAAGTACAAGGATCGTGACTTTGGTATTAATCTCCTTAATCCAAGAGGATTTATTCAGACAAAAATTAATGAAAAATTACATGGATACACAGAAGTAAAATAACAATTAAATTCAATTTAGCTATTACAAGATGCAGAAGATAATTTAAGTTACAGGAATCTTGTTCCCTAGGAGGATGTCATCACAAACAAAGTGTAAACAGCATAAAGCAAAGAATTTCTCTTTAGTTTGAACAAGCTGTGTATATTCCATCCGTAAGGAAGGTGAAGGGGAAGAAAAAGAAAACAGATAACCTTCCTTATTGAAAATACATTTCATCCTACTTTCAAAATAATTTATAAGTACATTGTTATTTATGTAAGCTAGCTTGAGTTACAACCAAGAAAGCCTTCACCTTACTGGGTCAAAATAATTTCTTTCAGACAGATGTTTCTATCCTGAAATTATGGCAAATACATGCCAACATGATGATGCAATCTAACTTAAAACTTTGAGTTTGGGACATGGTTTACAATGATAGTCTGAAACTACGGAGGAAATTCTGAAGTCTTTAAAATAGAAAGGAAGATACTGATTTAAAAAAAATATGAAAGACCTTATTTTGCTCACACTTAAATACAACAGTTCAAATGATGTCTGTTTTTAACCACCAAATGGAGGAAGTAAAACAAAGGCAAAACTTGATCCAAGAGCATTAAACTGAAATGAGTGGATGGTTTAGGGATCATCAATTCCTTATAAGAAATGAAGAAGAAAAGAAAGCTTGGTAATTTTAAGCTTAATTCCTAAAGCATCTGGTACATTTAACAACATAACAAACTTTCAACACAAGATGTATCAAAAGTGTTCGGTTTTTAGAACTGCAATTTTATCTTCCATTAAATGAAACCAAGAAATATGAATTCCAATTCAGTTGCCTGTGGTAGATCAGAACAGCATGATCACTGCTTATGCTCACATCGATACTAATCTTGAAGACTGGGCTCCATCCCTAGCACTGCAGGTGGGGTAACTCTGCCATAACAGGCCCACCAATTGTGGCACAGATAAGGTACAATTTCACTGCAGGTCTGAGAGTATGCATACAATTTGTCACAGTACAAACTTTTTAAAACAAATCTTGTAGTAATTACTTTTTTTGAATTTGAATCTGTATGCAATTCTACAGATTTTATTTCCTTTTAAGAAAGAGATAATGAAGCTGTGCATAAAACACTTGTTGGAAAATGAAATTAATTTGGTTTAGTGAAAATATTACCAGAAACACACATGAAGGGTAGATAAAATACATATTGTGACAGAGAAAAACACATGCTGATTCTGAAGATTTAATGTAACCATAAAAAAGCAAGAGCCTATAGCATTGAAAAGGATCAATGAAAGACTTATGATTTTTCTTTGATGAGATACAGCTAGCATGAAGATATTTACACACTTAAATATTTTATAGTACAAAACATTCTGGATATGCAAAACTATTAACTATTGTAAAACATTAACTATTGTAATGAAATTTTCATATGTAATCGTAAGGTTATGCAGAACTGAGGTAAGATGACAAGAAGGATGTACAAAGATGCACACATAAAAAGGTATCCCAGTTTATTTAGCAGGGATTATGTATGTTTGAAATGTGGCAGGCCCATAGATTTTCTTCAGTATCCAAAATGTATTCTTTAGCAACTCAGATGACACACTTCATATGATAAAAGACCTACTGGACAGAAATTCCACAAAATTCATGGCATAGCTACACTAAATACCAAAGGGTCAAAAAAACTCAAAAACTTATTGTTTGAAGAGAAAGTAATTATGATTGAATGTTTTTTGTGCATTTAAATAAGAGATCTAGAACACATTCCTGTATTAGTTCAGTGTATTCCACTTTCAGGTCATCAATATTCAGTTTATATTGCAGTTTTTGGAATTGTAAGAGTATGCAGTAGTCATTTTAAAAATCTTACTGAGACTGAAATCTTAAAAAAAAGAAGTTGTTTTTGCTCCAAACCAAATAAAATCCTCAAAAATTATAAAAGAAATTCTAATAGGCCATAATATTTCAGGAATTAAAACAGAATTCCTATCAGAATTTAGAAATACATAACTTAGAGACACTTTGGTTAATTAATAACCAAAACAAATAACTCACTTCTTCCAGAATTCGGAAAAAATTAATACATCTTTAAATATTATGTATCTGAAACTTAAAATATAGTTTAGTGGAAAGTAGTATAAAAATTAATATACCACAAAAACAATATGAAATAACTTTATGCTTGAGAGAATTTGTAACATCCTCTCCTGTGTATTTTTGCTTAGGACTAGTTCTACTTATGGTTTTCTTTGCATCTTCAAGAACTCTTTAGTTCATGTTGCTATAGCTCTGGCCTGCCTAAGATCCTAAAGAGGTACTATTTGCCAAGAAGTTAGGTAAGAGTCAGGAAATATTTAGCAACTGTGAACATCTGAATAGATTTGCTTACAGAATGAGCTTCCATGGTTGGACTGATTACTATATTTTCAGTTCGCTACAGTGAAAAAAGCAACAGTTCTAGAACAAAATTAATAGTTCTTTTAGCCAACTCAAATAATAAAATGTTACAAGTAATTCCTAGAGGTTCAAAACACTTATCTGAAAGACCACAGCAGATTTGTAAAACAGTGTGAACTGCAAATCTCTAGTAAATGCTTCCTGGACTTTGGTGGCACATGGTCCTAGTCTAAAATACACTTAATTTTCAAATGTTGGTGGATTTTGAGTACATGCTTAAGATTGTTACTAAAATCAAAGATGGTTTACAATGAGGTTTTGTCCCCTTTTCTTCTGCAGAGAAACAAAAGGAAAAAAGTATTCACTTTAGCAGGAATGGGACTGCAAAGGTATGTTTGGTCTTAGGACATTAAATGCAAAAAAAATGTGAACAGTGGGAGAAAACAAAGTTATGTAAAGATGACAGATGGATACTTTAATACAATGCAGCTCTACTTGTACACTGAAAAAAAATCTTCATTTATCCTGCAAAGTTACCAAACCATCAAAATTTGGATTTTGTTATTTTCAGAGTGTTCTGAAGGGCCCAACACCCTATTAAAGTCCCAGACTTCAAGAAAATATCTTTCCATGTAAGACAGTGCTTAATTATTTGAGTGCCCCTGACATTAACCAGACTTTAAAATAAAACAGAAATAAAACATAATGTTATCCTCACTTGATTTTGAGAATTTTCTAAAAATCTTAATCATTTGATTACCATATCACAATTAAAAAAAAAGCAGAAATTGCCTCAATACTACATGCCTCTGTAGAATTCTTAGCCTTGAATGTTGGTTTTTACATTAGTTATTAGATTTCCCTATTCAGACAGTATTTTATAGCTTTTCTGTTTTCTCATGTATGACAATTAAATTTCATAGCCTACAGACTATTTGTCCATTTACAAAAATGTTCTAACAAGAAAAACTAAAATATTACTTCTTAAATACTTTTACTATTTAAAACCGACATATAATTAACTGGGCAGATGCTGTATATCTGAAGCAGATTTCACTGAAGTACATTCCCAGGTTTACTCTACAGAACTTTGAAATTTCAAAAAGATATTTTTTGAATATTTGACCAAGTACTTCAAAATGCTGAACTAATTCCGCACTCAAATGATAGTGTTTGATCTAATTTCTGGCATCAGTACAACATGTTACACAGAAGAAAAACATCTTATTTAAAGTAAGGTCTTGACAGCAGTCTGGCATAGTCAACAATACTATTTACAAATTGGAATACTGGTTATAATCAAACATGTACGGGGGGAATTATTTTTTTTCTCTGCCCTCTTGAAACAATGTAAACACTTAAATTTTCACTGTCCAGTCTTTCTTAATTAATCTGATCTCCAAATACAGAAAAAATATTAGGTAAACATAATATGAACAATTCGAAGAAGTGATACAAAATGTGATGCCAATACTAATAAAGATCTGTGCAGTAGACTTAAAATAGATGTTTCATGCCGCTGACCCTTCCTTAGCATCCTCTCAGAACAAGACCCAGTCTTGTCCAGTATGACCTAAGCCTTATTCTAACCATTCTGTGACCTTTAATGAAATTCTCCCACTCTGGTTGGAAGTTCTGGCTGTGATGTAGTGTTTATTAATCAAGCACAGAAACCACACTAATGTACATAGCCTGTGAACTAACATTTTTTCCTAATGCAGCCAGCATAAGGCATAGGCAGACACAATGTTAGTGTCTGCACCATCTGCACAGGCATACCTGATACAGCATGACAACTCACTCCCCATCTCAAACCCCCCAAGAGGATAGGCAGCGAACAGTGGAAAAATCTACTGCTACTTAAACATCAGTTTCCAGATAGAAGTATTTTTAAAATAGGTACAACTTCTTATATATAAACTAATGTGGAATAGGTAAACTATTATACGTTTAGCAGACTGCCTTCCATGTTGATAGCTCTACTGTACTGATGAAAATTCAGGCTAATAAATATAAAATTACTAAGTACTTTTAACTTTAGGGCAAAATTACTTATTTGGTACAACACTTGCTGTTCATTATATTCAAGATAAAGTCTTTCTAAAGTCTATTCTATTATTCCTCAGTTGTAAATTCTGTTTCACAATAAAGGCATGCTTCATTCCTTTGACTTGACATTTCATGCTTCCATACCCTCTCTACATAAATTACACATATCTTGAAGTATCTTCTAATAAACTTGTCCAAATAGCTACTTTTGGGTGGCTATTTTACGTTTGTCCATTTTTATCAAATTGTTCATTATCCTTTTTGGTGGCACAATACTCAGAACTGAGTGCAGTAATACAACCATACTTTTACGGGTACTTCGTTTGTAGCAACAACCACACAGGGACAACCACATCACAACGTAAATTCACATTCAGTTCATTTTCTAGTACAAACCTGAAATCTTTCACTATATTTGCATTAATAATTTTATCCTTCACTACTTGCATCTTTAACATCCATTTAATTTTACCTTAAATTTTAAAACGTTTATTTTTAAGATTTTTAGTTAGGTACTCCACTGACTAGGTCAATAGCTTCTTTCCTGCCATCCATCTTTCTCAACAGGTACTGGAACAGACCCTCCCATCACAAAAAGGAAAGCCAGTATTATTCAAGATTATTTGTACCATTAGCTGTAACCAACGTAACTGCACTTTCAACTGATTTTTGGCCTGCCTGTTATTTATTTCAAAGAAAATACCACCCCCCACCAACCCTGGTATACAAGCTCCCTTTGCTTGAATAGAAGGTATCCTTCCAAACTGCACCATAGCAGTAACTATTGCCCAAGTATTACTTTATTCTGTCACTGTAAAGATGAATTTCCTCAAATTACAATGTCCACTGCCTGGCACCAGAACAGGGATAAGCTTAAGCAATAGTGTAAGCACTGCCATACATGCATGGCACTGTTCAAGATAATTTATCATATATGCACAAAAGGATGACACTTCACCTTTGCTATACTCTACTCACAGCTCTTTTTTTACATGGCTAGGGACAGCATTCATTATTTTGCCAGTGAGAGCTGATATTCATTCAGTGATTACTAGAACATTTTCAGAGTCAATGATTTTTAACATTTGGTGCCATATTTCATAAACAAATTCATGATAATGTATTTTTACTTTGTCAAAATGCTAATCAAGCTTACACATTATTCAAGAGAGTCCACAAATTTTTCTAAATATTTCTAAATTTTTCTAAAATTTTTCAAGATTTTCTACCACTGTTGTAAATTGTGTGTTATCTGAATTTTTTAAAAAATAGTTTTATATTTTCTTTCATATTTCTATGGTATTGAGAACTGAGCTAAGAATCCACTCTAAAAGGGTGTCTTGCAACTCCACAGTGTTTAAAGACACTTCTTTGTTTCTTCAGTTTGTCTAATAAAGGGTGTTTCTTCCTTCTGGAGTAAAATGTACACCTTACATACTATTATAAATGTAGCAATTTATACACATTTTAAAAGCAACAGAATATAAAAACTGTCTGACAAAGAAGTCAGCTGAAGATCCAATTTTGTTAAGGTTTAAGGAAAATAAATATGGTAGTGACTCTGTGAATTTGAGTTCCATCAGTTTCTTACGATATATGAAAGTCTGAAGTCAGTAGCTTTGAGTTCAAAATTAACCATCTGCATTTAAGAACCTTTCCAAGTCAGAAAGTCAGAAAGACCTTGAAAGTCAAGAGGTCACAGCATGGATGTAACTAAACAACACTTAGAAGGATAAATACTACCTGATTTAAAAACAAATGCTACCTATACAATTTCCTTACATACTGGCATCATTACATTACTACTATCCCTAGGGAAAGAAAAAACAACACATTTCAACAATAGCCCACATTTATGTACATTTATAAAACACAAAACCAAAAAACCCTTTAAAACCAAACTGTTAACTGGAGATTTATACAAAACCTCTTACCTTCTTTCTCTTTGGGTCTTAAAGCTCTTTCTTCTTTTTTGTGCTTTGCTTCCAGCAGTTCTCGTTTCAGTTGCCGGGCTTCCTTCCGTAGCTCCTCACTGCAAAGAGAAATATTTACAAGAATAGATGTACAACTACTCAGAAGAAACAGAATCAAAGTAAATGGGCAGTAGATTTTTGACACAAACAAAGGGAAGGTATGGACTCGCTGATGCTAAGAACATGGCTTAAAAATCACTCAGGACCTCAGAACGTCTATATTTTCATTAGCAGGGATAACAAAAGAACATCAGCAGACATCTTACTTTAAGACCCCATCAGAGACATGTTAAGGAAATGAATAATAAAACAAGGAATCCCCATTTGAATTTTAACATTCTATTAGCCATGAGAAGCACAGGAAGAGAATCTGAAACAGAGGTACTGCCAAATAAGTATTTCATGTGTTATAAAATTCAATTTACTCAAGTAATAAATCTTAGTATTTTTCCTGGATTTTTTGGCTGGACAAACAATGCAGTTGTTCAGTGACAAAGACATGAAATGTATGTAAGCATATATTATTAGATATGAAAATTAATTCATTCTACAAATACCTCATGTGATAACACTAAAACAAAGGAAGTTAAAATTTTCAAATTATTTTGCCAATATGAAACGAAATACTTTTCTTCTTAGAATCACAATTTTTAAGGGACCTCTGAAGATCAGACAGTCCAGGTTCCATGTTTAATTGAGGGCCAAATACAGGAGGATGCTGAGAGCACTGTCCAGTCAGGTTTTCAATATCCAAAAATGGAGAGTCCAAAAGGTCTTTGGGCAACTACTTCTTAACCTCCCTCAATGCAAAAAAAGCTCTTCTGTAAAGTGAATTTAAATTTTATTTCAATTCATGCTGATTTGCATCCATCTAATGGTTACCTGTGGAAAAGAACTGGTAATTAATTAATATTTTTCTGATGTTAGAATTTGTATTTTGCACTTTAAAATTAAAAAAAAAAATAAAATTAGGTTCTGGTTGATTTAGATTTCTTCATGATCAATGAACTCCAGAAATTATTACATTGTAGGAACGTGACATGCAAGCATTTTTTCCCTGCAGTTGTTTTATGTACCTCAATTTTCATCTGTAATACCACTACTGACTACACTCTTTTCTACGCAAAAGACTCGGAACTGTTGGGTGATGACAAGTTTTGATTTTCATTGTCATTTGTATGTACAAACACAGAAAAGCACTTGCAAAAAGCACTAGCAAAGAAAACTATCACTGTAAAGTTATTCAACCAACCACATCAGGGAGTCTTTATTTTCTACAGCATGGCAGAAGCTACACTAAGCAAGATTAACAGCTTTTACAAAAAAACTACAGTTCTGTTCTTCTACCTGAAAAGAAAATCATAGGGGAAAAAGAAATAAAGAGAGATTTTGATCGAAGTTATCTTCTTTGCTTTTCTATAAATTGGGGGTAAAACTGTAAAAAACTGCATTACTATTACAGTATATTGCAACATTTTCTTATTGAAGTTACAAAGCAGGAACAGCACGTGTCAATAAAAGGTTCTATGCTTAAAATATTTAGAGTAACATACACTGACAGCAACACAGAGAGAGTGGATTACAAATGGTAATTCAAATTGGGACTAAGAGTCTTAACACATCTGAGGTTTCCTGTAAGGGGGATCCACTTACTCTTTTAGTTAGCTAAACACTATTGCAGCATGAACAATGAACTAGCTGGTGACTATTATTCAGCTCCCCCTCACCCTCTTTTTCCCCAGTTAAAAGAGGTTTTTGTACAGAACACAGAAAATCTTAACTCTTAGAAAATCTAACTCCAAAATATTTTTTCAAGCCCTTTCTATGATCAGTACTAGGTCAATAAACAACCTTGATACTTGGCTCTTTACAGATTCCACACTTGGCATATTTTTTATTTCTAGGCTTACTTTGCCATATTAGGTTGGTGAGAAAGGCAATCATTTCCTCTTTGATGCCTAGGTCTTTGCACGCACTAAATTTGCATTCAGGTTTCATGTAACATAGCTGTTAGTTTGTAAACAACTATGTAAGTGCCTGCTATCCCTGGAAAGTTTCTGTCCCTGTAATGGAGCTCTCTGCTCCATCCTTGTCTCATTGCTCCTTTGCTTCCACAGCTACAGCAGGTTCTCCTCTTCCTCTTGCTTTCTGCTTCTTCATGTTTTTCCAAGTTTCTGCAGCCTGGGAACTTCTACTCTCTACATGTAGAGATACTGTCAGAGCAGACGTAACCTTCCTCTGCAGAAGACTGAAAAGGATCTAGCTAAATGGTTCATTACACCAGAATTTTCAGATTCTACTCAGAACAATAAAGTGATTTTATCTACAAAATTTATAGTGATATTCCATTTGAATTTCTGGTGCAGCTCTGCCTTGGTTTGATAGGACTGTGAACAGTGAACCGACAGGAACTCAAGATGTTAAGAACTATAAGTACTTAGGCAACTTTGTGCTGAAATCAAGTCGCACCCTGAAGACATCAAGGCATCAGCTTTCCTAGTAAACCATCGGAATGCACAATGAAGAAACAACAACTCTACATTGTTACTTATGGCTACCACTCTGGCTTCTCTTTAGCAGATTAATTCATACTCTTTTTAAAAGAAAGAATGTTCTCGTAATATACACTTTAATAACTTCTTTTTAATCCAGAACTCCCTGAAGAATGTCCTCAGTCCTTCTGAAAATGAATTTGGAATCAGAAATATTGATGGGTTTCAGCTTTCCCACAAGTCTCTGCTAGTGGTGGGCTTGGTTTCTAACTCAAAAAGGAACACAAGGTCAACACTGTATCAAGCACTCGTTTTCTACAATGACTCTCCGGTCACCTCTAGGACATTTCTTTCCAAAATGTCATTCAGCAGTTGCACTGTCCTGCAGCTTGATTTCCAGCTGTAAAACATATCATTTAGTTATATTACAAGTATATTTTTATTGTATTGTGCCAACTTAGGTATTACATTCAAATTATTTGTAATATTCTGTTCACATGTTTATTCTAAAAAAATAAAAAAAAAGGATGTCACTGGCTTTCAAATAAATGCTTGACATAAATCTACCTGTACTATAAACACTGCAGAAGTTCAGCTCTTTCTCTAAATCAAAGAGTCAACACTTTCTGAACCTGTGTCATATAATCCCTTGCCTCCTGTTTTCCCAAAAGGAAATACAATTATCTACTACCTACAAAATCACACTAACTTGCATTAATAACTTTGGTAATTTCTTTTTCTTCTGAAAAGTGTAGGAAACCTTTTTATTATACCTGGTTATGAGTGAAGGAAGGCTAACTTGCCTTCATTTCTTTGTATCATACCTATCATGATGAAATAGTAGTTCTGTTCTTTGAATTCTTGTAGTTTTCTAACTTTTATTAAAATGAACACTAGTAAAGAAGAAAGCATTACAATTTCATTACGATTTCTTACATTTAAGGTAGCCAACCCTGTTATCTGAAAATGTTTAATTTTAAAAGATGAGGTAGGAAATGTTTGGGAACTACCCTACTTGAAAAGGACTGGGAGAACACGGTTATGACCCATCAGTGTGTACTCTCAGCCCAAAAAGCCAGCTGTGTCCTGGGCTGCATCAAAGGCAGGGCGGCCCCAGAGAGACTGAGGTTATTTTCTGCAGTTATCTTCTTAATAACATATATTCTATGCTTCAACTTTCTAATAAGTATATATATAATTTTTCTTTTGTAATTTAGATCAGAATAATACTCAGTTAATAAGAAATAAAATCAGCTGAAATTTAGCCAAATATTTTAGGTTAAATGGATAAAATTGCTTCTAAGTGCCATGTACTGAAGGTGTTTTTCTGAAAGTAATTAAGGGTCTTCTGAATTTACAAAGTAAATTTACTCAAAAAAGAGAAGTTCTGTATTTGACTTCACTTTGGCAAAAGAAAAGAGAACTGATTACAGAAATAAACAGTAATTGTGACTTTGATGTAAGTGTTCATATGATCATACTTGCTATGCACAAGTCCAAAACTATTCCTTCTTCTCTACATGCACATATAAGCCTCTTTGTACTTGTAGGCTTCTGCACGCATGTATATAAACCATAACTACCTGTGTTTATTTAAGCATACCAAGTTTCTAACAAATAAAATACATATTATATACAGACACAATTAAGACCTAGAGAGGCCCAGTATGTTATTTAACTGTGATTTAGGGAAAAAAAAGAAAAAGGCTGCATATATTCAAAACTAATTCAGCTATTCCCATCCAGTGATGACAAATTTCAGGAGATGCTAAAATTAATTTGATGCTGTATTCCAATCAAAAAGTGCTGGAAAACTTTGCATTCTATGCATTTCTAAATTTACCCCAACTCCAGTCTAAACTTCCCTACAATTTGGAGCATTTGCTACTCCCTCCCTAAACTCCATGTAAGACCAAAGAGAGGCCCAAACTCCCTGAGGTTACCCTAGCATACAGTCATTCGCTGATGCTGGTACAACCAATATTAAACAAGACCACAGTCTTTTAAAACTGAAATATTTAGGTGGTGGCAAAACAATACAGATAGCTTCACAGTTAGAGCATTTACTGAGTTAAATGTAAATTTATAATGGAGGAACTATTCAGACACTGAACAACAGAAAGATTCAGGGCATCTTCATCACTGGGCCTGAAGTTTTTCTAAAATTCAAGTAATGGTTGAAACAGGAATTAATTCAGGGAAGTGTTGTAGTAATGAATAAATTATTATTTTTGATGGCATAGCATGCTATTTTCCCCTCTCCTTTTAATATTATAATTACATTGCTTGTATTTTTAAAAGACTATTTCCTTCCATTTACCTTTGCTGCCTTCTCATCCAGTAACATCAAAGGAAAATAACTAACTGGTTATCCTTAAACAGTAACATTATGTAGGAAGTGTTGTTCCAAGTAAGCATAACAGAACAAAGAAAACAACCTAAAATACCCACATTAATTTTATAAGCAATTCCAGAATGTTATAAATAATAAAAGTATATCAAGATTATTACATATGTTTAATTTTTACAGGAGCAGAATCCTATAACATCTTAATAATATAAAGTTATTACTGAAGTACTTCAACATTGTTCATTTTAATTTCATAGCAGAAGAGATGATTTTAATTCAATTTAGATAAACCAAATAAAAACCAAGCTATATTATCTTTTCATCATGTAAACTAATAGCCTGGAAGGAAGTCCTGGATTCAATCCCCTCCTATTACAGGCAGCCACATCTTTCCCCAAACTTATTAATTCCATTAATAGCACATTTCATGTTCTCGTTCTTATATTTATTAATGATAATTTTCAATGCCCATGATTTATATGGAAAGGTTATTCTAGAACTGACAAGCAGGCACCTTAATAATACCAGAGACAATAAGAATGAAAACAGAAATCTCTGTTCAGATAATAGCTTTGTCTTCTGCTAGACACTTTTGAAAAATGCATCAAATTCTGTTTGGGAGTTCCAATTCTAAGTTAAAATACAAACAGTATTTTCAAACAGAGAACCCCAATGGCAAAACAAAACAATATAAAATGTCATGTTTGCACAACTAGCTGATTTGCAGAATGTGTGGAAGAATCAAGGTGAATGTTCTGCTCTACAGTCAGTTTGGAAGCCTTTTCTGATATTCCCCCTTCTGCTCATTGGGGTATCTGTGAACATGCAATTCTTGGAATGGATAGCAGATTTCCCATTTGGCATGTACATCTAAGACTTTTCTGGGGTTCAAGAATCTTATTTTTGTCTGGACTGCATTACTCTTCAACTCTGGTACTGCAAGAATTTTATAACTGTAAATATGAGAATAAAAATTATGGATTTGGAATATGCACTTTGTCTCTCTGCCAGCCTGGTTTTGCTGTAGAAGTCAGACATATGTCTGTTTTCTGCAAACAGTGTATTGCAACTGTATCTCAAATAAGATGATGATATAAATATGGTGGCCGACATATTCAGCAGTCTTGACATTGGAAAACTGTAGACGAAACATTTTAATATAGCTGCTGTGTCCTGTACAGCCACCTGTGTTAACAGTAAGGATGAAAGGTAATCTTGTTTTTGACTTCAGCAGTAGCTGGTATACTACAGTTTGCAATTAGTATTCCAATTCTGTGTTTTAAAAATAAAATGTTAAAAACTTCTACACTGAATTAATTAATTTATGGATGAATCACCACTATTTATATATTTTGTTTAGGAAAGATTTCAATGATGAAATCTAAAAGGACTGGCAAGTTTATTAAAGACTATATGGCCAACTGTTACTGTCTTTTCACTACCATAAACCTGAGTGTAAAAAGGTGCATCACATCACTAACACTTCAGAAAACTGGCACTCTATTTTAATTATAAAGACTGAACTGTACACTATGTGGTATGTCAGCAGTCCCAGTACTGTACAGTGAATTCTCACAGGCTGAAACTGAGGAACAATGTTACCATTTGACTCTACTGAAAGAAACTCAGCAAACAAGGCCCATAAGCTGAACATAAAGTACAAACCTGTGTAAGAAAGATACTAATGAAGAGGCAATATATTTCATTATGGTTTCTAACACAGATGTAGAAGGAAAAAACCCCACAGGTTTCAGGGCATACAAGCTTTTCAGCTAGTTTATTCTTCTCCACAGTTTACTTAATAAAAGATATTAGCTTTCACTACAAACTTTCTTTGTTTCAGCCATCAGTTACACTGCCAGAAAATGCAGATGTATGCATGAGGGTATGTGTCGAAGCATCTATCATATATTAAGCCTGATTTTATGTACTATGTGGAGACCAATAGCATCTTTCATCCAGACCAATGCTGTATCTATCTGGATTGCAAATGCCTAACTTAATGCTTTACAGAAGTAGGGCTTGCGTGTGTGTTCCCCCCCCCCCATCCCCAAAAAGAAAACAGCCCAACAGAACTGTTGCAATTAAGAGGTTTTCCTCTTACTCTGTCACTTCTGAATGATGGCCTACAGGAGGAATTTTTGGTTTTGTTCCTTACTGTATGATTCTTAAATTTCACCCTATTTCTATCATTCAAGCTTTTGAGATCATACAATTTTGCATTAGGATATTCCTGTCTCATTAATATTACTTTCCAACTTCACAGTCCCTACAAACATCTATTAAACTGTGGTGGGGTTTTTTTTTTCTAGTATTTAAATTATTACTGAAAACCTGGAATTACAACTAGCCTTAAATTTAACTCAAAACAATACCTTTCAATATGCTTCACATTCTCTTTTGACCAACTTCTTACTTATTTTGCAGTTCTTGTTCTGTATTTTCCTCTCTTTAATTTTAACCATCTCCTCCAGATTAATCTCAAATAAATTTTATCATGAATATTTAGTCTAGAAAAAAGCCCGTGGCTCAGGAAATACCTACATGCAGGTTAATTTATCTGAATCTTTTTAAATAAAACAATTAAACATGTTTTTTCTATTAGCCACTAATAACCATCTTTAATATTCTTATTTTCATATATAGATTATTGTCTTATATTGTTCTACTATCTTAGGGAAAGCAAACCAAATCTGTAACTCAATATGAAATCTTAGAAGTGTGGTTTCACCAGGAAAGTCAAACAGGTTCTAGTATCTTAGATAAAACTAATAAACCCTTTAGAAATAGCAAGGCTATACTCAAAAAAAAAATCTAAAAAGTATTACTTGCAACGCAAAGCTCACAAAAAAATCGACCATAAAGACAAGCAATTAGTGTGACAAGCAAGCAGTAAAATAATTTTTAGAGGAATTTTGCCTCTACAAACCTAAAGCTAGAGCTGTCTGAATGGATTGTAAAAGGTCTTATGTTAGAAAGTGTCTTAAAGGGACGAAGATGAATTTTAAAGAGGAAACAGCTGAAAGTTTAATGCTAAAATGACTGAATTAATTAAAACAAGAGAAGTAAAAGAAGTAAGAGGTCAACAGGTCACATGGGATTAAAAGCAATAATAAAGTGAAATAACTGCTGATTAAATGACTGTTTTGTGTCAGCTTTCTCAAAAGGAGATTCCAGGGAGTAACTCTCCAAGAACCTGATCTGATTTGGACATAAATATGAAACAAGAACAGAGAGAGAGGGGCCAGAAGGGTAAATTTCAACCAACTTTAAGTGTGATAAAGTTCCAGAGTACATCCTCAGAAAGGAACTCAGAAATGAGTGTTTCATTAACTCACCTTAAAACCAGTGCTGTACCAATGGCCAGGTAGGAACAAACACTTCATCTCTAGAACAAAAGGGATGACCAAGCCCAGCACAGTGGATGTCTTGACAACTTATGTTTGAAGTAACTAATCAAGTAAATAAGTAAAAATAAACTTGAACAGTGAGTCTCTAAGTTTTCTCACTAATCCAGTAATTTCATTCAAACTGACTGGTGAAGGTGTGGATGAACAAAGTCATAGACAACAAGATGAACAACTTTATATTTCCAAAAAGCCTATAGTATGTGCCTTTAAAAGAGAGAGAAAAGGGTGAAAAGTGGATTGAAAATAAAGCACAGAGTGAAAAAAATTAGCTAGGCTAAGACAAGAATAAGCAATTATATTGCTTATTTCGGAATAACTAAATTAATACTTCAAGTTAAATATTCTGAATAAATAGAGTGAGATACATTTCCAGAAGATCCAAAATCAGGAACTCAGACAACCCCAGACAAAATACGGCGATTTCTCATGGTTTTGAATAAAATTATCTTACAAAACTGAAGAATATCCTGCAAAGCAAAGTCCTTCTACTCTTTACAAGGGCTGTTACTCTAAAGTAACAGAATAAGTTAATGAAAAAAGCCTATGAACTTAACTAGCAACAGCACAATGAAGATCTCTACCAATCTGTAGTTGTGGAAAACAATAACAGAACATGCATATTTATTAAGGAGAATAAACCAACAATTATTATAGTGGCTTTAAAAGAGACAGTCAATATTACTCCATTTAGAATACTATAAATGAAACTGAATATCCTATGCCAAAATTGCCAACACGGTAATACAGGAAACTCCAGAAAAGATGACTGAGATTACTCCCATCATGAAAAATCACCCCTGACCTGAAGATGAAGCAAAAAGGAATTACTCATTTCAGAGGAAGATGAGACAGAAAAAACATGAAAAAGTGTAGTAAAACCACAGCTTACTACAAACTTTTAATATCTAGACAAGGAGGCACTCAGTAATATCCCAGTAATTTAGAAAAGATAAAATATTTTTCACTTTTCAGATGAGACCATAGTTTCTTTGGGGTAAAAAACCTTCACATTATTAAAAGTATGTCTGACATTTACATGAAAACCAGGAACATCTATTAAGAACAGTTAGTGCTAAAAATGAATTTCAGAAGAAATAGAATACTCTATGCCTTGGCACCATCTAGTTACAAATCAGCTTACGGGTATCGCTGATGGATTCCTTTCCCAATTCTCTGAGGCCAATGGTGCTGGCCACTGGCCAGACAGTTCCACTTGCAGATTCCTACATCATCAATAGAGGCAAAGACGCTTCACACAGCAGCATAGAGCAAATGGAAATTTTTCTCTACAAGTCTCATTCTGACTCTCCATTTTATGCAAAGTGTCATCAGTGCTCATGATTACTAAGCACCAAGGTATTTGTATCAGCACAAGTCTTCAAAAGAATGTAATGCAAAGGATGATGAAAATAGCTTTCTATATATTCTAATATACCATAGGTTATTTAAAATATCTAACTGGACAGATAAACTAAAAATATAATATATGCCAATTACATATCACCATTTCTTGGAAACTGGATAAAAAACTTGCTCTGAGTTTTGCCTGCTGTTTCCCAACATCTGATAAAAATTTTTAACAGATGGAAATGATTGCAAAGTGAACAGCACTCCCTTCATGTTCTTGATTCTGCTGATTTAATCACAAACCCACTGAATCTGATAGTAATGAAACAATAGACTTGTTGCTGATGAGATCATCAAATGGCTTCCACAAAAACCTACCAGACACTGTAAAATATAGTCACCACAGATATATAGTTATTTTCTGATCTACCATATTACCTGTCAATACAAAATAGTAAATTCTATAATAGAAGCAATGTTAAATAAACAAATTTTATTTGTAATTACACTGAAGGACCTTATTAAAAAAAGAATTTTGCCAAAAATCTTTCATACAGCTAGCTGGCCTAGACATTTATAGATTTTAACATTCTCCCCTATTACAAAACAGCAACATTATTCCTGAGTAAGTCTGCTCTGCAATCTCTATATAACTGGTATTTTAAAAACCCAAACCATGTTAAAATGATTTGCTACTGCAAACTAAACTGGGAACTGAGTACACAGTAGCTAGTAGTTCTAGTAATGTAAAAAAGGCTTAAAATTAAGTATGTCTTAAGGTGTTCTCAGGATCAATGTTGAAATGTCTGAAAGATCAGCTAAACATTCTACAGAATCTACCTAATGTATTCCTCCACAAGCAACTACATATTTTCTTTTTTACTAAGACTAGAAATGAGCAGATATCTGAAGAGAAAATAATTTAATTTTTCCCAAATGTCAACTTTACATAAAATTGCTTTTTTGTCCATAAAAATGTCATCAACTTAACGCCAGTTTAAAGACTGTATGCAGAAGTTTCAAGTCTAGAAACAATCACTGAGCCTCACTCGAAACAAAAACCCCCTCCTTCCTCCAACAGTACTATTTGAGACTCAAAGGATCCAACAGGGTGATTCATCCAGCCTGGGGATCCTCCCTGGCTGCCCTCTCTTCTAGGGGTTCCTCTGATCCAGACAAGAGAGAGATCAGACTGGAAAGAATTTTTCTGGCAGCAAGAAAAGAACCTAGCTGCAGCAAATGCTTTTCCCAAGATCTCTTTTGTCATACGAAGGAACCACATGTACATGATGTGACAGGGTGGAGATGTAGGACACTATGGGAAAGTCAAAAGCCAGGATTTCCACTGTCAAAACAATTTACATCGTACTTCTTCAGAGGAACTCCTGAAGACAAAGATTGCCAGGTACAGGCTGGATGAGATGCTCTGGTAGCAGCATCCTGCTCCTTGTTTCCCTTCTCCTATTTAACATAGAAAACAGAGACATACGCAGTAAACAACAAAGACAATTACCCTCTTGAGCTGCACAACAGAATGCAATCAATATAAGCCAAGTAATATATTGTGATTTCTCTGTGTCTGGAAAAATTATGTAGCTCACTCATCAGTCAAGCACTGTTAGCTCAGTCTACCCTTGCTTCTGTACTGGGACACAAGCTGGTTAAGAGGATGTTTTAAACCCTCCTGCCTTGATTTTATAATCTCCTCTATCTAAATAAGCTGACAGGAGGAGCAGATCAGTTTCAAATGGGATTTTGGTGAGACTTGGCCATTAAGTTCTTCTGGCTGTCCAGTAAAAGAAGAGATCCTCATGTCAAAGTTTGTTCATAAATCAGATTCCAGACATAAGAGATAGGATGTGATTAGAGATACTGTATACAGACATTTTGTGTAGAAGGTGACTTACAATATAAATGGAGATATGAATGAGCCTAAAAAATACATCCAAACAGAGGACAACAGAATGTAAGCTACAGGTATTATTTGCTACTTTTAATATGACCAGGGCGTGTGGGTATAAAATAAAACTGAAAACCAGCATATTTAAAAGAAATAAAAGGAAATATTGTCCACACTGCTAACAATTACATTGAGGAATGTATTACCACAAGATACCAAACAGAACAAAAACATGAACAGGTTCAAAGCAACTAGTCACAGAAGAAAAATATACCACAAAACTATGAACAGAAAAGATCAAATGAACTTCCTAAATAAATAACCCTTCAACTTCACATTGTTGAAAAAAGGAAAAGTTGCCCTGTAGTATTCTAATACTATGCTGCTTCTGTCCACCATAAGAGACAGGACATTTGGCTAAACAGATCTTTGATCTAATTTGGCATAATTAATTCTTCAATCAGTTATGGCTTCTAAAACAAACACTGACACTTACTTGACTTAGTAGCACAAAACCATAGAGTGGTATCTGCCATACTAGAGAGCTCCATGTCTGAAGGTGCATAAATGTACTTATTTTTAAAAATTATTTTAGAAATTAAATATCGCTCATGTAAAAATATTCATCACAGAAGATGATCTGTCATTTTCTGTTTCTGAATGGAGGGAAACTAAGTTATTTTGCTGCTCCAAGAAAGATCATAGTCCTATTTTACGTAACTGGAAATCTTGATATAACATGGAAAGCAACAACTGTGAGATATGCAATGGTAAAACAAAAAGCAAAAGCTTTCTAATTTTATGCAATGCATCAATGGTAAAACAAGGAAGTAGGTTAATAACCAATAGATTAATTTTGAAATACAATCAAAGTGTAACTCAGTATTTATGACCCGTGGAAACTTCCTTCATATTGAACACTTAAAGTTCAACCATCATGCTGCATCTGACATAAGAACTCTCTGAAGAATGCCTAAAGACTATAGAATTAATTACACCAATTTATACTCAATCAGAAAAACGATCCCAGTTTCCCAGCATTATCAAAGCATGTATTTCAGTGTGTAGTATATTCTGTACATTAGTTTTTTGATTTCAACTACATGAGTCACAGAAATCAATGAAAAATTAGCACCATAGTAAGACCACTACAAAAGAATGTATAAAATTAAAGTGATAGTTTCTATAACAATTATTATAATCTGCAAAGTCTATGAATAACCAGAAGTAAGGTCCATTATTTCAGAGCCGAACAAGCACCATCTCAGATCTAGGTTATTTTACAGAGGAATATTTGAGCTGATCTGCTTCATACTCCAGGTGGATTTCACATTCTTATGAAGTAGCTTCATCTCTGATCTTTTCCCATTACCCCATTCCCCGTTCATGTGAAGAAAGAATGGCTCCAAAATGCCTCTTACATTATCTCACATCTGTACATCAATTAAGCATGGACTATATGTGAGCCAGAAAAAGCATTTTGATAGCTCTTTAGGCTGAAAGAAAATAATTTCTAAATTGAGCTAAAGCACATCTCAAAAATGACATCAAGTAGCAAAGACATTTTATTTTTTCAGTAGATCTGAAACTGGACCTGAATCATTATGTTGCAATAGAAGTCTACTTCAGATGATCATCTCACACTCAGGTGTGATTGAAAAGATTTGTAACTGACTAATAATTAACATTATCTGTATCAAGGCTATTTAAGGATCAACAGGATGTTTTATTCTACTGGCCATAGCAATTTAGAGATAGCAGATAGGCATGTACAACCATGTGAATTATTTGTATTGTAAGTGCAGTCCCCAACTCTTCGGTTTTATACAATGCTTTATATATAACTAATTCTACTGGGTTATTAGAAGTATAGTTTACTGTATTATACCTATCTCAAAATGAAATAAAATGAAAAAAAACCCCACAAACCCAACCAAAACACAAAACCAAACAAAAAACCAAACAAACCTATTAATTATGTAGGCTTAAAATGTGTAGGCTGAAAACATTTCCAAACAACTAGCTGTAAGTATACAAGTATACAACTAGCTGTAAGTATACAAATGCTCATATTTGAGCATTTCTAAGAAAGGTGCTACTTAGCATGTATTTTATACCATGTGTAACTGCTTCAGTTAGGAAATATCCTGCAAGTTTCATCTTTTTAGGCTTTGGTCAATTAAGTTTTTGTCTTTACTAGTTGAATTTACTATAAAACAGTTGACTAAATTTTATATTTAAACTGACACAGTAACATGTTCACAGCTCATATCACAAGAACAGTTAGTTCTCGTAATAATGCCACCACTGACATTAATTTGATCAGTAGAGGGCTATAGAGGGCATTTATCTGTCACATATAAACATGCTGTCACATAAGTAATATTTTAAAATTGTAAACATAGTACTTGTTTTAATAAACATGTAACTGCTTTACTATTGCTCAAATAATATATTACATAGTATAACTCATATACTTTAACCATGTTTTACACTCTGTGAAGTAATGCAAATTATTCTTAGTATAGACAAGTTCCATTAAACAGACGAGAAAACTAGCTGTAACACACAGAAATATTTCTATCACCTGCTGAAGACAGTGTTCATTTGGATTAAGGAACAAAAAGTTAGTAACTGGTTCATCTCTACTTTGGAAACCAAACAGGCAAGTGGCATCATAATAAAGCTTGCTACATGGGTTTTAATTAAGTACAGAAACATTAAGGGCAAACTATGCTTCGTGAAAAAATATAAGAATTTCCAGGAGTCTATTTGTCCCAACCTCTTAGCACTAAATAGTGTGTTATCTCTAGGCTGCTTGGAATTTAGAATCAGAATGCACCTAGAAATACTAAAGTCTACCAATAAACCAGTAAAACTCAGTGCTTAAATAGTTAAGTAGACAGTTAAAATAATAACAATATCTGCATCAGAAATCAAAGGATGCCCCTTTCTTTTAAATTTTCTTACTGAAATTACTGGCAAAGAACATTTATTGACAGTGAATAAAGAGAAAGATAACACCAAGAAGATGACACCAAGAAGCAGTCTTTCTACAACAACATAAGGTAAAAAAGTTGCCAATATTCTTTTTACTTTTCATCTTATGTTTAATTTCTTCACTGCATCTGTTAATCAGTGCTAGAACAATAAAGATCACAGGACCGCGATAATGGCTCTCATATGATCCTCAATGTTACTTTTTCCTTATATTAAAAAAATTCCTTTCTATCATAAAGTCTGTGCATAATAACATAAAATATAACACATATGTAGTAATTTAGGGGTTTTTACTTCAAAATGTGTAGCATTATAATACCAGGAATATATATAGTACAGTATACTATATTATAATATACTATTAGAGTATAAGTTACTTCTCTGTTATCATTATCAGCATTTTTGGATATGGTTTTTCATTTGTTGAGTAGTCAGTAAAATCCTGTTCCTGTTTTTACTGAACTACCAAAGATTATTACTAAATATTCTCAAGTAAGGAATGTTAATTGAAATACTTCATATAAAACACTCTCATGTCACTTAAGTAACCATATTTCAATTTTTTTTGGGAAAGTCCATCTGATTTTTACAATTTAAATCTAAAAATACTTGGGAAAATGCTTACAAACTAAAATCAGTAGTCAATCCTCATTCAAGCCAGATGTACCCAATTTTATTCTAAAAATATTTATATCTGTAATATTCTAATAAATAGAAGGTTACAGCTGTATGCTCAAAAGTTCATATCCTAAAGGGTTAAATGCAGAAAAAACGAAGCGAGGCTAAACTGAGGGATGGAAGACACCTCAGCTGAAGAAAACAAAATAATGGATTTAAAAACTTCTTCAGTGTTAACAGATTATTGAGATGAGGTTTATTCTTCAGGTCAACAAGTATTAAATGATATTTAAACACTGAGTGTGTTTGATGTTTTTTTTTTTTTTAAGAAAAACTTGAGACACATGTGGCACACAGCCTCAATTAGGAGGCTGCAAAAGGAGAGCAGGGGATTCAGCACATATTTTATTAACTCAATTTTCTTTTCAGCTTTGCAGTTCACCTTTAAAATAAAAGCTTAGATTCTGCTGAAAACAGCAAAATTTGTGGAAAATCCACAGGGAGGCTCCAAATCCTCGGGATTTGTGGATTTTCTGTTTGAACAGATTTTTATTGTTCCTGTTGATTGTCCCAACACTCACTTTCAGGCACCAGGCAGCTTGAGTTATGTTATCTGTGGGCATTTAAACAGTACCAGCAGGTAGCTTAACTTTCCAAACTCATTTTTCCTAGAAGGTAGAATGCCAAATAACTGTTTGGAGAGACATGAAAATGTAAAAAGAATGATCTGATCAGTTTCGTTAATTTAACTTGGTTTAATAATTGCCACTGACTTGTTAGATATATTAAGTTATAAAAATATTTTTATATGGACTGACACCTCTATTTTCATTCTTTTTGTTATTGCCTGATCACATACTATAGGAAAAATGGCTCTGTCTGGGCTAAATGCCCAGAACATTTGAAGCATCTCATACTGAAACAATAGTACTCTTTGTTGAACACCATCTGCTAGCAGATTTTTTTTTAAATCATTGTGTGTCTGCTAATACAGATGCACTGCACTTCCACAAAAGTGGAATTACATTTAAGCTCAGACTAAATACTATTCTTGTAAAAAGAGTTTAACTTCACATAATGATTGAGCTGCAGTTATATGGATGCAATACACACAAGATAAGCATGTTATATGTAACCACATTATTCAGAAATATTTGCTCTTGCTCTTTTGATTTTTACATAGTCATCATTCATTCAGTACCATAAATCTTACCTTCCAGTGATCATTTTTATTGTGATTTTGTTGGTATTTTTCATAACTGTGTTTCTTCACTAGCTATTATAAACTGACTTGGCTAAATTACAAATTAGACAGTAAACAGTATATTAAAAAATCTAGAGACACTAAATAATTCTAATCTGCAGTATAAATCCAGAAATGCATTAACAGACTTATAAAAATTAAAATCTGGGCAGAAATTAACTCTGTTTTGAAAAGTGCAAAAAAAAAATATAGGGAAGATAGTTAAAAGTACAGTTAGTCAATAGGAAAAACCACATAGGAGCATGAAACCCACAGACAATGCAAACAAAACTGAAGACAGCATTGTGGCTGTATTTACAGTTCTCTTTAAAAATTTCTGTGGAATTAAACAGGTCATACCAGTTCTGGCTGCAGTTCCACTGCAAAAATTACATGACAAATGCTAAACTGATTTTTGGAATAGCTAAAAAGAGATAGTTCAAAATTTGTAGCAAATTATTTTTTAAAAATGTATCTAATGCAGAAGATCTACTAGGTTAGTTTATCTGCTTCCTCTTTCCTATGAGACACGTACCACTTTTTGGTACTCTTAGTATAAATATCTCAAACAATCATTTCCTTATGCTTCATAATTTGGAAAATATTTCTGATATCCAGTTCAAATATTCTGATTCTCCCTTCCTTTCAACATCTTGGAACTTCCCTGGTTTTGTTCTTTGAAAAGTCCCTTAAGAAATATGCTATCGTACATCCTCAGACATGAGTAGACACTAAAGCTTTACAAATGACCTTGTGTCCACTGACCAGTTATAACTGTATACATACAGGCAATCTCAAATACAAAATAAAGTAAATTAGCTTAATATTTAATTAAAATGCCAATTACAGCTTCTCAAGGCCATTGATCTTGCCGCACCATTCAATTCAACTTTAGGTTTTTTGGTAAGCTAAGGCAGAAGGCACTTGGTTGACACTATATTCAGTTGTATTTCTAAACTGAATGGAATTCAAGAAATAATGAAAGTAGCATGGATATTTCAGAAACAGATTTTCTGTTTAGTACTCAAAATGCATTAAAAAATTATGATGGATAACTGGCTTCTTTTAAAGTTTCCTTATCCTTTAGTAGGTACAGTAAAAAGAGTAATTTGTAAAGAAAAAGCCAGACAGCTATTTTAATGATCCTACTAATCAATTAATATTTCTAGTGAACAAAACCAGGAATTTCATAATCCACAATTCTACAGTTTTTGAGGGTTGTGGCCATTGGAAGACAAATAGAATACCAAAGCAGAACTGTGTATCTTTTAAGTCTGGTACTTTTTGAGTAGCTGATTAATATTTTATATAAATGCCTTCCAACACATACTCCCAAGGGAATTTACTATTTACACAATCACATCCTTAAAATTCTAACTTGCAAGACATGGCTGCTGCTCATATTTCACATAAGTTAGCTGAGGAAAACAGTTAGTGTTCATTGTATTATGAAGTAATAATGTATTACTAAACAGACTACAGGCCTATAAATAATTCTCCAGCAGAATATTATAAATAATTTTAAGTACTCTGTATAAAATAATCTCCCTTGCATATCTAGTCTCAGAAATGATCAAGCAGTCATGATTCCATATTTTGTTTAAAAGCCTTACAATAACAAAACACAAAGAAAATATAAATAATGATTTCTACTGCTGACATATATTGCAGAACATTTCACAATTAGTAAAACCAAACTGAGTTAAACAAAGCTTTAATAGCAAAACAAGTAACAAATGAAGATACTTTCTTGGAACTCATTACTTTTCGAAGAATTTCCCTGCTTCAGAATCTTTCTCAACACGGGATTTCAGTAACAGCCAATACCTTTTTTAAGTGAATCCACTGAAGCGATTACTATACAACAAAAAATTAATAGGAAATCACCAAGCTAAAACTTGGCCAGTAGTTTTTTTTAAACTGTGGTATATAACACAAGCCCTTAAAAACTAGCAACAGTTTATTGGATTTTTGTAGGCATAACATGATCAAAGTGTTCTCTAAACCACAAAAACATGGAACTATTAATTACATGTTCAGAACATTTTTAAAGTACATTCCATTTAAAAATTGCACATTGCAAATAAAGAAAAATTGAACTCCACATTTACATGGAAGCTGCTCTGCTCATGTGTTTATGTCTCACAGCTACATAAATATATCATTCAAGCACGTTGTCTCCACCTGCTCTCAGGGCTTTTTTTAAAAGCTTGTTCACATCTTCTTTTGCAAGCTTTCTTTCCTCAAAAATCTATTTTTTCCTTGTAATGAAACCTGCACTAGGCTGGCAGCTAGTCAGCTCTTTCACACACTTTTTTGACTTTCAAGTACTTAACATCACTTTGTGTAATTTGGATGCTTTTCCCCCTCAGAGGAGTAACATTGATTTGTCTTGTCCTTAACCGCTTCTCTTCTGTGTCAGTGAAACTGCAAGAATCCACCAAACTCTTCTGTTTCACTGTGTTACCAGATTAAAAAAAAAAAAAAACCAGCAACCAGATGATTTCTGACATGAAAACTTAAAACAAAAAAAAATATGAAAAATTAAATATCCAGTAAATCCAGTGCTAGCATTTATTTTAGGTACAAAAGTCCTTGATACTTGGTTATTCATCATTATGAGACATTCATGTGTTTGACATCAGTTATGGCTCATAGCTCATGAGTTTTCCAGTAGATACTCTTGCAACAATTTTTCCTGCCTTTCTACCAGTTATTTTTCTTTTCAGACTGTTCTATGATCTTGTTTATCCTTTTAGCAATTCATCCTTATCTAAACTATTGCCAAAGACTGTTTTTTGTATATTTGAATTACCATTCTTACAGAAAATTAAGCACTTGTTACAAAGAATGCAGCAACCTTCAAATGACACATTGTTGCACAATTTTTGATCTGGTATAAAACCAGATAAGAAAAAAAAAAAAAAAAAGAGAACAGAGTCACTTAATGTTTCTGACTGGTATATGACATACTGAAAAGCCATACTATATATACTTTTATCAGTACCTTTACTAAAACTACTTTAAAAGTTAAAAAGAAGGGTTAATTCATTAAGAACAAATTTTTCCACAACTAGTTTATTAAATTATGCAAAAGACTGAAACCAGCAGCATCAGAAGTGAGTCTTAGGAAAGTACAGACATGTCTTTCACTTTCTATGCTTCATGTTTACCCTTCCTACCCACCCCTGACACTAAGCAGATATGTCAGAACTTAATGACAAATGAAAGCAATTTCTTTAGCATTCATAAGAAAGCAGTAAAATATCTCAAGTAGATAGGCAAAATTAATAAATAAAAATAAAAACTTCTTATAGGGGAATATTTAACTTCTTGGCTACATTTCACAAAGTACAGCATTAGATTTTAATTACTTAATTTTCCTGTAACTCATGATATTCAGAATTTTCTACACAAAGGATTTCATACTAACAGAGAACAAACAATGTGAGAACAAACTAACAGAGAACAAAAAAATTGTGGTTTTAAGTTGCTCTAGAAAGAAAAGCAAGGTAGTGAGGGCTTAGCCAGTAACAGATGTCACATAAATACCACTAAAATACAGCACCAGATCTATCAAAAAACCCAACAAACTAAAAAATTAATTCATTTGGAAAGAGGCATAAGTAGTAACTGCATCTACTCGCCTGGCAGTACATCCTAAAGCACTACCTTCAGGCTAAGTAGGCTGCAGAAATATAGCAGTTCACAACTCTCCAGAAATACATTCTAGAGCATTTAGGAAAGAAGAGACGAGCGAATACGTAGTTTTTAAATCTAAGTTCCAAAGATTCCTCCTTAAAACAGAAAATTTCAATTCTGTTTTTAAAATAATGGAATTTGCTGCTTCTGGAGAGGAATGACACCTTGAAATTACAGAAGTATAAAATAAATGTATTAAATTTGAGAGAAGAAAAAAAAACACAAAATGAAATTGACCCAAAGTGATGATTTAAGTCTTGTCTACCTTTGCATTAAAAAGGGCAACATAGGAAAGAAGAAAATAATGTCAGTTTTTGCTATTTTTCTTTACAAGACTGTGCTAATTGGTATTAATGAAACATACAGAGTTTGCCTTGTGTATAGGTAATAGAAACAGCTAGTTCAAAATGCTATCCTGGCACTCAGTAAGTTGAATATGCCAACACCACATGCCCACTGTTGATTACATTTGTCCAACAGGAGATCAATTTCACACAACTGTGTAAGATCGTGTGTTTTGACTCCAATCAGACTGTATGAGCACAAGGAATACGAAAATTTGTGTTTGATAGAGACAAGTAAAGAGACTTCAGGCAACTGACTTTCATGCCTCTGCTGTGGTGTAAAAAAGGTAAGTCACTTAATTCCCATAAGATTTGTACATAAATACTTCTCAGCTCCGCCCCCATACACTCTTGCTTTTTATTTTCCTGCCTCTTTTGTCTACATTGAAATTCTGTGATAAAATCCAGACAGAAACTAAAACTTCATCCTCAAAAGCCTCCTGTGTTACTCATCCTCTGCCATAATATTTACAACCCCCCAAATTATACCATGTGTAAGCAGATGTCAGCCAATAGCCCCTTCTGTCCTCTTATTTTTCCCACTGTCTTTCCTTACTCCCACTTACCATAACAGTGAACAAGAAGAGCAGAACTATATTAATTTCTGAACACAAACTTGTGATTTTGAGCTCTGTATTTGCATGTTGCATCAATGCCCCAACCCCACTTTTCTGATTGCCAATAGCTTGGAAATATGCTGGCAAAGACTGTATCCTTTCCATGCTAACACAGGATCCAGCTTGAAATGGCATAAAATACAATTACGTATGGTGGTATTGATACCCTCACTGTCAACAGTCCTCAAGACTATAAAAAAACAACTCTGCTGAGGGCTTCAAAGTGAGCAGGAATATTAAGCATAATTTTAAAAATCATTATCAAGAGACCATCTTCCAAACAGGCAACATCAAGCGGCAGCAAAGAAAGAACAGCCATTTACAATTTTTACATGCCTATTTTGTTAAAAATAAGCATAATCTACCACCAGGTTGGATTTATTTGTACACACATACAAAAACTAAGTTAATAGAAAGACTTATTTATACAGAGTAGACTATGTAAATGGAAAAAAACTTAATCCTGCAGTTCAAATGCACATCATGAAAGAGTATTTCAGGGACCAAATTCAGTGCAGTGTCTATATCATATTTTAAAAAGTTATTGTTGGAACAAGAATTGAATACAGCTCATGGTGTTAGTCTGGATGAAGCTACTTCTGGAACAACTGGCAATCTTGCATTCCATGCCAGTGCAAACCAAACTGGTTATGCAGGTAAGGAATGGCTTTAGGAGTTCTTTAGGAGAAAAAATTAATCTAACTGGGCGGGAAAAAAAAACATGATTTTGAAAAAATCTGCACAGTGGACTACTAAATATTATTTTTAAGAATGAAGACACTAGATTTTAGAGATTGGTAAATACATACAGAATATGTCTAAGTTGCAGCAGAAGTGGAGACCCACTTGCTGTGTCGGGAAATGCAGTAATAGTTTTGTTTGTGAAATTACCAGTTGCAATAGTTAACAGCTTGATATCTCATCAGGCAGGCTAGTAGCCAGGGGAATAAAAACAATATATACATTCTTTCATATAGGCCCAAAACCTGCAGAGATGTACATATTAAGTGATGGGCCCAGGAAAATAAAGGATAAAAGCAACAATTCATTAAACTACTTCTTAATTGAATAGTATTTAGTATTGAAGATGCACAGATTCCATAAAGTATTTTGAGATTATTGCTACACATGCATTTTTATTCATGTTTCAGGCCTTTGTTTGGGTGGGTTTTGTATTGTTTTAATTTTGCATGGGTATAGGTATGCCATTATTTGTTCTTGAAAAATTCCCAATTCATGATACCACTTGAAGATGAGTTTTACTACTTTGTGTCTTTTCTGTTTTGAACTCAAAAACTAAAACCTAGACTGAGTTAAACTGGTATTATATATTTAATATTTTCAAGTATAGAAACAATGAAAGAAATAACTTGCACTTCTGTTGTTTTTGTAATTGGAAACTTCTGGCTCTTCCATGCTCCTTTTCATGACTGTTAGATTAATTTAATATCATGCAGCTTTTTCATGCTATTTTTCAATATAGATGAGCAGGAATTATATAGGAAGAACTTCAAGTCAATAACCTAAAACAGAGCAAACTAAGATTTATAAAAATGCTGGTCTGTAAATGACTGTGAAAACATGTGACAAAACAGTGAATGTTAACTGCCTCAAGACATTGCTCACTCAGACTCTCTCTTTTCAGACAGCGTTACCAGTCTTTTTCTGACCACACCTGTCCCACAGGAGTCTCCAGCGGAGTACTGATGTTATGTTTTAGTCTCAATTCACGAAAAGAAAAAAGCACCCTTTCATCTGCTTGGGGGGCATATAAAAGACATTTCCAGCACACATAGTGAGTTTTCATTAAAATGCATCCTTTTCCTCTAACTTCATTTCCTTAAGATACCTCCAAACTCCTCTCACCTCCATTCTGTGCTATGTGTTTATGTATTTCATAAGAAGTTCTAAGACCTGGACAGTGTTTTGTCTGTCTCCAGTCTCAGTCTTAACAAGCCTCTCCTCTTATCACACAACCCAGCGCCTAGCCTTTTGAATTCAATGAGTCAGCAGCTTTTACCTGCCACTGAAATGTTTGCAGAGCATGCTATGTCTCCACCAAAAGGTGAACTGTATGCACTGCATGCAGAAACAATAATCAAAATTTACAAAAAAAAGCAAATAGAGCCATTACCTACTTCAATTTAAGCTCACTAAATACTTAAAGCAATTTTGTGAATCTTGTTCTAAGTTTTAGAACTCACACTACTACAGCTGTACTGTTGCACATTTTTACTTGCTGCTAGTATATAAGCCAGGGAGAGACCACGCACGGAAACTGCTAACTTTAAGCAGAGTCAATGGCTAGCACCAAAGCAGAAAAAGAGATACTGGCCAACTATGTAACTTCTCATTATGGGATGTCAAAGATTTGCACTGAACCATTCATGATTAATCCACAATATTTTTTAATAACAACAAAAGAAGTAATTGTTAAAGTATTTTATGTATATGAAAACATTTGGATCAACAATTAAATGAAGGAATTATTGCTTGACTTCAGGGAGAAGGATGAGGAAAAACATTACAAAGATTGCTATATCAAAAACTTCTATCCACACATGCACAGAGGGATTAAAAAAAATACTAAACAGAGCCATAACACATTCAGATCCCAACTTTCAATGAAATGGTATTTCAGAGGACCCCGTTCCACTTTTCAAAGATCATGATTACATATTAATTGTTACGTTCCGCTCAGGGCCCGTTCCCGGAACCCCTGTTACTCTGATCAAGATAAGCCTGGACCCCTCCTTCATGCCCCAACGGGGTTGGTGGAGAGACAAGAAACCCTCCCAGTCAAGAGCTTAGATAAACCCCTGACATTTCCTGTTCTCTCTCTCTTTTCCCACTATTCCTTCTCGGACCATGGAATAAAAGAGCTGGATTGTTACGTTCCGTTCAAACCATGTTTTCCCCCTTCCCTGGGACCCGGTGACATCATATCTGATATCCCTGAAACCCTCCTTTATGCCCCAACAGGGTTGGCGGAGAGCCAAGATAGCCTCCCTGTGAAGACCCTAGATAAACCCCTGGCTTTTCCTGTTTGTCCTCTTCCCCCTCAGCCATGGAATAAAGAGCTGTACCATCCACCATTCGGGGTAAGCTGCCTCTTTTCATTTTTCCCCTCTCCCAATGTGTCCCCCCTCTCAAGGCTCGTATTTCTGGGCTAGTCTGATAATTTAGGGGCTGAGAGGGTGAAACCACAGCTGGCGCCCAACGTGAGTTTGCTAGAAGCCCACGCCACGAGCTGGAGACCTTATTTTAAAAGGCTCTCAAAAGCCTTTTGGGAAAACCACCTGCCCTGTTACACTAGCTGCCTTTAAAGGCTTTGAGTGTCAGGGAAAAGTCGGGATCTTGCCTGCATACCCCAGGCGAGCCAGCACGAGAGGGGACCCCAGATGATTCACGCACGACCCCACGGTGCACAGGATTGGTAAGATTCTCTCCGATTCGTGTTTCCCCGGGTGCGCATCTAGCCGGGAGGGGTTACCAGAGTGACTGTGGGAGCTGCCACGTGGCGCTAAGCTAGGAAGCCTGTGTGTGCAGCGTGGAACGTACGGATTTGCCATAATCCACATTCCTGGGTCGGGAGGTTGCGGGGAGGGTTTCCAGTTCGGGATGGCAGAGGTGAACCCCCCCCCCCACCCCGACACCCCCACCGGAGAGCCAAGAAAAAAAAGCAGCAGGCAGCAGCCGCCCCGTGGAGCTGCGCAGCTCGGCGACTGCCCCTCCCCCCTTCCCCCCCACACCGATTCCCATGCTGATGGCGGGATATTTGAAAAAAAAAACGTGCTGTGTTACAAGGGTGGTGGAGGATAAACCACTGATACTATTCAAATTACGGGTGCAAAAGTATCGGTGGAAGAAAAGAGAAACATAACACATCTTAGCAATATTTAAAACAATGTAACATTTCCAAAAAAGCTTCTATGGCATTTTGCATGCTGGCTAACTACGGAAATACCAAATTTTACTGTGCAAGAAATGAATTCGATTTCATTTTGGGACCAGATTGGACAGATATTAACTTTACAAATTGAAAATGGTGAATACAAAATTTCCCGATTTATTCCGATATTCTTACAAGCTCAGAAATGGATTTTACAAGCAGAAAAAAGCATACAAACACAGACTAACAGTCCTTTTTTCCTTCCCGACTCACCCCCTTGGTATACCAGCCCTAAGTTTTCTTGCCAGAGCTCTGATGCCGCAGCGGAGTCTCTGGGCGACACACGGCCACAGCATGGCACTGGCCATGTGCCCTTATCTCCGAACTTCCCTCCCCCCCACACTCCTTCCCTTCCCCCAGCCCCCAGCCCCCCGCCCTTCCCCACTCCCTGCCGGCCACCGACAGCCCCCACCCTCCCTTATCAGCGCCTGCCCCCAGGTTGCCTCGGCAATGGAAGCAGAGCCGGCTCCAGCACAGCGCGCAGCCCGAACGGCGCGGCGGGAGGGCAGGGCAGCTCAGCACCCCACAGCTCCAGCAGCACAGGAGTTTCCAACGCCGCAGCGGCAGCCCGGGAGAGGGGGGATGACCCGCCTCTAACCGGGACGCAGGGAGTGGTGGGGGGAAGCACCCCTGCCTCTATGGACATGGGAAATGAAATAATACCATCTGTTGCACCTGTAGTTTATCTCGGTAGGAGAAACGGGAGCAAGACATACCAACCACTAGCATATAGAGACAAAACAGAGATTTGTAAAATACAGAGAGAATTTGGGAGAACAAGTGAGATTTTTAAGGGCATCCTGAGGGCAACCTTTCATTCCATTGAAATGGTACCTAAAGATATTACTGATTTATTTAAATGATTACTAACACCTTCTGAATATGAGATATGGGAAAATAAATGGAAGTCTGCTTTAACAGCAGTTTTACAGGAAATACAACAAACACCCAGTGACACAAGGGACAATGAGGGTAACCCCATTACAATGGAACATTTATGTGGTACAGGTCCATTTCATTGTCCAGAAAAACAAACTCGGGTGTTGTCTAGGTCGGTTTTGGAAAAAATCTGTAATGCTGCAGAGAAGACATTCTATCAATTACCAGTAGCTGAGGCTAAAGGCAGCTATATTAACACTAAACAGTTTCCTTCAGAGAGTTTTTTGCAGTTTGTGGATTGATTGAGAACCCAAGTTGAAAGACAGGTGCAAGACCCTATGGTACAGACATAGCTGATTAAAGAAATAGCTCAGAGGAATGCGAATGAGACCTGCCGTAGAATTATCCTCAGCCTTCCTCTTGACCCACCACCTAGTCTTGCTCAGATGATTGACGCCTGCACCAGGAGAGCAGTGCTGTTTGACACCCCTGACAGACTTACAACTGCTGCACAACTACAGCCTGCTGCCACGGCTGCACCAGGTACAAGGAGACAACCAATGTCATCAAACCAGCTGCAGCATGTCATCTGCTTCTGTTGCAAGAAACCAGGACACTTCGCCATAAACTGTCCTCAAAACCAGAACCAGAGAAAGTTCAACAAACAAAAAAACTGAGTGCACAGCGCGTGCCTGCGGCTAACACAAATACACGCAAAAATATAAATATAGCGGGACCCACATGGGAAAATGCCTCTTAACAAATAAGGGGAAGAACGGAACTCATGGTGGGGTGGGGGGCAGAAAGATAGAAATGCAAAATGTAAAACTAACAAGGTTTGGCAGCCGCTGGGCAGACCTCACCTAGTGACTGCCAAAGGGTTTAATTTCAGATCTACTGATTGGGAAGTCATTATAGTGGACTTGTCAAACAGCTTACAGGACCTGCAGGCGTACCAAATGGAACAGGACAGTGAGTATTTTGTCATTGGAGATACAACGCACACACCTTCAGAGATTGAAGTAGTTCCCATGACTACTAAGGGAAAGGTATCAAGCCTTATGCTGTTGGCATGCTGCTCACACCCTCCACTTTACCTAGAAAAAGGGAAGATTTTGGCCTAAGCCATTCCCATCCCAGTAAAAATAACAGTAGAAGGAAAATCACCAGAAGTCTACTGGGCAGAGGTGGTAGGAGAGGATAAACCCTCGATGGCATGCAACCTAGCCCATGTGTCAGAGCACCTTCAGGTAGAAGGGGTTCTGGACACGAGCACAGACATCATGGTGATACCTAAGACCATGTGGCCATCATATTGGGAATTGCAACCTGTGGCAGGCAAACTTCAGGGCATAGGAGGAACCACATTGGCAAAAATTTCAAAAAATGTTGTGCAAATTGAGGGACCTGATGGGAAATTGGCAAGTGCTTGCCCATTTGTGGCAGGCTATAAGGTTCCTCTGTGGGGGAGAGACACCATGTCCCAGTGGGGAGTCCAGTTAATCATTCCTGAGACACCCCAGGATTTTTGGAAATAGACACTGTGGCACACCCTGCCCACAAGTTAAAGTGGTTGGATAACACCCCAAAGTGGGTAGCACAGTGGCCTTTGAGTATCGAGAAACTCGAGGCGCTTGAGAAACTTGTGGAGGAGCAGTTATCTCAAGGACACCTACAAGAAACAGATAGCCCTTGGAATTTCCCAGTCTTTGTAATAAAGAAGCCTGGGAAGGACAAGTGGAGATTGCTCCACAATCTCAGAGAAATAAACAAAATTGTAGAGGACATGGATCCACTCCAAGCAGGGATGCCTAGTCCAGCAATGCTCCCTCGAGATTGGCAATGGGCTGTCCTAGACATCAAGGACTGTTTCTTCCAAATTCCATTGCACCCTGAAGATGCCCCGAGTTTGCATTCTCAGTTCCTACCATCAATCGAGAAGCCCCAATGAAACGCTATCACTGGAAAGTTTTGCCCCAAGGTCTAAAATCCAGTCCTTTCATATGCCAACAGTATGTAGCATCTCTGCTGTCTCAGAAAGGATGCCATCGTCCTTCACTACATGGATGATGTGCTCGTGTGTGCCCCCAATGACTCTATACTCCAATACACACTTGACCTAGTGGTTGAGATTTTAACCTCTGTTGGATTTCAACTGCAGAAAAGCAAAGTTCAAAGGATGCCACCTTGGAGATACCTGGGTCTGGAGATCTCTGCAAGGACAATTGTCCCGCAGAAATTGGAAATCAATTGCAACCCCAGGACACTAGCAGACCTTCACTCATTATGTGGATCTTTGAAATCGGTAAGACCCTGGCTAGGTCTCACAAATGAGGATCTAGACCATCTCTTCAATTTATTGAAGGGGGAGAGGGAACTGGCCTCCCCCAGGGAACTGACCCCAAAGGCAAAGACAGCAATCAAAAAGGTACAGAAGGCCTTGTCAGAAAGGCAGGCACATCGGTGTGACCCAAACGTGCCTTTCCCAAACAGTTCACTGTTCTAGGGAAGATGCCACACTTGCATGGGTTGATTTTCCAATGGATCAAGGGGCAGAAGGATCCACTCTTGATCATAGAGTGGGTTTTCCCACCAAAGATCCAAGTCCACCACTAAGCCACAAGAGCTGATAGCAAAGCTGATTCGGAAGGCCAGGGTGATACTCTGTGAATTAGCAGGGTGTGACTTTACATGTATTCACCTCCCAGTCAGGCTTTCTGAGGAGGGAAGGAACTCTCCTGAGAGACTGACCAAAGGGATGTTTGAGCATTTGCTCCAGAGCAGCGCCACTCTCCAATTATTTCTGGACAGCTACAGGGGACAAATATCAGTCCATGTCCCCTCTCACAAGTTGTTCAATGAGGAATTTCACCTTATTCCTCAAGCGAGAAGAAGCCAGAGACCACTCAAGGCCCTCACAGTGTTCACGGATGCATCTGGGACTTCCCATAAGTCGGTGATGACTTGGAGAAATCCACAGACTCAGCATTGGGAAGCTGATGTCGAGCTTCTGGAGGGATCGCCCCAGGTGGCTGAACTGGCTGCAGTGGTAAGAGCTTTTGAGAGGTTCTCTGACCAATCAACTTGGTGACAGACTCTGCCTATGTGGCAGGAGTAGTGTCCAGGGCGGAGCAGGCTGTGCTCAGAGAAATAGAAAATGAACATTTCTTCAGATTGCTCTGAAGGTTGATTTATTTAATCTCTCACGGAGAGCATCCATTCTTGTGTGGTCACACACTGATTTGCCAGGTGAGATTGCAGAGGGGAATCATAAAGCAGATGCCCTTGCTGCACCAGTCGAAAAAGCACGTCTCCCTGATGTCTTCCAACAGGCAAAGCTGAGTCACCAGCATTACCATCACAATGTGCCAGGTCTGATCCGACAGTTCCAGCTAACACGGAGTCAGGCTCGAGCCATTGTGACCAGCTGTCCAAACTGCCAGCTCCAGGCCATGCCATCACTGGGCATGGGGGTAAACCCCAGGGGCCTTAGCAGCTGTGAGGTGTGGCAGACAGACATCACACACATTCAAAGCTTTGGTTGCCTTGAATGCATTCATGTAAGAGTGGACACATTCTAAGGTGCAGTGTGTGCCTCTGCTCATGTAGGACAAAAGGCTGCTCATGCCAAACAGCACCTAGTGCAAGCATTCTCAGTATTGGGGGTTCCAAAAGCTATTAAAACAGATAACGGCCCAGCGTATGCATCCAAGGAGTTTCTGGAATTTCTCCAGCAGTGGGGAGTGGAACCTAAGACTAGCATCCCCCCACAGGTCAAGCTGTAGTTGAGCGTGAACACCAGACACTCAAACAGGTATTGAAAAGACAGAGCAGTTCGGCTCCGTGGATGTCTCCACGGGAGAAGCTCTGCAAAGCCATGTTTACCATCAATTTTCTGAACTGTTCATTTAAAAACATGAGTCCACAAGTTGCACGTCACTTTAACAGTGGCAATCAGTTCAAACTGTCTCAGCATCTACCGGTCTTGATTAGGGATCCAGAAACTTGGGAAACTAAGGGTCCCTATGAACTTGTGACCTGGGGTCGTGGCTATGCGTGTGTAGCTACTCCCTCAGGACCTTGGTGGATTCCCCAGATGTGGGTGAAACCTTTTGTCCCCAAGAATCCAGGTCAGACAGAAGGGGACAAGAAGCAAGTAGCTGATGCTTCAAAAAGAAGATGTCGCCGAATGAAAGAAGAATTTACCAAAGTGAATTCCTTCCGGCAGAAACTGAAACTTTAACATGTTCTTAAAATGTTTGTTTTTCCCCTTTAGAGAAAACCTACCTCCCATTCAACCCTGTGATGAACCCCATCCAAGTTGTCATCCTGCTAATGCTGAAAGAACTGTGCAAAGGCTTGGGATTCATAGGGTGGTGGACATCTATTGTTAGATCAATTTTCTTACTCCTTCTTCTGTTCCTTGTAACCCTGGCATTCGGGACCCTCCGTCACTTGATTTTCAAAGCTATCAAGGGTCTCATACCTTCTACCTCAGAAGTTGACCACATAGAGTTGGCAAACCTGAGGAGGTCTGACTACGCCACTGACTGTAGGTGGTGGGAAACCAATACTCAGGGTTAAATTGAGCCCAGTGAAGTCCTGTACCCTTGTTAAACAAATAAGGGGGAGGTGTTACGTTCCGCTCAGGCCATGTTTTCCCTGTTCCTGGGACCCCTGTGACTCAGATCAAGATAAGCCTGGACCCCACCTTCATGCCCCAATGGGGTTGGCAGAGAGCCAAGAAACCCTCCCTGTCAAGAGCTTAGATAAACCCCTGACATTTCCTGTTCTTTCTTTCCCTGCTCTTCCCTCTCGGACCATGGAATAAAAGACCTGGACAATTACATCGGAGGAGAGCCTCTTTTAAACCTTTGCCCCTCTCCTGATGTTTCCCCCCTCTCAAGGCCTCGTATTTCTGGGCTAGCCTGATAATTTAGGGGCAGAGAGAGAGGGGAAAACCACAATTAATGTAAAAAGTCAGTACACTATGAAGAACAGTGGATCAACAGTGAATGAAATGAAACAATGAAATCAGAATGGTTCAACATTCTAGAGGACAATATAGAGGGCTAAGACTCACAAACTCATTTACTGAAGCACTCTCATAAAAATAGAAAAATATATCAGAATTGCACAAAAGATCCCTGTTTGGACGCATCCATATAAGCTGGATTTTAGGAAAAGGCACTGCCATCTGAAAGAACAGGACACAAAACTAGCAAAACCAGAAATACATTGCTGAAACAGTTCCATTTGACCAATGCCACTGCTAGTACCTTAAAGCTCAGTTTCTTAGTAATTCAGTAGGAAAAACACACAGACACATACACACACAAAGTGCTGCTGGAAAACATTTGTATGTGGAGTAATAAAGAGACATGATGGAACTACCATTACTCAGAACATATTGTTCTCAACATCCTTTTAGAGAATATGAAAGAGTATAATCCCCCTCTGATAAGATGACAGACTAGATGACCTAATATATCCCTTCTGCATTTAGAATACATGAACTTACTGCAATGTACTCATTTCTAGTAGGAATGATCCCATATTCCAAGTATTAAGTGATATGAAACAACTGGTATAACTGGCTAACTGATATAACTGACATTACTGAAACCTACAAGATCAATACTAACAGACTGTTGAAAACCCTCGGAGGAAATCAGTGACTAGAATTCAAGTTTAAAAAGATAGTGCAGAATAAAAGCAAGTCAAGAAATTATTTGAAAACACTTCTGAAGCTGAAGAGTTCTCCAGGCCTGCAGACTACCCTGATAACTAAAAAACTCGAACATCCTGAAAACAGAATATTTAGGGATGCTGACTGCAAAACAAAACCCCTAACAAAAAAGTGTACAATAATCTAAAATTATCTGTCAATAAGGCACTGAGTAAAAATCAGAAATTATAGTGGAAGTTCTGATGAAAAGAACTTAAGGAGTATTACCTGATCTTTTAATCACTGATCTAGCATCCAACACAAAGTATTTCAGACTTCATTATGAGATGAAGGCTAGTCGGTTTTTGAATTGAGAATGACTGCCTAGAGACCACTGATCACAAACTAAAAAGGGAAAATAAGAGCAAACTGGCTCACAAGCATATGAAAATAGTGTGACATCTGAGCTGGTTGTCCAACACTGATAAAAATTACAGGACTGTAGAATTATTACAAATGGAGAATACTAGAATGCAAGTGATCACATTTGAAAATCCTTAAAGATGTTAAGTTAGTTGGCCCCAAAACACAATTCTGCAACACATAAGAAGGACAACACTGGTAGGAACCCCAAACTAGTTCACTGGGAAACGGAATGCAGCAACTCAAATTGAAAAACACTATGTACAACACAGGATATAAACACACAAATAAAAAAATATATCTCTGTGTTTGGCAAAACCAGAAAAATGCTACACAAAAATTATGCACTATTTTTCAGTCCATCAGTTTTAAGTTGTAAAGGAAGTTTTCAGAATACATTTAATGGAATAAATACAATTTAATCAGTCAACTTCTATTTAAATTTCCATGAGGATTAGTTGCGTGACTCTCCATCTCCTCACTTTTGATTTAGCTATGAAAATTAGAAGACTGAGAATATGCTAGTCTTTACAAAGCAATTTAGGATTATCCAGCAGTTCTACTGGCCAATTGCCTTGGTATCAACAAACTCCTAAATACGGCAAAAAAATGAGAAGGGGGAAAAAAAGGGTATTTTGTAAAAAGTAAGTGATAAATTTTCCATTATTAAAGTTTTGTATGGAAAATAGTTAAGAAGTGCAGCAGAGAAGAGAGCCAAAAAATTTCTCAGCTACCAAAGAAAATACTTTTTATAAAGAATCATAGAATCATGGAATGCTAAGGGGTTGAAATGAACCTTAATCATCTAGTCCCAACCACTCCTGCCATGGAAAGGGACAACTCCCACTAGATTGGTTTGCTCAAAGCCTTGGCCAGCCTAGCTTTGAACACTGCCAGTGTTAGGGCAACCACAACCTCTCTGGGCAATCTGTTCCACTGTCTCATCAACCTCACACCCTCCTAATACGTAACCTAAACTTCCCCTCCTGTAGTTTGTTCCCAATAGTCCTTGTTCCAGCACTGCAGATCCTGATGAAGAGCCCCACAGGCTTCCCTGCAGCTCCTTTCAGATACTGGAAGGTTGCTATGAGGTCCCCACACAACATTCTCTTCTCTGAGCTCAATAACCACAACTTGCTTAGCCTGTCTTCACAGGGAAGGTGTTTCAGTCCTCTTACCAGTTTCATGGCCTCCTCTGGACTTGCTCCAGCAGTTCCTTGTCCTTATGTAGGGGCACCAGAGCTGAATGCAGCACTCAAGCTGGGGTCTCATCAAGGCAGAGGGGCAGAATCACTGCCCTTGCCTGCCAGCCATGCTCCTTTTGATGCAGCCCAGGATTTCACTGGCTTTCTGAACTGGTTAATGTTGAGTTTCTTATCTACCATCCCCCCAAATCTTTCACCACAGGGCGGCTTGGAATCACTCCTCTGCCCAAGCTGTTGGTGTGTCTGGGATTGCCATGACCCAGCTGTAGGACCTTGCACTTTGCCTTGCTGACCCCCATGGGGTTTGCACTGGCCCAGCTCTCAAGCCTGTCCAGGTCCCTCTGGATGCCGTCCCTTCCCTCCAGCGTGTCGACTGCCCCACACGGCCTGGTGCTGCCAGTGACCTCGCTGAGGGTGCCCTTGATCCCACAGTCCGTGGCCCTGACAAAGATGTTGAGCAGTGTTGGCCCCAGCAGTGACCCTGAGGGACACCACTCCTCACTGGTCTCCACATGGACCATGAGCCCTTGACCACAACTCTTGGTGGCTGGCCACCCAGCCAGTTCTTTATCCATCCAGTGGTCCATCCCTCCAATCCATGTCTCTCCAATTTAGAGATAAGGATGTCATATAGGATAGTGTCAAACATTTTGCATAAGTCCAAAAGGGATGTCAATAGCTCTGCCCCATCCACCTATGCTGTCATCCCAGACAGAAGGTCACCAGATCTGTCAGGCACAATTTGCCATTGGTAAAGGCATGTTGTCTGTTACCAATCACCCCTTTGTTTCCATGTGCCTTAGTAGAGTTTCCAAGAGAATCTGCTCCATGATCTTGCCTGACACAGGGGTGAAACTGGCTGGTCTGTACTTCCCTGGGTCTTCCACTTCCCCTTGTAAAATAAACCTTCTTCAAAGACTACAGCACTGTCTATTCTGTTTTTCCAAGAAAAAGCAAATATGAAGACACACAGCATAAATGTACAAATGAAATAAGAGGAAATAATACTGAGACATGAGGACTAACATTAGCAGAGAAAAACAAAAATATATAGTTGCAGATTGGGCACAAATGTTTAATAGAAGTGATATCCACTTGCTACCAGAAACTGCTGAAAGAAGAGTATTCTTCACATTTTCTTGTCTTCATATCATGATATCCACTTCTTCAAAACATACTCTGAACACACAACTTCTGCCTTCAAAAAACATGGATTACTGGGCTTATGAAAAAGGTAAGTGGGACAAACCATGGTATAATGAAGGTCAGACTGGATGATCTAATAGGTCCATGCTTCTTTCCATTACTAGTTTATATGATGGGAAAAAGGAAATATTCACGTTTCCATATCTTTAGCCAAAATAAACATACCTCCTTGCCAAGTATTCAAAAATCTATAGTGCCCAAAGTTAACTAAGATTTATAAAACAGAACACAGACTTTTATATAAAAAGAAATGAGCAATTCATAGATATCTGATCAAAGTTTCCATCACATACTATCTCTTCAGACAATCATTAGTATGAAGATAACAGAATCAAACAAGATGTGCTAACTCACATAGAGAGAATATGGTTTGCTCTAACATTGTAATTTTGGATATTTAAAAAAATTCAAAAGGAAAATATAGTGAAAATTCTTTGAATATGCTGTACTTTCCAAAGCTTGAATACTATTAGACTATTTAAGCTCAAGTATTCAGACAAATTTAGTAAACACTGTGGTTACTTGAGTTAATGTCAGAAACATGCAGACCTACAAGCAAATACTCTCTTCCAGGCTCTGCATAATCTATTAAGGATCAAATGGCTACATCTTATTCTTGACCTACATGGTTTATAAATACATAGTAAACTACTTTTACAAAATCTATACAATCTTTTTAATAAACACGTAAAACTCCTTCTGTACAAATCTGACGTACTTGATAGAAAAAATATTCCTGTGTGTAATCATACCTTGGAGACAAAGAGGACTGCTGGACATCTCTGAAAGTACATGATGCCTCAATACATTGTGTGTGTTAAGTAGGAGCTTGCCTGATGTAAGGTCCCTGTACTCTGCTGTACAACACAGCTGCAAAACTCAGTTTACCTAGACTAATGAACAAGAACCTCAAAACAGACTCTTTCATTAACAGAAAGTATGGACAGGCTGAAATACTTCTTGATTAACCATAACTGTTTTTGCACCTCTTTTCAACCATAAGTTTAGATCAATTTAGACAGATAATGAAGTTATCATAAACAACTCTTGAAACAAGACCAATCTGTAGCCCAAAACTTAGTTGCCTGTTATTTTTTGCTTCCTTTTGAAAGCCAATCTGTCATCCAAATATCTGCTAGGTATCAAATTATGAAGCATTGTAACATGTATACAAACAAACTGAAAATACAGAGGCATTTAAGGTAAAAATAGATTGAATTTCTAAACTGTTATTTAAGCCAATGCAGTTTTCATTTATGTCCCTGAAGTTATCTGCAAACCCTAGTCTCAGCCAAATTCAGGAACCACTAAATCCACAAATGGTATGATTTTGCTATTCTACTTTATCCTATTTTCAAAGCAAAACATAAGACAGAATTTACTGAACTTGATTCCATTGTCTATAATCAACAACCATGTGAGGAGTTCTTCCTCAGGTATTTTTTAAAAGCTAAGAGCATGAGATGAAGTTAAAAACTACAGCAATGCAATGCAAATTGTCATAAGCCATGTTTTTTTTTTGCACCAAGATGCTCAAATACTCTGCTCCACCAAAAAAGGCAAAACCCCCTCAAAAAACAGCTGGGAGTCTGCTCTGAGAACCACAGCATGATCTCAAAGAGCAATCACTGTATAACTATAGTTATTGACCTTTCTAAGTAACAAAAAACCCCACCCTCCTGAGGAAGCGCGTGGCCAACTACCTCTGGAAGAAGCAGAAGTTCTCACTGAGAGTTCACATGCCTAATCCTGTGTGTCACTGAAGAACTGCTGCTGAGCTCCTGTTCTCCACTTGCTTCCCATGGAGCTCAAAGCTTAACTTGGCAACTTGGAAAGTTCTCACTGTAAATGGCTCAAACTATTTACCATCACATCCTCCCACACACATGCAAAAAACCACAATGTCAAAAGTCATAGCTATTTTTTTAAAAACACGAAAATCTTGGAATCCATCACTCTTATGACAGCCATGACAAAAATGCAATTTTAGTGATGGGTTGGCAAAAAGTTTATGTAACCCTAGACTCTTCCATGGAGAACGAGTTAGAGGGCATTGTATGGTTTATTTCACACTATGGAATTTTCCCCTGTTTTATAAAGTTAGAATCATTTAAAGCCTGAAAAGAGCTTTGGGTGCACATGAATTCCATTTTAGTATATTTTGCAAAAAATCAGTATGAAACAAATGAGGTTTTAAAATTCACGCTAGAAAAAAATAAAGCTTGTAAATCAAAACATTGGAAATACTTAGACTTTATGGTAGCATACATTAAAAATCTCAAATCAGTCCAAGCAAAGGATAATAACTTATCACCAGCTGGAGAAGACACAAGAAAGAAAAAAAAATCCAACCTAATCTGGGACAATGCTCAACATGATATCAAAGTAGATCAGGTAGAAAAATTAAGTAAGAAAGAGAAAAAAATAGGAGAGAACTAAACCATGCAGATGTGAAAAACAGAATAACAAGATCTCACAGTGGCAAATTACTACAGCAGTGCATATGCCATAGAAAAGAAAACACAACTTTAAAGTAATCAGTAATTTCTCTAGTTTTTCTTCAAAAACTTTCAGGGAGAGAGGCAAATCAACTAAAGAAAAGTTCCTCTTTTTCAATTTATGTTGATTCTACCTGAATCTAACCATGTAAGCAGAAATAATACCATCTAAGCCCTTGAAAAGACATTTGAAGAAAAGAAAAAATCTGATCATGTATTTGAATTCATCATGTAAATTCCCAAGGAAATAGGAAGAAATTTGCTGCTCTGCATTAGGCTATTCTCCTCATTATTGAGAGAATGGTACTAGTGGAAGAAATGGTAAAACACTGATTGTACAAGCATGACTGATGCCCTCTTTCCTTCATATAGGGATAGAAAACTTATTGGCAACATGCAGCAGAAGAATATAAGGAGCCAGATTCTTACAAGTATGTATCTCAAATGCAATATGGACATAAGTTTTAAAATAATTGAACTACATTATTCACATATACACTTTCCTTCCATTGAGACACTGAGGTCTCTTGCCTTTATCAAGAAACACTATTGTATCTTAGTACTACAAGACCGGCAGACATAAAAGGAGAGAAAACTGTAGATATGACCTTAAGTTTGGGGTTCCTGTGCATTTGGATTTTCTTTTCCAGGGTGAGTGCTGCAATAGTACCAGTTCTACATAAATCACATGACTTCATGTTTTTTCAAAGAATATTTCCTACCATAACATCACAACAGTCTACATTTCTCATTCACAATTAAGTAACAATTCTACATGAAACTAACAAATGAAATAATTTAATGGAAAGAAAAAGATCAAAATATAGAAGAATACTGAATGTGTTATAATACATTTAGACAGCTGGAAACTGATATTATACAGAAACTATTTGAAATTTAGCAGCATGCATAGATGAAGTTCTCATTAACAGCCAAGCTGTTTTAGTAGTCAGCTGACACTGAAAACAAAAGGTATTGCACTACTGTCCCCTCCTAAATTGCTCTTCCTTCATCTACCATGACATCTAGTTTAGGCAGCCATATTTCTGATGGCTTTTGCTAAGTTAACTTTCTTACAAAAAAAGTGAAATAAGTCAGTGTTCCTCTGATGAGGGCTGGAACAAGTGTGAAAAGTAAGGAGTAAAAATGCAGAAGCAGGAGGTGGGGTTATAGGAGTAAGAGAGTGATTGAAAAGAGATTGGTAAATTAATCCTGCAGACCAGCTGATGATTATTTGGAACTATCAAATAAATTTTAATTTTTCCTAAGTAATTTGGTCCCCTCTCTATTTTTTGGGTTTTTAAGTCATGCTTTATATAGTCAGAATCACTAAGCTAATTTATGGTATTTGCTGGATTTATTATCTGTTCTGCTTCTGTGTATCCACATTGAGAGAACATATAATTTAGCACACAGCCACAAGACTCGGAGAAAAAAAAATATACATGTGATTATTATGTAATGTAATGACTTTGTGCTACTAGGAAGTCCCTGTAATTGGATATCTTTTACATCTTCATTTTAATGGTGAAAAAGGTTTCTTTAAAAAAAAAACTCATCTGATTTCTTTTTCATTAAATATAGATGACCATTCCTGTCAATAGTATCACAGAATCATAGGATATCCGGAGCTGGAAGGAATCCACAACGATTAAAAAAGTCCCAAATCCTGGCCTTGCATGAGACAACCCCTAAAATTACAGTACTGCACCCAAGAGTGTTGTCCAAGCTCTTCTTGAACAACAGAATACCTACTTCCTTTAATTGCAGATTGCAAAGAATGCAATAGTAAGATTTTTTAACTCTTTACATCAGTGCTACCACAAAATATATATTTCTTGGCTAATCTATGGGAAAAAGGACAGACCAGAGAAAAAGACCTTAAGATATGAAATAAATTGTTATACTGCAAAACATGAACTCCAGAAGCTACAAGTTTTACTAAGGTGATTCTTTAATATATATTTGGAAAAGCAGTCCTTGATCATTACATTTAAGTACCCATTTTAAATACAAGTGTTTTCTTTCCTTAGCAAATATAAGGCTTCAAACAGTAAATCAGTATCACCATGACTGAAATTAAGCATGAAAAGAAAGTGCAAAGGAGCATATTTAGCAAAGGGAGAAAAGGACTTGGAAACAATAGGACCAAATCTCGTGTCTAGTACAGAATGGTATTCCAGATCTTTTGTCCTAGAGAGGAATGGAGCCTATCTATTACAAAAATTTTGATTGGTGTGGACAGCATGCATTATTTAGCAAAGCTTAAAATGACAGATCCAGCCCTTGCAGATGATATGAAGAATCTCAGCTGATACACATAGGTTTTCTCAACTTTATGTCTTGTCATCTTTCAATGTAAGAACCTACAGATTTGTGGAAAACAGGCTAGAGCACCCGTAATTGCAGTTTTAGAGAGATTCTCTGAGCAGATAATAAAATTCTAGAATTTTTTAGGTTGCATTAGACCTTTAAGATCATTGAGTTCAACTGTTAACTCAGCAAATTGTTAACCCAGCAAATGCCAAGCTCAGCACTAAACCATCTCCCCAAGCACCACATCACATATATCTTAAAAATATCTTCAGGGACATGGACTCCACCACTTCCCTGGGCAGCCTGATCCAGTGCTTGACAACTGTATTGGAGAAGGAGTTTTTTCTAATAACCATTCTAAACCACTCCTGGTGCCACCTGAGGCCATTTGCTCTTGCTCTGTTCTGGTTATGTGGGATATAAGACTGCTACCCACCTCACTACAACCTCCTTTCAGGTGGTTTTAGAGAGTAATAAAGCCTGAGCCTCCTTTCCTCCAGGCTAAAAAACTCCAGTTCCCTCAGCTGCTCCTCATAGGACTTATGTTCCTTCACACTGGGGGTAGATGCATGTCCCACACTTATGGACATGGCTTAGTGGTGGATGTGGCAGTGTTAAGTTTACAGCTTGATCCAAGGATCTTAAAAGTCTTTCCCAACCAAAACAACTCCATGATTCTATCCAGTGCACCCTCAGTAAGCCTGCAGAGAAGACCAAACTGGGTGGGAGTGTTGATGTCCTGGAGGGCAGGAAGTCTCTGCAGAGGATCTGGACAGGCTGCATCGATGGGCTGAGGCCAATGGTGTGAGGTTCAGCAAGGCCCAGTGCTGGGTCCTGCCCTTGGGTCACAACAGCCCCAGGCAGTGCCACAGGCTGGGGCAGAGTGGCTGGAAAGGAGCTGGGGGTGCTGGGGACAGCAGCTGGACATGAGCCAGGGTGTGCCCAGGGGGCCAAGAAGGCCAATGGCATCCTGGCCTGGATCAGCAATGGTGTGGCCAGCAGGAGCAGGGCAGGGATTGTCCCCCTGTGCTGGGCACTGCTGAGGGCACACCTCAAATCCTGTGTTCAGCTTTGGCCCACAGGTCAGTCATTCTTCACTCTTTGGGCAAAAAAGGAATGGGTGATTTTGGTAACATAAATGAGAAAATAGTATTTCATTCAGTACTGCATTCAGATTAGTCTTAAAAGTCAAAGCTGAGTGCATCAAGAGCTTCCTTCTACACAGCTAACAGAGACTTAGTCTACAATCGACCACTATTACAACAAAGTATATTCCCCATGAGGATGCACTAAATTTTTAGAAAATGGAATAATAAAAAAAAAATTAATAAGGCTCAAATAAGTTTCAGGGATCTTAACTTAAGCCAGAAAAAATTATTTCACTAGAGTAAGAGTAACCACAAAAAATTACTTGGTACAAGTCTGAACAATTCTTATCATTTAATAAAATAAATGTATGCAATCCCACTTTATGACTGGGTTGTGATATTCTGGTAATACTGTAAATTATCCAGAATATTTGGAACCATGGAAGCTCTAGAACACCTTCATCTGCAAGTGCTCTAAAACAGGTAATTTCATTCCACTTACACAGATAACAATTTGCACTCTTTGGATATGAGGGTAAGGGATAATCTCACAACACCTGATAAACATAAAAATCATCACTGGAGATAGGAAAAAAAAAAGAAAATTACATTTCCCATAATATCTTCTTCAAATACATACAAATCACAGAAATATATTTTTAAAAACCACATTAAAATCTTACTTCCTAAGAATTTCTCTATTCACACAATGCTGTTGCACATCACTGTATTTATGGGCAAGACCTGTAGAACGGGCACTTAGGGACATGGTTTAGTGGGGGACTTGGGCATGTCAGGCTAATGTTTGGACTCAACAGTCTTTCCAATCTCAGTAATTCTGTATTTCTAAATTAACAGTTTTAACATTTGTTGTAAAATTTCTAAAAGTATACATTGTTATAAAGATAAAATACTATAAAGATGAATTCTATTTGAGAATTCCAAACTTCTGTACACATTAAAGTATTTCAAGAATGACAGAACATTTTAAATCTAAGGTATTTTGGAGCATGTGTTTGTATACTATTATGTGACACAAATAATACTTCTCACAAACATATTTAGATAAAGCTGAGTATCTTTTGGAGTAGGGTAGCAGTGCTTGATCAAACTATTATAGAACAAATGCTTATCCAAAGTTAGCCTGAATGTAAGATATGAAGGTATGAAATACGAACATATGATTTAGTCCACTAGGATACAAATTTCAGTAAGAGCACTGGAAATAAGTTTATTTAATAAACATTATATAATTCCTTGTAAGGGTCAGATAATGCCTTGGATGTTCTAGTATCAAAAAAGCAACATGAAAGTAGGGAGAAACAGAAATAGAACCTCATTTTGTAATAGTTTCAAGAATTATCAAAACAGTACAAACAAGTAAAGTTTATTCCTACTTCCCAATAGATGCTAGTGGACAGATTGGCTAGCAAGTGAGAATTCTGCTGAGCAATACAGCTTTTCCCACTCCAAGTCCTTAGGGCTTTTTGTACTGTCATAGTTTATCAGCGAGTTATTTCCATGAACAGGAGACATATTGTCACTTAATCTTAGCAGGCATTCTTGCTGATTCTCTAGCCGGAGGGTCTAATGTTAACATAACAATAGCCACCATTCAAACCCAACCTTTTCTGCCTGCAGCCTGCAACTATCATTTCATCAGTCAATGAAAAAAAAACCAACAATGAGCCTAAAGGTTACTAGGCAGTAAATTTGTGGAGGAAATGCTTGAATTAAAACAGACAGCCACGAATACATTTTTCCCTCACCAATATTCTACCACCTTATTGATGACACAGTTTTGAAAATATCTGCTTAATCCTTTAACTTACCATGAGAAAATGGCTACAACTACAACTCTAAAGCCTTGCTATAACCTTATAATAATATATCTGCCATGGACAGACTGCAGAAAAAATTAGAAAATAGAAGAATTTTTATGCCTTTGAACAAGTTAAGCTATTTATTTTTGTCTGTCCATTGGAAGTATCACAGGAAAAGCTTCTAACCATACAAATTACAGACAGGAGTTGAGGGACAGCCCTTGTAACTGACCTGGAGAGGAATATATATTACGTGATTAAAAAAATTATCTCTGATTAAGGATGGTCATATTATTTTGATAATTTTTGTTAAAGATTTGCCAAACAAAAATCAGTTTATAACAGATAATAGCTCTTCAAAAGTATCACTGAATTTTGATTAATATAAAAAGGAATATAAATATTGTTTTCTTGGTAGGCATAAGTATTTTTTTTCAAAGAAGCTTACATTCCATTATATAGGAAGGATATGTGCCTTAATAATGCCCTAAAATCTGTTAACATTCCACCAGCTACAGCTCTTTTTTATGGGCAGAGGTGTTATTAAAAAATCTAACAGCTTTAATTAAAAGGATTGATTTCACTGGATCACACACTTGTTTTTAAAAATAAAAATTAGTTTTAAATTCAATTTTTATGCTTTTAAACAAATTGAATATTGTCAAATTTAATTCAATTGCTTTTCCCACTAAAAGTAATTATTGTAAAGATACTATCTTCACTAAAAAATAGAACGGATACCATGGCATAAGAAATACAGCTATTTTAAGTAGACGAAGGTTTATTTTTCATTTAAGCACTTATTTTTAGATGAGAAAAACACACTTTGATGAAAGGTAACTTTAACTTCAAACATATAATGCTGATAAACAATTTCACATTTTAGATGGCTGAATGACGTGTTTTTCTTAGGACATTTTAACAAAATGGTTAGTTTCAGATACTTTATTTTGTAATCAAAACAACTAACAACATGAACATGCCTAAGAAATAGTTGATAGCTTTTTGTCTTAGGCTACTGTGAATGAACACTAAATTACTCAGTGTTGAATTACAAGAAAAACATTATCACATAAAGTATCTATGAAATAATCTGAAACCTCTGTAATATTTTAATTATAAAAATAGCGTATTTCATCAGAATACTCCAAAGTATATTGTAATTAATATCCTAATTAAGTCTTGAAGAAGCTGTCAGTTTGAGTTCCACAGAAAATAAGTATTAAAATGAAAATTTAAAAAATATAAATATGAATTTGCAGTTCAGAATAAGCTGAACACATTAAGTCCATCCTCTTTTTCTGGCAGTGTTTATGCAACTGCTGACCTCAATTCGCAATAACAGTTATTTTTTTCCACTTTGTGTTCTCTACTGAAACAGCCACCCAACCTACTTGTTGGAGAATGACATCTTATGGGAGAAAATATATTCATAAAATTAGCTTGGACCCTAACGCCTACCACAGCAGAAGTGGCGTAAATTAACAGTTTTCACTTAATCTACAGTGAATTACAGTACATATGTACTTAAAATGAGAGTACTACTACAATGACATTTCTGTGACAATGACATGTTACACATTAAGTTTTTTTTTGAGGAATTATTTGGGAAATAATGAAACATAAACACAGTACTAGGTTAGTATTTAATCCACATGCATTCAGAAATACTCTCAATCCCATATACAACCAACAGTTTCCAAAGTAGATGTTGCTATCTCACAATCAATATTCAAATGTTAATTCAATAATTAAAATCCTACCAACTTATACCTTCTCTGAAAAAAACATGATTCCTGTGCTGCAAGATGTCATGAGAACAGCCCCAGTAAAAACAACTTGAAGATTTCCTGGATAAAATGATGGGCTTGACACAGCAACAGGCAATTGCAGCCCAGTCAATCAACCATACCCTGGGCTACATCCAAAGCAGTGCGGGCAGCAGGAGATTCTGCCCCTCTGCTCTGCTCTGCTGAGACCCCACCTGCAGTGCTGCATCAGCTCTGGGCTCATACCACAGGAAGGACAGAGACCTGTTGGACCAGGTCAAGAAGAGACTCATGAAAATGATCAGAGGATTGGAACATCTATCCAATGCAAAAATGCTTAAAGAGTTGAGGTTATTCAGCCTTGAGAAGAGAAGGCTCTGGGGTAACCTTATTGCAGGCTTTCAGTATCTAAAGGGTTCTATAAAAAAGATAGAGATAGTCTTTTTAAAGCAAGACCTGTTGGGATAGGGGTAGTGGATTTAAAGTAAAAGAGTGCAGCTTCAGACTAGATGTAAGGAAGACATTTTTTACAACAGGTGTGCTGAAACACTGAAACAGACTGCCCAGAAAAGTGGCGGATATCCCATCCCTGGGCTTCATTCAGGTCAAGCTGGCCAGGGCTTTGAGCAAAATAATATGATGGAAGATACCCCTGTTCACTGCAGGAGTGTTATATTAGGTGCCCTTTCTAAGTCCGTTCCAACCTACCCTTAAAATTTTATGATTCTCTGGTATCATAACTTTTAGCAAGATTATTTCTATTTAATAAAGAATGTTACAAGAGATGTTTCAGTTAAGTAAACTTATTCAAATTATTTAAACAGACTTAGCAACCTGTTTATTATACAATATACAAAAAAAGACAAAGGCAAATTCTACCGCCCAAGACACTTAGATGTACTTTCTAAATTCAGGTATAGTATAAACATATGTAGAAAGTATTTTCCTGATTAATTGCAAGACTTAAACTACTTAACTCCCTGAAAAGCACACTGGAGTTAAATGAAACTTTATGTATATAAATAGCACCAGCATAATTACTCATCTATAATAACTATACTGAAAATTCAGTCTCACCAGATATGATTACATTACAAAAGGCAGCATAATGACAAGCACCTGAGACTGCTGAGGATCCAAACTCTATAACATGAAAGGGAGAGTGAAACACCAACAAACAGATTTGCATGCATGTGTACATATAGATATCTAGATGTATTTCACTGGATTCACATTAATTTTACACTTCTATTTTAAAAAACACAACAAATTCCAACTGTCAGAAGAATAACGTTGTAAAGACTTTTTCATTACAAAAGAGAAACCTGTAAATTAATACATTCTTAAAAAAAATCCCTGTGTTTTTAACTAAGCATTGTTTTGCAGGAAAAGAACAACAGACTTAATTTTCCAGTTCTCTGCACTATTCTCATTTTGAGAAGCTCACATCAGGAGCTGAAAAGTGACAATCTGGATTTAACAGGCATGACAAGTTGCCAAACTAAGATTACCTCTAACAATGCTTCACAGTGCACCAGACTCTCTCCTGCTGACCTTTCCACACGTGGTTCAGAGACCACTGGATTAGAGCTGTTAACAAATCACAGGTGCAACCAATTAACCAAGAAATGACGTAACAATGACTTCCAGTCTTAAGCATGAGGCTTGTTCAGCAAATAATGCTTTTCCATCAATGAGCTCAGTATGGCTGCTTATCAGCCAAACTTAAGACCAACTTCAAAAGATCTGTACTGCTGATACACCTCTCATTAAAAAGCGATTTTATTATGAAATTATCCAACTGTGACTATGGTATGCTTTGCTGTTCTTTAACTTGGGAAGTTGTCAAACAATGTGCATGAACCTTTTTCCTGAGAGGATCACAGACTTTCAGGTGCACAATAAGCTAAAATGTGAAATAGTGGAAATGGTGGTAAGAACTATATTCTTGTGTTTATTGTGGGATTTTGCACAGTTGCTTGTTTTTTAATAATGCATTCATTTTGTTGGTTGGTTGGTTTTGTTAATTACCTTCCCATCCCACTTCTCCCAGGTGAGTATGTTTCAGAACATTCCACATTCTAGAGGTTTAAAGACACTATGGAGATACAGCTGGGTGCAGCCTAGATTTTGTACGACTCAATAAGCCACACTGACTCCACACATCATCATATGGTACAAAAGAGTCAACTCCACTGCTCTAAGAACATGTGCAAGGACACACAGGGTGTCTCCACATGTTAACTGATAGGCCGGGTATGATTTTAAGACTTCCATTCCACATTGAAGCAAGATGGTTTATCCAAATTTTAAAACCAAGTTCTCTTTGCAGATAGTTAAGCCCCGTTTCTTTAGCAATGCACAAAATCCACTAAAAAGTCAGACTGACTTCTCACTAACTTGCACAGCAATATGTCCTTCTTTTGTAATATCCCTTAGCTAGAAATGAGCAGACAAGAATAATAAAGCATAACAGCATTGTACATTATTCTCTCACGCTCACTTTCATGGTCCCTATCTGTCTGATGCCTCAAAGCATTCCCTAATTCACTGGAAAGTGAAGGGCCAGTGTCACTAATCTTAGAGCTCCAAGACCCAGGAGGACTAGAAAATATGTCACAGTGAAAGTAGCAAACTGTAAAATGAAAATTCACATGGTACATCCAGCTCCATGAAACTGTGTATTTTGAACTGCTGGTCCCACTGCCACTAACAATGTTACTTATATTACCAGAGTTATTTCCTCATGCCAGATGCTATGACATCCTAATAACCCCTCAGACTAACAGCCATTCTGTAGTATTAGTCCAACCCTTTTAGGCCTTCTTGGTAAAAAAAACAGTCTCTACAAAATGCCATGCTCTACAGAAACTAGCAATACTTGATCCAATTATTAGTAAAAGGTATTTTGGGTTTAAGAGAACAGTAATCTCTAGCAGAATAAGGAGAAACTACATGAATTCACTGAATCAGTTTTCTGTTGGGTGTTCATTCACAGATGCACATATTTACAACTTCTAACATACTAAAATACAAAAACCTCCCACATGACTTTATAGAAAAAATTGTACTTAAAAAGATGCCAAAACCACATGATATTTGGCTTTATACTTTGATTTTACCAGTATCTTGAATTTTATACTTAAAGTTCAGGAAAATACAAAGAATAAACAACTGTATGGAATAAAGGGTAAAGCTGGGTATTTGTAATTTGCTGCCAAAGGCCTGAATCAAAAATGGTACCATATAGGAAAGGATATTTATGACAACAGACACAGCTAAAGACATACAGACATTAATCTCTGAGCACATGCAGAAACCTCCTTACATAATTATTATTGTTTTATGTTAGGGATTAAAACCCCTCCAGAAAAGAAAGGACTTACAATGTTGAGAAAGAAAAAAGAAGATTCAATAGCTCTTTCTGCTCATGTATCAGAGGAAGCATGATATGATACCTGAGAATGACATATTTTTCTGTCTTCTTTAATTAGCCCAAAACAGAAAGAAAACTAAGTAAAAATAAGCATCAGAGAAAAAAAAAAGCAACATGGTCATGAAGTTTGCTTCCAAGTGTTTTTTAGAAAGCTTTTTTCTTTGAGCCATGAGGAACACTGGTTGTGAATAAAATGGGAGGAAAACATCTAGAGAATCAGGGAAAGAAGATGGGGAAACAGAAGTGTTGTATCATTCTTTATAATGAGAAAATATAACTCTGATAATTATATGCCCAAGATTGACAAAGTGTTCTTCAGCAAAAGTAACAGAACCATAACTTAGGGTCATGACAAAATTATTTCTAGTACTTGTGGACATAAGAAAAGACTATCAAACTATCTTGTGTGAAGATCAAATATTATACACTGTGTGAAGAACGAAAACAGAGTATAATATTTGATGAAGCTGACACATAAAAAAACCTGGGGAAAACTGTAAAATGCCACAAAAGAAGGTTAATAATCTACTTGATACACCGAAGTCCAAGAGAAATTTGGTAAAATTTGCAAATGGAGATATACTATCAGAAGGCCAGCAGATTAGTGAAAAAGAGTCCAAGAGGAGCCAAAAGGACCAAAAAGAAGTAGCATTTTTATTTACTTAATAAGAAAGACAATTACCAAAGAAAATTTTTGTGGAGTATATTCTCTACATTAAAGTGACTTCTTTTTTCCACCAAAAGATAAGAAAGAGCTAAAAGAATTTAGGAATCTTGTGTGCTCTATTAGGTAAATCACTGAATGAAATGATCCTAGCAGTCTTTTCTGCCTTATCCTCTCAAGGTTCAGGCTTTTTGGATGTTTTCCACTTTCATTAGATAAACAGCTTCTTCTCATTAGAAGCAGATATAACCTTATAAGGATTCAAGTTGGGTTTCCTTTATTCATGTTGATACAGATTTTATTCAACCCCTCCAACCTTACCCATTCTGTGATTCAGATCAGAAAGTTCTGTAATTTATTTTGTTTCCCTATTATCAAATTATCAACTACTATTAACTCCTAATTATCAGAAATGTAACAGAACAACTTTTTAGGCAATAACTGAATTCCCTTTTTTTAATCTACAATTCATTACTCATAAACATTCTACAACCATAATCTGGTAACCAACATCACTTCTTCTACACTATATTAAAAATACTTATTACCTGCTTGGCTCTGTAGAAAGGCATATGGACTGAATGTCTAGAGTTAAACAACAGATGTGATGTTTGAAGAAACTGCTTGAACATACTCCAGTCATCCTTCACTGCAGTGCCACTTTAAGATATACCACTCACATTTACAGAAAATATATTCTATAACAGAAAGAAAACCCTCAGAAAGTCTCTTCCCATGGTACTCAACTCTTTTAAAACAAAGAAAGGAAATGAAGCATGAACATTTAGCAATTAAAAAGTACACAGCTATACCACTGCCAAATCCATCTTGTTATGTTACAAGAATAAAAAAAATCACATGTGCAGCTAAACAACTGAGAACACTCCAACTCTTTGAAATGGCATCTTGCCGACTATATAGTGCTAACAATTCAGTGTATAATAAGGATTACACGTTCTCACCTCCCATTACACTAACTGCATTTTCACGGGTCAGATACGCATCCTTTTTTCCAGGTGACTAGACAAATGCACACACAAACTTCACCTAAAAATACACTGAGTCTTGCCAAGTAGCAGCAGGATGAAATATACCACAGTAACAATCCCGTCTTTGTCCCAGCCTAACACTCTACCTATTAACATGCTTTGATGCTTAGCCAAGAAAAATCTCAGTGCTGGGATTCTGGGTTTTGTGCCCAAACAATCTGGGCTTGTGTTGAATATAGTATAGTCTGCTTTTAAGTTACTGCCAATCATTAACTCTGCAAAGAGTATGTCTGGGATTATTTTGTCTTTACAATGAATATTATTAATGTAAAGAAGGCAGAAAAATTAACATTATTTTGAAAAGAATAAGTGAATTGTGCAATCCTTAGCACTAAGAAAATAGTCTTATTCAGAACATAAATGCATTTCTGAAAAAAATTCTGGAGTCATCTTTTTTCCCTGTGTGTCAGTAATATGTGTCCAAAATATTTAATTTCTTGGACAAAATATAAAAATGCAAATTGAAAGAAACCCAATAGATTCTTAAACTTGCAGATAACTTCAAAACTCATTTTTATCAAAGGAAAAGTAGGTAATTGTTTTCAGTTTCTTGAACAATTACAGAGACACTATCATCAGTCAAAAAAATAATATAGGAATATATTAAAGAAAAATGGTTAAAATATGAAACATTACACTTAGATAAACCAATTATTGATATCCTTACAAAACAATAGACTGAAGTGAGTGATCCCTCATGAACTGAGGAAAAGATGTAAAGCAAAAGAAAATATCAAGTAAATGTACTTTCAAAGCATTAATGATATGACATTAATGATGAGAAAAAAATAATAACAAAATGACTTGATAAAATATATAAAGATGAAAACAACAGTAAATGTCATTCAAGGTTCTAGACTAAGCAAGAGGCTGTTCCCATTCCACTTTAAGACTGATATCTTTTATACAGTATGCTGTGGACAGAAGGCCTTGCCCACCTTCTATAGCATCAAAACTTGCTTAGAAGTCTCTTGTCTATGACAGCTTACTTCTGGTCTTCATTTTGTAGCTGACTTTTTGATTTGATTTACTGAGGTTGTGTAAGCAATGAACTCTATTGAGAATGCCACAAGCAACTAGAACACTCTACTTGTATAAAACTTGGCAAGAAAACCAGGCCAAGTGGACAAGAACAGAAGATGACAATCTCTTGAGACAGTCTTAAAAAGTCACTCAATCCCAAGGATAAGGATCTTTTCTGTCATTTTCACAAAAATATTATTTTCTCTCCTTTATTCTCATACCATAAAATTATTATTAAATTCCATTCCAAAGGAACTTCATTGGTTGTCAGGCTTATTTACAAATTTTTGTTTACATTAATAGTTTCACTGTGATCATTGAGTCATGTAAACATTTGCAAAAGTGAGCAGTTTTCATATTATTGTGGTTAAATGGCAATTTACAAATTAGCAATTTCATTTCAAATCCTTATTGAATTTTATATACTATAGCAAGTCACTTGAAGCATACAAAATACACATGAATTAATGTAGAATCCTATGAAAATAAACATCTGACATGTAGGTAAGTATGACTGTAAGAATATATGACCTGTTGGTGACTATATATGATATAATTATAAAATTAGGATATTAGTACCAAACCAAAATATGCTGAAAATATTCCCCTTCTTTCAGACACTTGAAATATATAAAAACTAAGTATCTTCCTTTCTTCTCTTTACATCTGTAGCGAATTTATGCATGTGTGTGTGTGATTTACTAGTTTAACATTTGCCATAGTCAAGATCAAGCAAGGCACCATGAAAGTATCTAACATTCTTTTCCTGGGGATCTGGTGTATAAAGACATGTTCACAGAAGCCAAAGAATGCCCAAACAGAAACAAACAGAAAGTTCAGTTTATAAATTACAAATATGTGAAAGTATTTATACCTTCTGAAAGGCAGAAACTTAGAACTGCTATTATATTAACACACTCAACCAAACTGGGTTTTAAAAGAATACATAAAAATAAGTTCCTTTTTCAGGTTACTTTCCATTCCCACTGTTTTTGGTACCTAGCCAATGAATTCTCACCAGTTAGTGTCTGTGTTTCTTCTTAACACCCCAGGAGAAAAAAAAAAAAGTTTTCAGGTAGATTCAACTTATGCATATCTGCATATCATTTGCAGTGGCTATAAAACACAAAACATATTCTCTTAAACAATTTTAAATGTATTTAGAATTCAGGAGAGTCCCATCTGCAAACCACTGGAGGCATGTGTCATTTTGTCTACTTTATTTCTGATATAAACTCTGGAACTCTTCAAAGGTAGAGCCACACCTGCACTCTGAGTACAAGCTGAGATTGGTATGTGAGGCAAGGATTGTATGTTGGAGTACCTGTAACTACAGCGTAATGCCCAGAAAATGTTTTGATCTTGACAACTGGCAGGTGCTTCCTGTGTTCTTAAGCTGAAAAGTTAATTCATAAATAATAGAATAACTTCATTACTTCAAATAATCCAAATTCGACCCCTTTTTACTGAGGCTGAGTCCTGTCCAGATTTCCATAAAGTGCTTCTCTAGTGAAAGAGCACTGTCCTGATACACACTGAAAATACTTAGGTAAGGTGCTACCTGCATTATCTCCTACAACCTTGTCAGGTTTTCATGGCCAAGTCTGCATGCTTGAATTAATACCTTCTCAGAAATTTATATGATGAACAAGAAGAATTGTCTAATTTCGCTAGTATCCTTGATGTATTGTATCTAACGCAAATGACTAACCTTATAAAATTTTGCTTGGAAACAGTTCAATCAAGATACAGAAAAACAGAAAGACTAAAATACTGCCATAGTGTTCTGTATATATATCAGCAGATTTCAATGCCTAGTATTTCTCCAATAAGCTTTTCAAACAACAATTCAAACCAAGAGTGAAAGAACAGAAATGGAAATCTATTAACCACTGAAGAATAACAAGCAAAACACTTAGAACATTCCTAAACATGTTTAGTGTAATAAAGGCCACTAAAAGTTAGGATTTAAGAGAAACATTTCAATACCCTGAATCAAAATAGGATAAGTAGCAAAGACTTACTTACTTGCTCTCTTGAAATTCATCATTGAGCTTTTGCACTCTAACAGAAATATCAGTTAGAATTTTATTCAATATTATTTAAAATTATTTCAGTATGTGATTAAATAGCTACTTTTGCATAAAGTTGAAATTTATACATTTAATATATAAATTGCTTAAAATTGTTTAAAGCTTTGAACACTTATTTTAGTATCAAAATGGCCTGCTTCAAATTAAGTGAAAATTAAACAACACAAGCTGTTTTGTCAGTGTATTACTAAAAATGGCTCCTAGTTAAAAAAAACCAAAAACATACAAATGGAGCATATTAAACACAGAGTGAACAAGCCTTTTCTGAAATACAGAACTAATGATTTTTAATAAAATAAAAGTATTTACAATTTCCCCATTAAACACAAGCATTACCCTTAACAAGAGATAGAGAACCATGGAATGGTTTGTTTTGGAAGGAGATTCAAGAGGGATGATTAACAGTTATTGCCTCCAGGACCCTACAATGTGCAGGGACATCTTCAACTAGATCAGGCTGCTCAGAGCTCTGTTCTGCCAGATCTTGAATGAAAGGCATAGGTGGAGTATCCAACACCTCTCTGGGCAAACAGTTCAGCGTTTCATCACCTTCATTGTAAAAAACATCTTTGTTACATCTAATCTAAATTGACCCTTTCTTTTTTGAAAAAAAAAAAAACAAAACCATTGCCTCTTATTCTTACTGCAAAAGACCCTGCTAAAAAGTTTATCTTCATCTTTCATTCTGGCTCCCTTGCCCAGCTGGCCATACTTACGAAGAAGCTCAGCTGGCTTCCTGGCCGGCAAATGCATGTTTCCAGCTCATGTAAAGCTTCTTGCCAACCAATACTCCCAAGTTTTCTCCTTAGGACTGCCCTCAATCCATTTTATGCTCACCCTATATTTGTGCTTAGGATTGCTCTGACCAAGGCGCAGCACCTTGCAATTGGCATTGTTAAACTTCAGAGTACAAGGGGTTTCATTTTGAGAAAAAACTGAAAGAGGGGAAGTTTAGGTTCCCCAAAAACTTTGGAGAAGTTGTTTTTTGACACAGTGCTGTGAGGGTGTTTCTTAGTAGAACTAAGCATAAGTTCCTGACTGGTTGCTAACTTGGCTAATTTTAGAGTCAATCAAAAAAAGCTGAAAATGTGCTTCCCAGCATGTACATGTAAGGAAGTCTTAAAAAAAAAAACCAGCAACACAAAAAAGGCCAAAAAAAACCCTTCAAGAATTAGGCTACAAAGTTATTGCTTAAAATAGTTGTCAGAGGCACATAACAATTGAGTAGAAATATACCTATCCACTCCAGTGAACTTTACTAAATCCAAACTGTCACAGCAGCAAACTGTCATATCAGAACTGCTAGGCAACCTGGGCTTGCTGAATAAAACGAAAGCCGAAGATCTAATTGCCAAAAATCTAGCAGCTAAAAAACAGAGTAAATGACAACTAATTCTCAGAGAGTGATGATTGAAAAGAAACTGGAAAGCCCAAGCAATTTAAGTGATATCAGTTAAGGGCTGTAAGAAGGGCTGACGTGGTCAACCTGTGAATGAACAGGGAGGTGGAAGTAAAAAAAAAAGTTGCTGCATACAATGCTGTATACAGCATTATTAAGGCTAATAAGAGATTAATGATGGAAGAGATTTAAAGAATGTTTAAAAATCAGAGATGGAAAAGAACCCAAGCCACAAAGTAATTTGAAGACTAGAAAAAATTTCTTACTTTGAAGGCCAGAAAGAACTTTATGTCTACAGCTTACTGAAAGGACTCAATTAAAATTTAAGTGTTTGAAGTAAGAGAAAATATACAATCTGCTGAAGTGAATTTCAGAAAAAGGCTCAGCAAAAAGTAATTCAGTAGCTGAAAGCTAAACCCAGACAAGTTAAAATGTAAAACTGGAAGAGGTACTGTTAGGAACCACATATCTAAGTCCTGGAATAGAATACACTCACTGACTAAATATGGAGGAAACTACACTCTCTTGATATCTACAAAAATTATGTATGAATGCCTTTCCTGTTCAGCTGTAGCCAAACAGTGAGTTCAATACAAGGGTAACTGGCAGTAAATTATGGCATGAGATACACAGTTTATCTAATTGTCTCCTTTGGCTTAAAACACTATTAAGAGAATACCTGAATTTGCTGTATGAAAACAGCAGCTTTTCTCTAGGTACAGTGAAGTTTTGAAGTCAGTTGCAAAAAGTGTTTCTATTCAGAACCTCAAAAGTCAGTCTTACTAACATACAATGACTATTTTCTGGTGCTAAACTGAAAAACCAGGAGAAAATTGAAAAACTCTATTGTTGGACAAAGCCTGATAGTAAGTTACACTTAGTTTAAGAAAATGCTAGTAGGATTAGAAGTACAGTTATTAAATTTAAAAGAGTAGTTTTGTGAAGAAATATATCTGTTCATATAGAAACAGATAACACTTAACAGTCCAAAGTAAATAAGTAGCTCTAAATATATGGTATTGGCATCACATTACTAAGTTATTTACATCCAATTAACAGAAGTAGCTTGCTGAACACATAACAAGATACTAGATTAAGTTTAAATAAGTAGAAACATATAAATACACATTTTTTCTACATTTCACAGTGTAGTCCTTGCATTATAAGCACAAGGTAACAAGCACACAATAAATACATTTAAAACAACATATTTTAACATAAATTATTAATTTACAAATATAAAATATCTAACTCATAGAATGCAGATTTATAAAGAGAAAAGTTTTGATTTCAAAATATTTTTAAAAAGATTTCCATGTGATCATGTAAAATTACTTTTGGCTTTTCCACACCACAGTACTATACAAGCACTTTAGAAAAGCAAACTTGTGTGCTCAGTGTGGCAATGTTTATTCATGTTGGTGCCAAGAAAATGTTGAGGTGTCTTGACAATATTTAATTTTTACTGTATGGTCTGAACTGGATTCAGCATGAACTTGAAACCCTGCCTGGCATTATTAACTTTTTTTATTATAATTATGTCTAGATGACATGACCTGGGGTTGTAAGTTTTTGTCCAAGTTATTCCATGTTGTTTTTCAACAAAAAGTAAGACTGAGAAATTACATCTTAAAAACTGTTAACAGGTTTCTGCTTTGAGGATGAAAGAATTAGTTACTTATATATACCACAGAAAATATGTAAAGCTTCACATATGATTTATTTTACCAATGACAAGCAAATGGATTTAAGAAAATAACAGGAATGCAAAGGAGTGGAATTGACCTACTATAAATTACAAGTAGTTGATAGTAGTAGTTATCTACTACTACTACTATGCATCTTCTTGGCATAGTAATAGTTTGTAAAAGAAAACAAATATGATAACTTAGTTCAACTGCAAACTATAGGATTATTAAGAGAAAATATACAAAGGAAACATCAAATTCAATTCAGGTGATATTAACTACTCAAAAAGTAAGCTTCTCTTCCTCAATAGTTTAGCTATTTTAAGCACTTATTTCATATTGCCATTTAATACCATACCCATTGCAAGGACACAAAGAAACTTGATTATGCAGTAAAAAACTGTACAGTCTACTGTATTTCACCCAACACTGCTTGTCTTGCAAACAAGAAGCACTGAAAATTTTTAAAGCTAGTAAGCAGAAATGTGTAGCATCTGAGCTCCACCTACAGGATGAAAAGAAATGGTAATTACCAGACTACAAGAGGACTATTTACTCTGAAGCCTTCAGGCAGTCATCTCAAACCTCTGCCATTTTATAAATTTATTACGATGCTGAGAAATTTTATTACTTATGAAATGATGGCACACACTTCTTCTATCTCTAAACATTCCTATATGTAAACAGCTGTTTTAAAGTGTGAAGTTTAGATTTAAGCTTTCTAAAAAACCCCAGACGAACAGAGTTGGTCAGAATAACAACTTGCCAGAATGACTGGGAGACTTTTTTTCTCAAGTTTTCTTATTTAATACAAAGTTGTCAAGTGTATAAAGCTATTTTAAAAATATACACAAGAGGTTAAAATGCATACTGAAATGACTAAAATTAATTTCATCATTTGAGCACTTCAAGTATGATTGCATTTAGAAGTGGTATTGGATCTCAGTACTATGAATTTAAGTAAGTGTCTACTGTTTTCATACTGCTTCGCTAAAATACCCTCACAAATGCATTTGGATTAAAAGAAACTGGACTGATACAAATTAATACAATTTTGCAGAAAAAGTCATGCATGTCAAAGACAGTACTCTGAAACAAATGTTATAAGTTCAATGATTCTACTAGCACATTTAAGTATCTGAGGAGAATAAACTTTGATAGATATCAGAAATTTCTTCAGCATCTGATATATCTGTAGACAATACCCTCAAGCTATGAATAGCCCATCCAACTTTTTGTTTGATATTTACAATTCCCACATCTCTGCCTCTGATCAACACAGGCTTTGACTACAGTAGGTGGTGAACACCCATGAGTATATTATTAAACATCTCCAGTACACTATGAAAATAGTCACTATTTCAGACAATGAAACTTGATATTGTTTATCTTACTTTATCTAAACAGACCTCAAATGTAAAAACACATTATTTATAACAAACAATATTGTGCCTTTGATTTTCATGCCAGAGGACTGCAGACAATTATTTGGAAAACAGTAAGTCTAGAAATTTATGTTACTTGTGATACTAAGCAGTACCTCCCAAGGCTATGGCTCCCAACTGCTAAAAATGCAACCAATAAAACCCTCTTCTGAGTTAAGATAACCCATTTGGCTTTAATACTATTACTACTGCCTCCCTGAAAGAGCAGAATAACCACAAACAGAACACATTGACCGACTACATGTAGAGCCAGCAGCTTACAGACTGACTACACAAATGTCTCTTCAAATAAGCTACAACATCATGCAAGCTTGGGCTTTGAGTACCTCATTCCTAAGGGTATTCTCTAGCTTTGTGTTCTCTTCATGCTACAAACTTGCTATTACACCTTCGTCAATTTTGTTTCCAGTAGCCATTCTAGTAAAACCCCAGGGACAATTAAACAGATTGGTGGAGAGGTAGCAGGACAGATAGGTAGACCGTAAATATGTACAGATTCCAAAGCCCTTTGCTTTTGTAAAGAAGTTATTTGGCTGCCATATAGTTCAAGGATCTTTTTCAGAGAGAGCTTTTCTTAGAGACTTCCAAATTTCCAAATCCTTGCCTCCACTACCGAATATGGCTATTCAATGCTAAACTGTAATTGTTTATTTTCCCCAGCCAAGAACAATTCACTGACTGAGAAGCTTAACATTGTGTCAGTCTCAACCACAGGACTAGCAACCAGATTTTTGGATTGAAGTTATCCATCATACTCATTGATCTCCACTTCCTGTGACCATCTGTCTACAGCAGAGATAGTACAGCTGCCAATTCCCAAAGAAGCACACATCACAAATTCAAAGACAACAGAAAGAAAAGGCAGAGGATCTGTTTTGCAAGATGTCTTGTACATGTTCTTTAAAAAAATACCTAGTTATGTCTAAGATAGCCATAAGATCATAATATTCTATTTTATGTACTGCAATTTGTACTATATGTACTGCTATATATACTAATATGTACAGCTCTTACTGAGAAAAAGGAACACTGAAGAATAGAAAATCCATGCTCCAGAATTAGTTTCAGCATGAGACTGTGTTTTGGACTCGTGTTGTACACAGAGCTGTTACATAGACAGCCAAAGTATTTTTTGCTTTTTGTACTGCAAGCAGGTGAAATGGAGTGCCTGGGACCTATGAGGAGACAAAGTCAGGACAGGTGGCCCCAGCTGACAAAAGAGGTACTTCACGCCACGTGACATTATGATAAATATAAAAAGTGGTCAGAAGAAGGATCAACTGAGTTGGAAGGGATGCCCACAAACACTGGCACAACTAAATCACAAGACAGGAATCCATGTTTTTACGTCTGTAAATAAAAACTGATGTGTCCACTGCAGTGGAAGGCTGGTACACTGCAGGGATGAGTACTGTGTTATACCAGACCACCAGATGACTCTCCTTTCTGTGAGTCTCAGTGGTGGACAACTACTATGTGTTAACAGAGGCAAAGAAGCTGCTAAACTCAATCTTACAACTGAGAAGATAGTAAAGACTGACAAATACATATAAATATACTTTATTTCTGACTCATAGGGAAAAATAAAACTCCCATACAAAGAATCAATAAATTCTGAAAACCTTAAAACTGTAAACAATCTAAATAAAAATACCTACCAAACAACATAATCCTTACCTGCGACTAGTTGTTTTCCTTTCTGTCTTGGTTTCCTCCTCTTGAAGTTGCTGTTTAGTATTTTCACTTGTATCAATTTTCAATTTCTTGGCAATGCGTTCCTTTATTTGAAATCTCTCATTACTAGCAGCTTCATCTTCTACACTATCAGCATCTTCATCATGTTCCTTTTCATCCTTTATTGATTTAAAATGATAAAACTACTTTAGATTTTTTTTCGGTACAGAATGACAACTATGGAAATCTTTTTCTTATAAATATAATCTCTTCCAAGAAAAAAGCAAAGTTTTCAAAGAAATATATCTTATTTGCTTCAGAGGCAACAAAAAAAATCACAAATATGACAGTTTCTTTTCCATACACAAATTACTTCTTATCTGTAGGGTTAAAAAAACTGAAACAGTCTATTCTAGACTATTAACTCTTATAGGTCTGTAGATGACATCACACAGTGTGATGTTACCCATACCATTGTTCGTGACTGCAAAATTTGATTGAGACAACAACATTGTCTCTATGGTATTGAGACATGATGGTACCATCTTTCATTTTCCACTGAAAGAAAAACTTAATTCCCTACCACATGGCTATACTACAGTCATGATGGACAGAAGAGGGTAGCTCATCAGCTCCCATTAGGGAATTTATAAATACTAAATTGATCATAACAGGCTGTGAAAACTTGTGGAATTGATCATTGCAGCTTGCTGCAGAGGTCAAAGGTGAGGCCCAGCACAGGTAGGCAAAAGGGGATAAAGCACGTTGGATCAAAGAAATTTGAAGGGAGAAATACTTGGAGAATGAACAAGGGGCCTGACTAGACCAAGGGATCTAAGTTTGACTATTTCCTTTCGTTGAAGAAGGAAGTCTGTATGAACCTTAATTGAAGAATGACAATTTGAAGATGACACGGTCTATCATTTTACATTTACTTTGGTGTGATGGTCATCAGCAAATAAGTGTAAGATGCTATGTGATTCTAATTTTTGCCAAAGAAAGAAAGGACACTTAGAAATAGTAATCTGGAGGACTTCACTGTATCCAGGAGACTGCCAGAATGTAAGCACTTGGGAAGGAAGAACACATACGTGTCCTGCGTATGACACACAGGTAGGACGAAGAGTAGTATGAAGGCCTTGTCCATTAACATGGAGGAGGATAGAATAAAAAAAAGTAAAAACAGAAAGAGACAAATTTTGGGAATAGAAGAGAAAAATCAAGAATTTGATTTCAGAAGTTATAGTGGAGTCACTGTTTAGGAATCTTCAGACTATTATGCTTAGATTTGAGATTTAGACAGGACAAGACCAGTCAGAAATAAGAAAGAATTTCTGAGTATTCAGCACAGTAAAACAGCTGAATATTTTGCTAATGAAAAGACTGAAAGGTTGTTGGGGCAGTTTTGTCTGTTCCTTTTTAACAGGGGAAGAGAAAACAGGATTGACATTTCCCTTAATTTACCAGAAAGATATTGTTTGACAGAGGAGATAATGAAACCTTCTAGAAGATTTGCTTACATGATAAATTGTCAGAGAGATGGGTGACTACAGATCTCAATAGCAGGGGGAGGTACAAAAAAAAGTGTGTTCAAAGTCTTCAACAGTCAAGGACAGACTCCTGGTGGAGATTCGACTAGGGCTTAGGTAAGACCATTTCACTGAAACACAATTAATTGAACAGGAGAACTTCTGGAATAAAAATGCATAACTCTAGACAAACAGCATTTGCTAAGCAGTAAGCTAGTTAAAAATTGTAGATATCTGAGTAACAGGAAGAGGGTTAAAACTGGAGACAGAACAGTTTAACTTGTCCCACTTGGCTAAATTCACTACTTCCCAAACCATACATCAGCCTTAATTTGCATCGTATTTCACAATTTTTCTTCTAGAAAAGCACAGAAAAAATAGGATATGCCTTTCCTCCTCAACTGCTTTCCCTCCTGCAGCTCTACTCTTTTCTCCTTCCCAGTCTCCTCCTTCAGTCCCTCTCTCTCAACAAATGGAGCTAACAAAAGATTCAACAATCCAGACTGAACTGCATGGCACCTCAAAAGGGAAATGGCTGCTCTGTTGGCTGATGGTTCTTCTCCTTGTGACACAGAAATGCAAAACTGCCTGCATGAAAGCTATACTGCTTCTTACTGCTGTTATTAGCTGTGTGGAGTTGCCCTATTCTTCTATTATTCTCCTTAATATGAAAATAAAAATTGTAATGAGTCATTTTGTGACAGATTATTTTTCCATTTAAGGAAATTATTGAACTGAGGTATAGATGATTAATTTTATCTACACATAGTACTACATGAAACTTACTGTTCAGCAACTGACACACAAATAGTAAGAGGAAAAGAAATTGTGCAGAAAAGAAATGTCACTGGTGGGAAAACATTTTGTTAATACATTTCATATAATGTCTTCATTAACGACTCGGGCACAAAAAGAATCCTACCAAAACAGCTATGAGGTACTGCTAATACAAAGGCTCTCTCAAAGAATTAAGTGTACAAATTTGAGGACTGCAGTAAGAGAAACAGGAGGGTATTTAATAGCGTGAACAGCAAGGCCAGGTGCGGCCAGGTGCTTAGGGAATACCAACAAGAGTTTCTCTTATATGCTATGAGCTTGTAGGATGGGGAAAGTAGGAAGATCTGGAAGAATTATTCACTCCCAGGCTTGGCTATAAAACTACCAACATGTTGCAGCTGTGTAAATGCAAAAGTGATCCTATGATGTGCTAACTAAAATAATTCCAAGAGAGATTATAAAATACTATTTCACAAGACCCAGGTAACTGCCTGAAGAGCTAGATCTTAGCTGAATCTTAAATGGAATACAATCTAAAGAGAACACCTCTCCAGGAAAAAATGAGAAAAAGCCTTCATATTTCCAACTCTGGCTTAATTTAAATTTTTATTCTTCAACCTAATACATCCATGTTCTACACTCCCCAAATCCAGTTTGCTTAAGAAAGGGATATTTGAATGCCTGAAAACTTACTAATTAAATAGCATTCTCCAAACCCTTCTAACACGAAAATGCTCCTACACAGCAGGAATTATAAAGGAGAAGAGTGAAAAAGGCTGAATTCATACTATATCTTGTGAAAAAAGAAAGAGTGTCTAAGCAGATTTTTTTTTAGACACATGAATGGGACTGACTGTGCTCTTCCTTTACTTCCACTGTGTCAACACACAGTGTAGAAAACACTCGTGCAGGACGGACAGATGTAGAAAACAATATTTTCCAGGATTCAATTAGAAGAATGGGAGATTACAGTGCTAGTCATATATTACATCTCTATCTCAATGGCAATTCAAAGGGGTTGATCTATGGCTGGAGACAGAGACATACTTCAGGTATGCTTACTGGTACCATGTATGACAACTTTCTTGCACTTAAACTGCCTCCATGTTTAGATGAATGTTACTGCTTGACTATTCCAATTCCATCTTTCAGAGGTGACAGTCTTCAATATAATTTCACTGCTACAATTTAATAATTCCCTGAGTTTTTGTTCTCTTGAAGAATTCCTTCAAACAGGAGTCTGGCTCACATGCAGACTTACCCTCAAACACTGCAATTATATAATTATTAATTACAAACTTGATTTTAATTATTTTTTAGAAGAAGTTTCAGGGTGTTTATCACTCTGGTGGTTTGTCATCCTTTGGTACACAAACCATATTCCATATTTCTATACAACTAATCTACTAACTGAAATATGATACCATCAGTTTCTATAAAAGGTAGCAGGTAGTATGCTAATTCTACCCTGATGTGAATAGCCAAACCTTAGAGCTTAGAGAGAGCCTTCACACTTTTGCCAGAAATCTGACTTGAGCTAGCTCCTAAAGATCTCTAAAGTAACATTTGTTCCCCAATGGATATCTTATCTGAACACAGTAAAAACAAAGAATTGTTAGTAAAAAAATTAATACTTGCCTCACTCAAATCGTTTTCTTCATTTGCCACTTCACTAAAAGAAAAAAAAAAAAGTAACTACTTTGAAGTCCTAGATGAGATTCAAAATATTTAAAACTCAACATTTGTTAAATAAAAAAAAATTGTTAGCCACCTGAAAATTTAGTAAACTTACTACTTTATATCATCTTCACATTTATATTAAAATTATCAACATAATTTTCTATCATTTGACTGTCACAACCTTTTCTAATTAAAAATGCTTAAAAACAAGGGCATTCATGCAATGGACAAATCCTAACCATATCTTGAGCTATTCAAGCAAAACACTAATATGTATTGTTAAAACCACCAAAACTCAGTTGAGATACTTTCGACCTCATTTATCAAACAATTAGTAGCATTTCATTGCAACTAGTCTTTATTTTGGAAGAAGCATTTTACTGATACTTAAGCTTAACATCAAGATTTAAATTTGTTACACAGCTACAGAATTAAGAAAGAAATCTATCTGAATACACTATGGCTAACACACCCACTGTTAATTATCACAAACTAATAATAAGGGTCCTTGAACCATTTTAGCCCACATTTTAAAAAATGAAGTTCAACTAGAGAAAATCCAAGGAACACTAAAGAAGTCTCACAAGCCAAGGCTTTGAAGTGTGCTAAAAGCAATCAGTAAGTAATCAAGATCATTAAAGAAACTCTAGATGCGTTGAAATCAATGACATTATTAAATAAAGTGCTGCACCTGAGTCAGGGCAATTGCTGATATCAATGCACACAGGGGATGAATGGACTGAGCAGCCCAGCAAGGAGGAGCTGGGGATGCTGGTGGATGAAAAGCTGGACATGAGCTGATGATGTACACTTCAAACTCAGCAGGGCAATTGTGCCCTGGGCTGCATCCAGGGTGGGCAGGGCCAGGGAGAGGATTCTGCCCCTCTGCTCTGCTCTGCTGAGATCTCACCTGCAGTGCTGTATCAGCTCTGCGGACCCAGCACAGGAAGGACAGAAACCTGATGGAGGGACTCCAGAAGAGAGCCATGAAGATGATCACCTCTCCAATGGGGAAAGGCACAATAGGTCAGACTGGAGAAGACTCTAGGGACACCTTATAGCATGTAGCCTTTACGTACTTAGCATGGGCCCGTAAGACAGGGACAGACTTTTTAGCAGGGCCTGTTGTGAAAGAATAAGGGGTAGTGGTTTCAGACCAGAAGCAGGTAAATTCAGACTAGACATAAGGAAGATGTTTTTTATGATGCACATGGTGAGACACTGGAGGGTGTTTTCCAGAGAGGTTGTAAATGCTCCATCCCTGGAAACATTCAAGGCCAAGTTGAATGGGGCTCTGCACAACCTCATCTAGTTGAAGATGTTCCTGCTCACTAAAGGGGAGTTGGATGTGATAAATTTTAATGGTTCCTTCCTAACCAACTAGTCTAGGTTTCTAAGATAAGCAAATTCTTGGAGTTAACATATTTTCATGGATATTTCTCGCTTTATAACTCAACTGTGGTTAAAATCAGAATTTATAAAGTACAAAAAATAGAGAAGAAAATAAAGTTTATTCAAGCACACAGATTTTTTATTAACTTGCTATTTTGTTTGTTCTTTAGATCTGGAAAATAAAAATATATATTCTAGAGAGTTGGGAAAAGCAACCTGCTAGAATAATCACTGCACAGAACATCTTCAACATGAAGAAAATTTAAGTAACTTTAAAAGTTTAGGCTATGAAAGAGATAGTCTATGGTAAAGATTGTGGTAAAGAGAGGTACAAAAGGGACTGTCAGATCACTGTTTCTTCCAGAATGAGAGTTAGAATCGGTGAAATGCCACTGGTAGCATCGAGGTTGAGAAGAAAAAGGGGAGATATTTCTTCTGCAGTAGACATGATGGTGTGAATTGAAACAAGGTTACAATGGACTTAATACACACTTTGAGGAGAGCTCTATTAAAGGTTACTAAATAGATGAACCACATCAAGCTCAGACAATCCTTTGAGGTGAAAGTTGACGGCAGCTGGGAGACTACTCAGATAAACTTTACATTTGCACTGCTTTTACTCTTTACTGGGCATCCACTGATGGCCACTGGTGGTGACAGTTTAGTGGGTTAGAGAAATATGCGGTCTAATTTAGCACTGGCACTCTTAATTTTTTAAAGAGTAACGTGAATTGACGTTTCTTAAACGAATAAACATGCTGATAATTGGTTATAACATATTGAAAGTGTATCTGTTCTAGAAATTGGAAACTACATACTGACCTTTTGACAGCAGGAACTGAGCTAAGATGTGGATCATCCTTCAGGAGATCATGACTACTTTTACTTTTTCCCTTCATGCTCTGTTAAAAGAAAAAGAAAAAAGAAAAAACCTATTATTAATTACAGTTTAAGAGGCTAGATAGTGAAAAAGGATTATGGTAAGAAAAACATAACCTGTTTCTTTTTAGTTTTAGCCTATCCAGTAAGCATAAACACTTTTAAGAACAGAAGGAAGAAAAAGTGTTCCAGAAAGAGAAATATCAAAGTGATTCCACAGATTTGTTTTTGCAATAGCAATGCACTTAACTTTAAAGGACAGAGAGAGAGGGAAAAAAAGGATACTGTTTAGTCATGTACAATCATTACACATCATAAAGATAGTAGGTCTAGCACAAATACACTTGAGTGAATAAAGAGGTAGAAACTTAACTTTCCAATAATGACACATGACAACTGAAAGAACCATCATGTGCAAAACAGTACTTATTAATTGGAAGAACACTAATTAGATCCCTAAGGAAAGAAAAGAAATTAACAAACTGCAATATATCAGTCTGGAATACATCATTTAGAAATGATCTATTGACACAAGGAGTTACATAAAATGAAACAGTGCAGTTAGAAAGCATTCTGCATGCTAATCTGAACAGGAAATATTCTTCATTTTCAGAGAAAAATCAGACTGAAAATGTCTTCTGCAGGAACAGCCTGTAGTACTGTGAATGTCTCCTTTGCAGATGCATTGTCTAATGCTTTTGGGAAGACAGTAGACACGTGGACAAAATCTTATTTATTTAAATGCAACTACAAATTTTTATTATGTACAAAACAAAGACTAACACATTCAGCAAATGAAAAGAGAATTCCTTGATTAAGGAAGGGGCAGTGTGTTTGGAGTGGTGGTGGGGCTGTGTATGACAAAATGCTCCAAACAGGTACAGACAATAAGCAGTTTGGACACTGAAGGCTAACATTGATCAATGACCAGTGGGGGCCTTAGAGCCAGATCCCTGACTGCACTAATGGCCTTAAAGGGGTTGTACTCAGAGCTTCTCTGCCCCTCTTAAAACAAGCAAGGCTTACTGCATCTAGCAACCACAAAAAGCTCATAGGATTTTAAGTTTGCAGGTGTCAAAGAATCTTAATAACAACTTTGACATTCCATTTCTCTAATCAAAAACAAAGAATGCAAGTTAGTGCTGGTATTCATGTACTTCAACTTAATCAGCTTAAGATAATGTCCAGAACTACAGAGACACGGATCTAGACCTCTTACGAATGAACAATGAGGTATCAAAAAGAAGGTTTTATTTTGTTAAAAATAAAGAAGATAAATTCTTCATAAATAGTTGTTATGGTTACTTATCTAGCTACAACCAATCCAGAATTTAGTCAGGACAAATAAGCAGATGAGATTTTAGGCTGAGTTTAAAGGGAGCATGAAAACACTGAAACTAGGCTTATCATGAAAGAGGCAATCTATTTAGATAATTTTAAACTGAAAACAAGTATTTGGCATGAAAAGAAAGGAAGTCCAAGCAACTGAATCAAACTCAGTATCAGAAGCCAGATAAATGGCAAGAGTAAAAGAGCAGATGAGCATATTAAGGTAAACAAGTAAACTTTGTTTGACTGGTAAGTTGAAAAAAGGAAAGAAAAATAGTTAAAGATGATGTTGAAATAAATCTCTACTATCATTCTGATATATACAATCTCACTATAATATTCTCCATCATTATTCACTGTTTTTCTTTTGTATTTTAGCTAACTTCTGAGGACTAACAACCATTTTTTCACTTATGTGGTACAGGATGTAGAACCATGTAGTCTAATCACTAACTCAAGCAGTGAGGTACTGTAGAAAGCCTAGGAGTCTACCAAAACAACTTGGTCAGCAGTAGAAATTAAATCAGCAATTTATTTAAGAAAATTTTAATCTAATGTTATTTAAGTGCCAAGCCAGGAAAGGAAAAGTTAGACCAATCATGTACAATCCTGGTTCTGTGAATACGAATATTTCACTATAATGAAATTATGATTTTATAATGAAATTATGATATTATAATTAAATTATGATAATGGACTATTTTCTCCACAATAATCACACTTCATTTTGCTTACAGATGGATGGATACATGTAAGAAAATGGAGCTAAGCATGCATTGGAAATGCATAAGATGATCCTCAGTATTCAAGTATTTTACCATATAATTGCAATCATTAATAAAGGACTCGAAAAAGAATAAAGTACCAATTGCTTCCATGACTTTTAAACAGCAGACATAAATTTATACTATGAAACTTTTTGTTTGTGGAAATGTAAAAATTCATGGAGTAACTCAAGGTGCCCTCAAAATCAAGAAAGCTATAAACTTCTGTTTTTTCAAAATGCTGTAACAGCAGAATCCTAAAAACTGAAGAAACTGCTATTATTATTGTTCAAAATGCAAATGTAAGGAGAAGACTAAAAACTTTAAAGCTTTCCACAAATATGCAGAAAAGATAACTAGGTTGAAAAGACAAATAATGATAATTTGGTATAATACCTGACTAACTCTACTGACTTCTTCCTCTTCTTCTTCAGCTTCTTCCCCAAAGGAAAGCAGGTTAAAGTTTCTTTAACACAAAAAAAAATTAGTAAGATTTTAAATACTGTCTTAGTAACATTCCATTAACTTTAAATATATTACATTCATATTGTACATTACTTTTTTCAAAATAACTTTTTATCCTGTTAAATGTACCAATTCCAACCAACTACTGCATTTTGCTCGGCAATAAATCATGAATATTCAGAAAAGCATGTTGTATTATACTCCTAAGATAAAACATCAGTTAAGGCAGTTTAAGAAATCCTGTCTTGACTCACTTTCCCAGATTCTTGAAGGCTGACAGTTCTGTTGTGCTTTTTTTTCAACAGAGCAGCATTCAAGACACAAGATTTTCAAGATATGAAAGCTCAGAAATGTATCAAATGTGTACACATTCACAGAATGCAATTTAAAAACATGATGAGCTGTAATTTCTTTTTCAAGAGTTAATTGTTCACACTGTTGGAACCAGTCAGCTGCAACATGTTCTATTTTTATGCAGCAGAACTGACAGCATGCCCACTTTAGCGTTCCTATTACTTTTCATCACATGTTTGTGAATTTTCATTCACAGAAACTAAAATTTCCCATGTCAAAATGCCTGCCTCTTGCTAAGTTCTACAGTGGGGGAGAAATGGTATCTGAGGAAATAAGTTAAAAAAATCCGAAACACCTGAGCTGCGACCCAGTTACTCCCACGAGGAGGATGACTGCACACTGTGGGACATGGGAAAGATAAACTACCTGCTATTATTTCAAAAAACTATCACCATGCATGAAACCATTACAACTCAGCAGATGCACAGGAACATTTCAGTCAGACAAACTAGATTTGCATGTCCCCACCCGCCAGAAACAAGAAAGCGCTTCAAAGGCAGAAATGGAAGTAAAAACCTGCCAAGGTAAAAATTAAAGGTGAAAGAAAATGAACCACCATTTCTCTTGCATATATTTACTTTGTGCCTTTTACTTTGGACTTTTTAGTTTCTTCTTCTGGTTTGTCTTTCTTCAGTTTTCTGTTTGGTCGTGGGACAATGTCATCGAAAGGATTAAACAAAACCTGTTTAAAAAACCAGTATTTTAAACACGTCTTTAGTAAATATTTTGTAATTAAGTGGGTCAATATTTTAAAACAATATGCAAAACCAAATTTTCTGAAGATTATGCACAAAAGAATTTTTAAATGTCACATTTCAAACAGAACATACTCACCTCACTACTTCTTATTTTGTGTGGACTGAGAGGTCTCTCTTCCTTGTCAACCTCTACTTCAGCCAGACGCAACATATTATATATTGTATCCCCTGTAACCTGGCAAATTTACAAAAAAAGGCTTTAAAGTTCATGACTGTAATTTGTGTTATTTATTCTGCAAAATACAAGGTAATTATTATGTAAAAAACTTTGAAAGTACAAGTGCTATAGGAAATACTTTAAGCATGTAAGACTTCTAAAAGACAGCAAGTACAATGTAATGTACTTGTAAACGTACACAATGCAGTACTAGTAAATTTTAAAATCTAAACAAAAGTCTGGGTTTTAAAATTTAATGACAAAAGTTGAAGGAATACAGGTAGTTTTGAGAATGTATGCAGATGAAGATTTTGAAATCTTACTGTGAGCTACGAAACAGGAAAACAAAAACCACTGAAACAAAAAAATATTTGCTTTGTTTTCTTTTAAGTAAATAATGAGAGTTGTAAATTCATCTCATGTATTTCATCTTCCTGACCCTTCTTGGGTAATTAGAATCTAACTTTAAATAGAATTTTCTAACATGTCATTAGTATTAGATGAACTTATTAATAACAGAGCCATAATAATACAAATAAGATTATTTAAAGGCAGCACAACATGAAAATACAATTTAGAAGAATAACAACAGCAAGATAGGTAATAACAGGAACAACCCACAGAAACATTTCTGCCAGATATAAGAAACAAAGAGAATGGAGAGAGCATAGAAAGCACTGAAATAAATTTTAAATGCACATAGCAGCAAACAATACTAAACCAGCCTTCAGAGAAACTTGTAGTAGCTTCTGTCAGACTTAAACTGGGACTCCAATTCAGGTAACAGACCTTTCCAAAGATTGTGTGCTTGTTGTTAAGTTCATCTGCACGACCCAATGTAAAGAAAAATTGACTCCCGTTATCATGGGGCCCAGCATTTGCCATAGCAACAAGTCCTCTTCGATTAAATCGCAATCGTGAGTGGAACTCATCCTGGTAAAAGCAGGACAGGACAGAGAACGACTTCAGTATTAAACTATCTTTTCACTCCTTTAGGTGCAGCATGACAGGAGATAGGAGTGACATTACTTACATCAACACCCGCACACAAAAAATGCTGCTAGTTTTCTTTTAAATTCAAACAGTAATAAATCCCAAGTATTTTGAAACACAATGCTAGAAATATACTTAGAAGTACCTACTATGAGCAGTAAAAATTACTTTTAGTCAGTATTTCTAATCCCTAGTGACTCTCATGATGCAAACAAATGAACAATCTTCAAAAGAAACCATAAACACCAATGAACAAACACCAAACAAAAAATTAGAAACTAAGGTATCAATAACAGCAAGACACTAATAAAAAAAAATTTAACTTCTGTCTTGTTAATTTTATCTTTTTTCAGTCATTGCCTAAAAATCACTATTCATTAATTTTATTTGCATTTGTTATCCTCCAATATTAAGAAAATAAAAAACATTTTAAAAAGTAACTGCATTTCATACACTTCTTGCAAAATACTATTTTTAACAATCACTGTACTTATGTGAAAACTGAATTTAAATCCTAATTCATGTAAAGTTACTAAAAGCACAATAACAGGTTGTAATAGTAGAGTAATGCAAAAATCCATAGGAAGAACACTGTTGAGAATTAGGAAGACATAATAAGACTCCTTTCAAAGCAAGGAGAACATGTTGAATACCACTGCAATACTGAGATACCACTACTCTGAAGCAGCAATGCTACTACAATATTGGTAATTTTTGTTTTGTTCTCTGCTCAGGTACCATTCCCTCCCACAAACTTCAGGCTTGTGCTAAATGCAAAAGTCAGCAAGAAGATGGAAGGCCCAGAAACAGGCTATGGAGCTTCAGTCACAAATTAAAGGTACCTGCCCCACCTGAAATAAAACAGACAGGCAGAACAGAACACAGCTGCTCAGCCTGCGTGTAGCTTCGCTCAGGATCTGAGGCCCCAGGTTTATCATCATGCCAGCATAGCTAGATCTAAGAACTCTCAATTTAGAAGGGCATACTCAAACACACTGAAGTAGCACATGAAGGCAACTACTGCTCAAGTATTTGTTTCATGTAAGATTTGATTTTTCAGAACTTGGTAGGAATAACAATGGATAGAGAATACCAAACAAATTAATATGTAAGACACAGACACACACCTTGAAAGGAGCTCCATAGACTGACTCTCCTCCTGATCCAGTACCAGTGGGGTCACCCCCTTGCACAATAAAGCCAGGCACTACTCTGTGAAATATTGTGTTATTGTAATACTCTAAAAAAAAAAAAATTAAACACATGTAAGTGGTCTCATATAGATCATGCAGTGATATCCAGAGACTGAAGTTTCAGAAAGCAAATACTACAACTAGATTCCACTGTTGGCTTCTATTTGGTTCCGTTCTGTTCTCCACACACTTACGAAATCACGTCCTGTGGTGTCACATGTTTCTTTTGCAAAAAATCCTACCCATCACTGACAAGAGGACCTTGATTAATTACATTCTTTTCAGCTTTTAAGATTTTATTAGTGGAATGACAGTATCAAAGTGCACCAATTTTAAAGGAGAACTAGAAATACTGTGCTGTATTCTGGAAGAGATCTCACATACAACATTAGCCATTAGCAATACCCATATACAGATGATTTGCACTTTCACTCACCAGCACAGAACATCTTTCATCACACTGAAACTGATAACTTTTGCAGAATGAAATATGTGGTACATTTTGCTCTCTAAGCTATCTTCTTTTATCTATCGGTCTATCTGATAGAGGTTACAAGATCATAAGAAAACAAAAGGATTGAAAACAAAACTCTACCTGAACCAAGCCCCTGGTTGATATAATAATAAATAAATATGCAGCATGTTGCAAGATAAGGCAGGGTGTGCAAATGTTGCAGCATAACTAGACACAGTCATGGATGGTTATATGCTGGGATATTAATGAGAAATACTTAAATGTATTACAAAGCACAAGATGCTATACAGTAATTTAAAAAAATCAAAAAAGAACTAAACCCACTGAGTATACATGAACCTCTATCATGGGCTAAGAAATTCCTTTACCATTGCAAAAAGTCTCAACATTCAGGAAAAGAGACTGGATCTATGCTGGAGGCAGAAAGCCTAGACTGCTATTTTTGTTTAACATATGAAGGTTAAAAGAACTCTGCACAATTTTACAAATGCTTAAATGGTAGAATAACACCAGTTAGAAAACATATAAAGGCATCAAGCCTTTCACAGATTTTTGTTACAGTTTTTTCAGAAGGGAGCTTCTCATTCAAGAACCCACTAGTTCGCTGGAAAGTTGTATAGAGCTTTTATCAATCAAAAAATACAGTAATTGAAACATTAGGAGCACTCAGGGAAAAAATAAAAAGAAATGGTAGTGTAAATTCTGATGCAGAAATGACAATTTTGGAGAATGTCCAATATTGTATCACTGTCATTTCATTCACACACTGATGTTATAATTTGTAGACATTTGCTGAAAGAAAGCCTCTCAAGACTCAGAAAGAGAGTGTTTCAATTCTAGGTCACCAGCTTAATTTGAGAAAATCATACAAAATTTTTATTTTTTTTTCTCCACTAGCTTCATTGGTAACCTTGAAAAACATTGTCAGAGTGTTAACTAATAGTTTCTGAACAAAAATAAATTTACTGACATACTAAAGGCAAAATGTAATTATGACCTCTATTTTATAGAAATGGCACAAAGATATCACATACTAATTAATTTCAACAGCTCCCCACCCCATTCAATCATTACCTTCCATACATAGCTGGATGAAATTTCTGCATGCTTTTGGTGCTTCTTTTGACCATAATTCTATATCTATCTCTCCTGCTGTAGTTCTCAGCAAAACCTATAAACATACAGATAAATGCAAGCTCAGTTTTACTGTAACTTAGTCACTGATCAAAGGTAAAACTGCCTAAAAAAATTGAATCTGAATTTGTTATACTTGTAAGAGTGGTATATATTCACGTGTGTCAGGTAGCTACTGTTAGTTCTAACTAGCATTTCCAGAACTTGATATACAGCTCTGAATCAATATGTGTAATAAAGATGTATAATATAGTTGTAATAACATGACATAACACATAACATAAGATGGCTGATGCTTCATAGAAATTTAAGATACCCTTTATCATTTCTATAATGAAACAACATGGGGGAAAAAAAAGCCATAAATATCCAAAGATATCGCCCTTACAAGAAACATTACATCCAGTGAGAGATCATAACAAAATTAAGGAGGTAAGATATAATCGGAAGCAGAGGAAATTAAATTAAAAGCACCGAGGACTGCTCTGTGTTATGTCTCCAAATATCACGCCACATGCTTTGACTCTGGCAGCGTCAAAGAAGTAACTTTAACCAAACCAATCAACCACAGAAACAACGACCTCTCCACCCCCAATCACCATCATCACCACCACCACCACCACCGCCACCACAACCACCGCCACCACCACCACCATCACTAGCACCACCACCACCATCACCACCCCCCAAGCTCGTGTTCCTCTCGCCTGTCCCCCCATAACCCTACAACATAAAACTTCTCCAGGATTTCACCCTGGCAGCCTCACCTTCCCGTTGGTGGGCGGCTCCTGGATGTAGATGTTGCTCATGGCGGGGAAAGGAACGGCCGGACCCGCTTCGCCGCCAGCACTTCCTATCGCCCCCAGCCGCCCGCCATCTTGGGCGCCCCTATGCAGCCCAGGGAAGGGGGGATGAAATTGCACAAGCCGAAGAAAGGATGAAGGAATGAGTCCTCGGCCAGAGGCTTTCCGAGATTCACTGAGAAACAACGTGTCTGGGGAAATGCCCGCAGGCTTCTCCACACATCTGTGGTCTCCCACCGTTGCTCCCGCCCTAGGGGCGCTGAGCTCCCCTGCCTTCCCTAGGAGTGGTACGGTCCGAGAGTGCGCCGGACAAAGCTTTCCGGTGGGGACAGGCGTCGCTGCGCGTGCGGGCCGGTGCAGTGCCGAGGGAAGGGCGCGATGGCTCTGCCGGGTGAGCGGCGCCCGGCCGGGAGCGCGGCGGGCGGGGAGCGCCGGCTCCGGCCCCGGAGCCTGGCACGGGAACGAGCGGCGGGGCCGGGACAGCTGGGACAGCTGCGCGGGGAGGGCGCGCTGCTGTGCGCGGCGCTGGGAAGCGTGCAGGAGGCGGCGGGCGCTGCTGGGGCAGCGGCAGGGAGATGGAGATGGGATGGAGGTGGAGATGGAGATGAGATGGAGGTGGAGGTGGAGATGAGGTGGAGGTGGAGATGAGATGGGGCCGTGCCCGCCCGGGCACTGGGGCGCGTTCTCTTGCGGCTGCGGGCCCCTCCCCGAGGCTCGGGCGGACCCAGCGCTGCGCTCCCACCGCCGCCTCCCCTGAGGTTAGAGCTGGAGGCGGTGGCTGTCGGACTTGGCTTTTGGCCTCCGCTGTCGTTCTGCGGTAATGCCTGTGTCCCAGTAGATGGTTCTTGAGAGTCACCTGCGCGATGTACAAGGTGTTCAGGTCTGTGTTGGCCATTGCTCCGTAGTGTGTTCTTGCCCTGAAGAAAGGGGAGGGTTTGGTTCGAGAACAGCCGAACGGGCCTGAGGCTTGGTGATCCACTTCTCTTGATTAAACGAAGGCCTTCATAAGCTTGTTCCCATTCTTTTTGAGGAAAACATGTTTGCATTCAAAGGTTTCCACAGGTTTTCTTTTCAGTCTTATGCTCCAGTGAATGAATGAAGTCCTAGTTCTGTGCCACTTGTTAACTGTCTTGAGAATTAAGATATGGGAAGGAGTGAGAAAGGAAGCATCTTACAATTAGTTTGCTTTTAGTCAGCTAAAATTTCATCTAGTGTAAACTCCTGCTTCGTAACATTATTATTTAAAGCCTAAAACAGTAACAAAATTTCAGTAGGAATATTTGACGACAATATTTGCATTCTTGTCATCTACTGGGTGTCTCTTTTCAAAAGAAAGCCTGCCTCACTCGGGAGATTTCTGTAGTGTGCACATGACTTTACTGACCTCCCTTGGCTGGAATACCAAATCCTTCTTTATGTAGGTCAGCTATGCAGTGGGGTTGAGGTTGACTCAGAAATATTTCAGAAAACTGGGACAAAGTAGGTGGCTTGAGTGATCTTGTTTTCTAGTCCCAAGGAGTAGTGAACAAGCAAATGCTGGTTTGATTGTTTTTCTGATGTGACATTGCAGGTTACAGATGGGCATTTGCTTTTTATTTTGTGACTCTTTTTTTCTCTATCTCTCATGGGTGTCCTTCTAAAGGTAGGCATGAATGTACCTGAACATTGCTGACCTTGAAGGGGATATGTAATATTAAGGGTTTGGGATCTGCAGAAAATCATCTGTTATAGTGGGATTAAGGATCTTTGTTGCTTGGCTTTCCAACACTCTTTAAGGCATACACCTGAGTTGTCCAAGTTTCCAAGGTATATTTTTCAACTTGGGGTTTGAAGGTTTCTGTTATTTTGAGTAAAATTTTCTAAAAACAGTGTTTGTTTCAGTAAGTCATAGTTTAAATTAATGTGACCAATGTACTCAATTTCTGATAGTATATGACTGCTTAAGTTGCTGGGGTTTTTCTGCTGTATTCAGTTGGAAGACAGAATGGTATCCTTTGATTTTGGGAATTCATTTGTCACTTTCATTTTCAATGGCTTAAATGATTAAAATATAGATTGATCTGTTGCGGGGTGGGGCAAATCCCTGGTGCTTCTCCTGAATTGTGTCCTACTGTGTTTAACTTAACTGTTGTCTCACATGGGAGAATCACACGCTTTCAATACCTAAAATTTTCATTATAGAATCCAAATTTTTCTGTTACTGACTCTGCTTTCTTGCATTTTTTGTGTTTGTTGTCATGTTGTCTGGATTCAGAATAATTTAACAATTTGTTGACTTTTTAATTTCCTTCTTTGTTTTCAAGGATTTATTTCTTTATTTGGTTTGGTCTTTTTAATTGCTCTGTAAGGTCTGTTCCTGTAACTAAAATATGAATCACTTCAGAATTTCCAGTGAATGTTTGTCAACATCCTTGCAGTGCTAGAATTTATATTGTGTGCTACATATCCCTGGAATGTTAGATATCTCTTACTGTGTTCATACTGTAACTAAACAAGTGGAAAGGTCACAGTAAATCAAATTAGGATTTGGCAGTAAATTATATAAGACTAAATTATCTCTAGCAGTTTAAATTAGTCAAGAGTGTTCTGATAGATTACTGCACAGAAAAGTAGCCTTAGAAATGCAGTTTTTTTAAAGAGATCTCGGTGTACTTAATACTCTTGAGGGGTAATCACTTCTGTCTGTGTATTGACATTATCAAGCCATATTTGAAAGGAACTTGAAGGTTCTCTTCAGCAACACCTAATTGGTGACATTTTCTCTTTCAGGTGGAAATAAGGATAATATCAGAGCTGGATGCAAGAAGTGTGGCTACCGTAAGTCTGTAATAAGCAGTATGAAGTTACAGTGTTTTCTTCAATTTATGGTGTTGGTTGGAACTGCTTTTTGAGGAGAGGGGGGAAAAAAGGAAAGAAGTATTCTCCTTCGATGCCCAGACATTTGTCAGTTTAAATTACCATATTATCTTTCTTCTGTTTATTTCATATTTGTTTTCTGGTTTATGACACTTATCAATACTCTTTGACTTTCTCAACAAAAAAATTATGCTATTATGTTTGTACATACTACATTTCAATGCAATTACTTGAGAAACTTTTTTCAAACTTAATTGAAAACACCTTCTTTGGTATATACTGATATAAGCACTTGTGCTTCTTCTGAATCTGACTGCAAAGAGGCAGGCATTTCAGTTGAAGTTAAGTCCAGTCTAATTCACCATAAAAAAATAGTTTAAAATCTGTATAATCTTTTGTGCTAGGAAAATATTATTTTGTGTATTGTGTATTTCAAGAAACAGCTACCTTTATTGCTTACAAGTTCTGCAATTGGCATTTAGCTCATGCTTTGGATTATACTTTGATTGTAAATGTCTATGTCTGTGGCTACTTTCCTGATTAATGGAGACAGGTCTTAGTGAAGCTTTTAAATTTTTAATCACTGACTCTTGTTTTTAGAACATTGCAGGAATGGACACTGTTTTGTACTGAATTGTCTTGAACTTTTAGCTCAGTGAGTTAAGCTGTTTGGGTTTTTTATATGAGTGTTACATTGGGTGACAGGAAAAAAATTTCTTCATTCTTTCATTTCAGGCTTTTGCAACAAATTTTGTCAATGACTTGCTTTGTGTATCTGTTCCTTCAGAGAACAGTGTATATAAATATAGATTTAGTGCTTTCTTTCTACATGCAGCAAGTATCAGAAACTTTCTGAAAGAGAAGGAAACTTGTAGTCATATCATGGGATCCATGTTTATATGTCCCTAAAAATATCTGTCTTCAAGGTGTAGGTAGTTGTTATCATCCTTACTAAGAACATGGGCTTATTTCAATTCCTACTTGAATTACTGTGTCTCCCAAACCATATCTTCCTTTTTTTAAAATTTTACTTTTTAAAAATTTCAATGAGTGCATTCAGCACAAGGTTTCTAGCTGGTCATGATTATCAAGATGTAACTTAAAAAACAAAAATGCTGGTCAGGCAGTAGTTTATTCAGTGTTAAGTGCTGGCTATTAAAGATTATGTCTCACAAGCAAATAGGATTCTACCATTTCACTAGAGGGAGTTAAGCAATGCAACACTTAATGTAGTTTTTTAAATATTTCATGCTATGTTTTTAGGTAATTTCTTAAGGAAGTACCTAAGACCATTAATAAATAGAAACTAAAGTTGAAAAAATCTTCAAATTAGCATAATAGGAGAGAGGCCATAAAGCACTCTTAAATAGAAGAGCATTGCACAACCTATCAAATTCTTGGAGAGTTTTTCAAAACAAGCTTTCTCCTGCCCCTTTCACAGATCACAGCCTACCATTTTTCCTTTTACTTCTCAAAACTGAATAATACAAAAATCAATTTTCTTTTGTTTTTGATTTTCTTTTTGTATATTTATTTTGTTTAGCTGGTCATTTGACATTTGAATGTCGAAACTTCCTCCGAGTAGATCCTCAAAGAGATATTGTTTTGGATGTTAGCAGCACTAGCAGTGAAGACAGCGAGGAAGAGGAACTACAGAGATTGCAAGCCATGCGTGAAAAAAAGAGTAAGGTGTTTTTTGTGGGCTTTGGATAATAGTCTTCTCACATGCAGAGACTCTGATTTTATCCTTTCTGATAACTTCTTTTAGTTCTTTTAGCCTGTGATTTAAAAATAGGTCTTTTACTTTGCGTTTAGACTTCAGAGGTTTGATACATCCACACTCTTTTAGTATTATAATTAATTCCTTGTATAGGAAGTTACTAATGTACATGTTTGGAATATCTCAAAAGAAGCTCCTAAATACAAGAGGTTGATTGATCTTTTACTAAGAAGCTGCTTAGAATAAAATGACATGTGTGTTCTGAGTTAATCTTCTGATCATGACATATAGTATAAACGTCTTCTAACTACTGAGAATTATGACACTTGAATTTCTCTCCAGTTCCTAAGCAGGATTTTGACTCATACAGCCAGTAGACTGGAATTCAGTATTTGTATTTTGAGAAGTACTGTTCTATATTTGGAAGGTCTGAGTATCAACTCCTTGTCAAAGTGAGAATACATTAATTGTTTATCAGATACTTGAGTTAATTTGAATTTGAACTCCAAAGATGTTGTGCACCTAAGTAAGGAGAGTTTGTTTCACCTCAATGTGTTGTATATTAATGAACATTCTTCTCCTCCACCCTTCTGTTTTTCATTATGTTTTGTTCTTTTGCTTTCATATGTGCTGACATTTAGTTCCTATGGAAGATGCTATTTAGAAAGGAAAAGGGATAGATAGAACCCTATATTTAGTTGTACACTGTAAAAGAAGTGTTTATCGAGAGTGCTGAATTGGTACTGCAATGGTACTTTATTGGAATAAGTCTCTTCGGAAAAAATACTTACCACTTATTATGTGTTTTTGAATGTAAAGGTTGGGGTTTTTTTCCTACGCTTATTGAAGATGTATATCTGCAGGAAAAACAGCTGTGTCTCAAGGCATTGCTGTTTGTGAAGCATGAAATAGGGATGTGTGAAAGTAACTCAGGGAAGTCTTAACAGAATATTATTTTATTTGTTCTAGTTTTCAGACTTGGACATGTATGTTAAATGTTAAAAGTGTTAACATACAGAAGAATCACACAATCACTAGGTTGGAAGAGACCTTCAAGATCATTGAGTACAACCCATGCCCTACACCTCAACTAAGCCATGGCACTGAGTGCTACATCCAGCCTTTTCTTAAACACATCCAGGAATGGTGACTCCACCACCTCCCCAGGGAGACCATTCCAGGACTTTATCACCCTTTTGGCGATAAAGAACAGATATGAAAACCTGAATATGATGTAAATTTATAGGAAAAAGTCTTTTTACTACATTTTACAGGTCTTCCTTCATTCTTAATGCTTATATCAGTGTCAATATAATATGAGTTGTGTATAAAAGTCCTGCTGCTACTGCAATGTATTTCTGAAATTACTATACTAACCAGAATTTGAGGGAAGGAAAAGAAAGCTTTTTAACAAGAATTCTACAGTAATTTGACATCGCTATTGAACCTACTTTTTTAATGCTGATCTTAATTCAGACAAGTGTTTTGTAAACTTTAACTTTCTACCTATAGATTTAAATGAAGAGGAAGAAAAAAAGAAACAAAAAAGAAAAAGCAAAGAGAAAACAAAATTAAAAAGACCAAGGAAAAGGTAACCTTCACACACCTCCTTTCTTTTCAAAACACAGCTTTAGAAATACTTTTGAGACTTGTGTTTTGTCAGGAAATATTGCTTCAATTGATGCAACTTTCTTTGCAAGTACTTCTTCCATTTGAAACATTTTCTTTTTTCCAGTGAGAACTGAGTAATGATAAAGTATTGGTAAAATAATGGTAAGGTAAATGTTCTTAGATTAATGCTGGAGTCACAGGCTTTCTGCTGTGGAGCTAGGGTCATAGGAGTTTTGAAAGCTCTAGAAAGCTGCAGGTGTGCAGATCAGAAAAAGCAGAACTGCTCCTGACTGTCCAACTCTAAGCAAGCTGTTATGGGAAAAGAACAAGCCAGGAGGATTGTGGGGTTGGTCCCCAACCTAGCCAGGGTGGAGAAAGCTCTCTGAAATTCAGGGACTGTAGGTTTCTTTGTGTGCACACATGCATATGTAAACATATCTGTGGGCACCCATATATGTAAGCATACCTGCAGGCTCTCACAGTTATCAAAAGGGAAACTTCTGTAATATTGAACAGGTGTTGAGTTTTAGTGTACCTGTTAACATAGAAGCCTAAAATGTCATAATACCCCAATGTATTATGAATCTGAGTTCTGGCCTGTGGCCTGACTTACTTTTTTTGGTTTTTTTTTTTTTTTTAAGTGACACTATAGATGAGACTAATGTTTCATCATTAAGACAATTGATAAGAGAACATGCCAGAAACTGCACTGGAAGGTATACACTGCAAAATGTATATTGAGATATTGAGACCACAAGATGATGTCCCTCCAAAACAAAGAAACAGGATTTAATATCTGTTGTATTTGCATTTTTCCTTTTCCTTTTCCTGTGTAGTTCAAACTTCCACTTTTGAAGACAGCCCTTACACTTGTGAAGAAATAAAATAGAAAAGAGGCAATCTGGTTGTCAGTTTTGTGAGTAACGAGGCTCAGTCTTTAAAATTTTTAGAAGTTTAATAAGGGATAAAGAAAAGTAACAGTTCTGGGTGCATAGCCATAGCCAGATGCATGTGGTTAACTATAACAACTTTTCTTACTTTTTCATTGCACTGGTCAAATGCATATTCATGAAGATTATACACACTCAAACATTCCTTTGAGTTTACATGTTCCGAGGAATTCTTTAGCTTAGTTCAACTCCTGACCTCATCTTCTTAGAGTATGTGTCACAATGCAGATGTGATTTTTGAGAGTCTTGCATTTTATTTCCTCACAATAGTATGAGCTGTAGGAACATAAAAATTTTTCCTAACAGTTTGTCTTAGATTTTTGCATCAGGGACATATATCTGAAGGCATTAATTAGCATTGTTACTGTTCATAGGGTATTTTAAAAACAGAAGCTCAATCTTATTGTCATACTTTATTTTTTGATGGTCTGTACTGTGGGTCTTTCTTTTCTCAAAGACTGAAAACCCACACAACTTGCCTATTCCATTATTTTTTAATCTGTATTAGAAACATACTGCTTTTCTGGCATTAAAGTCACATTAGGAAAGTCATCATTTAACTTACATGCAGGCCAAGATACAAGCTTACCAGTGGATGCTACTGTACAAATTCTACACCAAATTCAATATGTGGCATTACAGAAATAGTGACACCTTAAATTATTATTTTGTTGTTTTCCTTCTTTAATTACATATTGATCTGCATTTTTTTACTAGATCTTCCTCATCAAGTTCAGCAGAAGAGGATGAGCCAAAGTCAAAAAAACAAAAATCACATAAAAAAGAAAAGGAAAAGGGGAAGAAGCATAAATCTAAGAAAGGAAAGCATCATAAAAAGGAGAAAAAGAAGAGACGAAAGGAAAAAAGTTCATCATCTAACAGTTCAGACAGTTCAAGCAGTGACTGACATGGTGGTCTATTTTTGCTTTCGCTTCTGCAGAGGAGATGATTTTCCTTTCATAGCAAGTTTATTTATGCTTTGCAATACTGTTTTAAAATGAGATATATATTTTTTTGAGAAATCTATTGGCATACATCAGTGCATCAAATTATTAGATGGACCATTTTATGAAAAAAATATGCTTTTCTATTTCAGGTTTATTAATACTAAACCTTGCAACTTCTTCACTCTTATTTTTAGTTCAGTTGTGATTGTGTTTGAAATCCTTTACAGTAGGATGTAAAGGATGTAAATTCCAGTTCGCAAGCCTTTGTGTAGAAAGATACGGGCTTAAATATGCTTAATGTCAGAATGGTTTGTTGCAGTGTGATTTTTGGTTACATCAGATTTGGAAATTCAAGTGAGATTTTGTATTACCTTTAAAATAAATGTATGTTTTACACAATATTTTCTGCTTACATACATTACTCAGTAAGTGCAAATATGAATCAGTGTTCAGGTCTTGAGTGGCGGAAATGAGCAATGAGAAGCTAAAAGAGATTGATCCTTCAAAATTCTGTTCTAAAATTGATCTAGTCATAGACTGTGAAACATAATTACACATTCTTTTGGCAGGATAATTATAAGCAAACTGAAAATAAACAGAAGCAAACAAAAGCTATCAATTTTTAAAGTCCTTTTTCCTTGGATTTTGTTCTTTTACAGTTATGGCCATTTCATCTTTGACATAGATGTAAAAGTTTGGATATCAAAACAAGACTTCTGGTATTAAACTTCAGCTATTTCTTAATTTATGTCATTAGCTTTACTTTGCATGAATCAGACTTTTGAAGGCTAGCCCTGGCATAACTCCTGCTGTTGTACAGACCCCAAGTAGTGATTTTATCTCTACTACTCTACAGCCTCCAGAGCTCTTGCAATACAAAGGTGATGCCAGTACAAAAGAGTGCCATTCCCTGTCAGCTTATCTCAGACACAGAATGAAATGCCTATTTCCAGAAAAACAGACAAGAAAAAGCATGAGTAGTATGTGGGGTGGGCATGCCGAATGCATAGATTAGTGAAGAGTCAGTAACCTGCCTTACAATAAACTCTGAAATGCAAATCAGTCTCTGTCAATAGCACCAGGAAACAAAAGCAGATACTTGGTGTTTCCTTCAGTCATCTTTTCCAGGTAGTGGAAGCTAAATGTGCACATTGCCAATTGAGCTGCTAAGCTGGGAAACAAACTGAGCTGTAAAATGCACCAAGGCCTGGAACAGCTGAGTTGAAACTGAATGAAACTCTTGTTTCACAAATAGCCAAAGGAAATACACATTCACGGTACAAGAATTACAGCTTCAGGATTTTCTGCAATTTGTGAGACTCCAAGGAAAACCCTTCAGTCCCTTTTCACAGTTTAGAGTACATAATTTCTTCAATGTAGCCAGAATAACTGAAAGTTTCTTTCAACACAAATAATTTTGTATAACGGGTATTACCATAATTTGAATACATATCAGATGAGGATGGTTGAACAAGAGTTCAAGAGTATTTTTCTCTTTAGATTCTGCCAAAATTACTCTTCCATACTTAGTAGTTTTCATGGTCTTTAGAGGCATTTTAACGATATACTTGCTGTCTTCATAAACTTCTGAAGTCTTTTGATGCTACTAGCATCTTTTGCAATGTGAGGAAAATGGTGTGTACATCACTGACTGCAATTTAATATTAGTTTCCTGTGTTGATGCTGTTTGGGTTTTGCCTTTTTTTCATGTTCTCTGTATTTTTCGCACATGTATTTGTAACTCTTGTCACCTATTGAATTAGTAGCTAGTTTTCCATGGCCTTTTCCATAAGCAGAAAGACAAAATAGATTCCAGAGCTCCAAACCCCAGGAGGTACAAGGTACTATCTTAGTCCTCTTGGGGAACCAAGGTTGAAAACAACTCTTGAAGATACGTTCTCATGGACAAAATATAGCTAGTGCTGAAGGAGGGGCTCCAAAGACTTGGAGGCTTGACATGGGAGGAAGACCAGGCTTGACCTGGGTTTGATCACTTGTCTCCTAATTGGTGCTTTTTATCAATTATGCTAATTTTCTAAAACCTATAAAAATGTACTCACCCCTGGGGGTTAGGTGGGCTTTTGTGGACATCTTTCCATAACTGCTCCTGAAGGCCTGCAATTGAAGATCCCCTTTTATATTACCTCCTTACTAAAATTATCTCAAGTTTAATTTCCAGGTTGGGCAAAAAGGCAATGGTGTTACCACTACAAGCTCTACTACCATTGAAATTTGTATTAATATTACTTTAAAGATTTTGTCATTTGGTAGTGTCAATTTGTGTTGTTTACAGGACTCTTTCCTGAATATTTCTTGCAGTTTAGTCAAATACTTCCTCTGTTATATTCTCTTCAATGGTATGTGTTGGTTCTTGTGCACTCTGCAAGGAAGCATAAATGATGGACAAACAAAAGTCAGCCATAGGTACCCAAGAGGTAGAACAAAAAGAAAAATAAATTCTTTGCTATGCAGCTTTATAACTGGAAGGTTTTGGCTTCTTTTTCCTTTAAAAAAATAAGTCATAGTGAAGAAACATAGCTCAGAATTGCAACAACGCAATTATGGATAGAAAAAATTACAGCATCTAGCTGTGAACTTGAAATGGACTAAATAATATTTACAGGCTTGTTCTTTAAGGATATGAAAGCTGCTGAGATAATGCATATTGAACTCTGTATTTACTCAATGCTTTTGTAGTTGACAGCAGGAGAGAATGTCATAGCTGCAGGCCCCTCTAAAAAGTATCATGAGTAATGAATCGGACATGGTGCTTGTTATCTGTTGCACGTAACAATCAGTTCTAGGAACTCCTGGGATGTATTTTTAGAAGATAATCTTTTCCAATTCCTCACATCATCTCTCCCCAGTCAAAAAAGGACACAATCTCTGTATATGCAAAACAGAACGTCACACATCCCAAACCTGTTCACTCAACTGATGATTCAGTTGTGCTCTGAAGTCTCCACAGTAGAGCCAGCGGTGAAACTGTTAAAAGGTTTTACTGACATTCTCACATCTTGGGAAGCCAACCTATCTTACGTTGAGCAAATTACCACACATCACAGACCCTCTTGGGCAAACTTGGTGTCTCTTAGTACAACACCTTTGCCCCACAGCAGTAGTACCTGAGAAAGGCATTAGCAGAAATTCTGAGATGCAAATCACAATAAATAATAATAAGGGTGAATAGAGAAAAATACATCAAAAACACTTCTGTAGTAAAAATGCCAGCACATTTACACTGTTCACAAGAAATTCTACTATAACAATCTATGAAGATGAATTTAAGTGATAAAGAAGAACATGAAATGAGGTGGTGGTAGCAGAAAATAAAGGTAGAAGAATAAAGAAATCAAAGAGATTACGAAAAAAAAAAAAGAAAAATTATTTGAGAAAGACCAGAACAGGTTTATCTAGAAAAGCAATGTTAAGAGTTTAAATAATAGTGATAAAGGAGGAAACTCTGAACAAGGCTGTTTAGTAGAGTTCATTTAAACTTCAGCAAGATGTATTCAAGATGTGGTTTAATTTTCTGTGTAAGCTAAATATTTGTCCCACTGAGAAAGTGTACTGTGAAGGAGGGATAATTCTTATTTGTCTGTACTGTATATTGTCCTGAGGCTTTAATCTAGTATAATAATTTATAAAATATCCTGGCAGAATTTTGACCATCAGAGAATTTTAAGAAACAATAAAGCTGACCTGTAAGAAACACACTGTATATGTTATTAATTATCCAGGAGTAAATTTAGGCTGAAAATGGGCAGAAATTTTGTTTTCATCAAAGAACTCTAGTCCCAAAAGAGCTAGAAATAACTTGTGGAAGAGAGAGCTAAGTACATATAATGGCTCAAATGAAGATATGCTTGCATTAGATGGCAACAGACTGGACAAACAGAAGCAAGTGTTCTCTTGGACACCAGAATTCCCATTACTACTGGTACTTAACACATTTTGAAAAAATGGAAGTGAGAGAAATAACCACTCCAAGAAATTTACAGATAACACAAAATAAGGTAAAGGCCCAAAGTACTAATGAGATGGAGACTGGTAGTTCAAAGCCAAGTGAGTTCAGGCTGGAAAATATCTAAAACTGGCAACATGAGACTAGATCTGGACAGCAGATTATGCATACGCTGCGAACAGCCTAAGTTGAAAAAACCAAACACCACATAGGAGGGTACAACCATCAATTAAAGAATAGAGGTGTACCTCTTCAAACATGGCTGGAGCTATTTTTGTAAAACTGCTACAAGAGAAGAGAATCTCAGGGAAAATAATTTTGGATTTGAGATGATTATTCAGCTGCAGAACAGTTAAAAGTCACTATTAAAACTAGGGATCACACCATGATCCCTAGAAAATATGTCTTGCCCACCTGTATTTAGCCTAGCTCAGTTCTTTTTGAAGAAAAAAAGGTTGTGCTGGTAAAGGGTAAGTTTTCCTGCATGTCAGTCAGTGCCTTCAAGGTCCTAGAACTTAAATAGGACCACAAACTTCCCAAAATAATGCTCCAAGTCTGGACTTATACTTACTTGACTGGACTGACTTATGACTAAGTATGAGCAGAAATAGATGGTTCTTCAGCTTCTCTTGCCTCTTGTCCATGAAGCTGGACAACAGGTAGGATACCTCTTACAGAGGTAATAAGGAATTTCACCATTAACACGGACATAAGACCAACAGGCATTTAATGCACCACTATATATTTATTCCTCAGATGAGGTAAAGGTTAGTTATTGTATTTTTCCTATTCTCTGACCCAGATTTTCTGAGTTGTATTGGATATGCATGGACCTATTATGTAAATTAACATGCAGATTTTGTATGGTAAGTTCTCATTTTGGGTAAGTTAACATACAACCTGCCACATGTATGCTGTCCACTGCTGTAAGCTCCTATTTTGATTCTGCTCTGAAAAACTGAGACTTTACAGTGGACATAGATATTTGATTTCTTGGATTAGTCTTTTATGACACATTAAGTATTTTTTCACATTAAATATCTGTGAAAAATGGGTGATACCAGTGGCAGGTGGCTATAAAGAATCTGGTTTTGAAAAGCTGGAGCTGCACAAAGTTTTAGTTAAAAAAAAAAGTTGGTGAAACTTGACATATTTGGTGGGAAGAGGAATTTTTACTTGCTTCCTACCCTGCAAAAGAATGATGGTGGGCAAAAGAATGGGTGATGCAAAAGAATAACTCATAACACTTTAAAATAAAACGTTCAAACTCCAAGAAGGATTTAGAAAGCAAGAGCTGCTTTCCTCAGTATTCTCCCTGAATCAGTGCTTGCTGGTTTCCATGCATTTGTGTGTTTATTGTGAAGCATTTCAAAGTACTTGGAAAGTAAATAATAGTTCTAAATAATCTCTAAATAATTTGTATATCATTTCATTGAGGGAACTTTTAAACTTTGATCCTACATTGCTGTATTCCATTAAACTAAAATGTAGTAATATCATTAACTTTTATCTTTCTTTTAACAACATCATATTCTGGAGCTTAAAAGTTTTCATGTTTCCATTTGAAGTAGTAAAAGATAATCCACTGCATTCCTAGGTAAACCAATTTTTATCCCTTGACACCTCTTCAATTCAGGTATTTACCAGGTCTTGGTTCATGTCACTATCTGTTAAGAGAACTTCCATTCGCCCTTGAGCACCAATATTCCTTAAGTGGCCATAAAGCTTGGGAATTACAGCATGTCTCCAATTCGGATCAGTAGGATAATACAAAAGGCTTCAGGTAAGATGCTAGATTGCTTAGAATCATAGAACGGCTTCCAAACTAACAAAGACTGCGATTTTAATAGGCTTTAGCTGAGGAAGAAGAAACTGCTAAAGTTTCCAGAATAACAAAAGCTAAAAGGATGCATATTAATGTGCATTTCAATATATAGCAATCTCAAATGGCTTTGAAGACAACATGTTCAAGTCTATCACAGAATGTGCTGAAGTTAGGGAACTCCCTGTGATATGACTGAAGTCAAGAGTTTTGTAATATTAAGATGTATATACATTTACCTTACTAATATATATTCCATTGTAATAGCTGTGGTTAAAACACAGAGATATGAGCTGTCATGTAACTTGGCATATGATGATATGTGGGCAGGTAATGAATTAGACAAGGTCAGTGCTTTATCTGCCCATCTGATTCTCTGTGTGTACCAAAAAACCAGGACTTTTAAAGAAATCTTGTGTGAAATTTTCTTTCCCCCTTTGTTTCTTATGGCATCACTGTACATTCAGTCTTGAATTCATACTCTTTTTTTTGACATTAATGTCTTTCTTGTTCACTTATGCTGAACAAAAATTAATTGGTTAATTGTAACTACTGATCAATTTTGCAGACAGTATTTTTAATAGCTATTAGACACCAGGATTTATTTTGACAAAGTTTTAACAGCTGCAAAATCAAGTGTATCATTGGGGATGAAATCATAGAGTGAATCTACTGCTTTGAGACTTCTAATGAAAACATGTCAGTGGTGAACATTACGGACAACAGCTCTGATTAGTGAGCACAAGGTTAATGAGAAATGTGCAGAAAGCTTTAAATAATTAACTCAGAAAAAACATTGTGCTATGGACTTTGATTCCATTCTTAAAAATGCTGTTTGCCCTCACAAGCACAGTTTTGTAGAGATCTCCCCATTTCAGATGCTTCAGAATATATATGCCTAAGAATAGTTCATGACCTGAAATCTTCAAATATGTTGAAGTTACCTTTTTTTGTGCTATTTAAAGAATTTAGTCATGCATATTTTTCAAATCTGTCTTTGTAAATATACTTGTTGAAATGGAAATATTATCACAAATTTGTGTAGTACTCTGACAACAAAATTAGAAAAAAATACATAGGCAATACAACTACAAACAAGACAACATTTAATTTAAATAAAAAACTTTATTAACAATGTAAAACGCTTAGTATCTTACAGTCTGAGATAATTTTGGCATGCCTTATAAGATCAATACTTGATATGCAGACACCATGCTTTGAATTCTATTGGCAACAAAATGGGTTTGCATTGTGTTTTACATTGTTTATTTTAATATACCTTCTTTTAATAAATTATTTATTTTTTTCCAAAAGCTTGTGAATATATTATTGGCTTAAAAGGAAATTTGTTCCTTCTAATCATTGTCCAGTTTATAGATATTATTATTTCTCTCTGTTTACAAGTCCTAACTATATTTTCATATATAGTTTTTTAATTATAAATTAAGGTATTTTTCTATAAAGCTTTGAAGTTGAGATACAGTGGAAGACTAAGTATGAATGAGAGCACAAAAAGCAACTGGAAATTTTGTACAAATTCTGTTACAATATTGTTTGAATGTCTTAGAACTTTAATAGTTTTGCTCTTAAATAGTTTCCTATTCTTAAAGACTGAGAGAATGACCAAATGTTCTTCTCCTATGCTTAAAGACTGTTAGAGTATGATTTTAATATGATACGAGTACTGTACTACACACAAACTTTTAGCTGCAGCTCAAACAATTAAAAAAACCTGCTAAAATTATATATGAATTGTAATTCATATGTCTTCTTTTAGTGATTGAAAGTAAGCATGCAAAACATATTTTAAAAAGTTTTAAATATTCTAGATCTATTCCACAGCCATTTTTTGACCACCATAATTTGAAAGTATTAAAACCCTTATTTGAAGAGGGGGATGGAGCAGAAGACAAAAATGAATAGCCTAGTGTAGAAAATATGCTTTATAATCAAGATTAGCCATTTTAATCTTTTTAGTGGTCAAATAATAGTGGTTTAATCAAAGTCATGATTTCCTTGGTGCTTCTGTGCCTAAACTTCTAACTTGAGACAAGACAACACAATCCAAAGAATCTTCGCTTCCGTCTTCTTACCAGTGGATATGGAGTCAAGTTTAGGAGGCTGCTATCATCTGTGATGAAAAACACAAGTGTGTACACATATGCACAGTAAAGAGATTTAATCATTTATCTGTCCTAGCAGCACCTACATGATCACAGAATCACAGAATGATTTATGAGTCTAAGATTGAGTCCAACCTATAACTGATCAGCACCACGCTGACCAGACAACGGCACTAAGTACCAAGTCCAGTCCTTTCCTGAACACTTCCACCACCTCTCTGGGCATTCATTCCAGTGCTTGACAACCCTTTCTGTGATGTGGTAGATCCCATAAAGCAGAGAAAAAATAATAATCTGAATTTTGCATTTGAGAATCTTACAATGCTAATTAACAGGATCTCCATAATAATGATGATTATCTGATCCTGGGCCATATCTCCGAGTTTTGAAACCCTGGGATGCTTCCTGTCCTGCTGTACAGGGGGGCAGTGATTTTATGGTCATTGTTGAAGGGCAGTGTAGACACCAGGCAACAAAGAATAATTCTTAATACCTTTGTCTCTGTTCTGAATTCAAGTTTCTCTATGCATTATATCCCTCCAATTTGTCTTTCCCTTCCTTATTTTCAGCATACTCTTTTGTTCTAGACTAAACCTAGATCTTTCATCACTCTTCCAGTCTTTACAATGGTACGTCTGTATCACAAGTGATTCCCTTTTTCCTTTCAACATAGTTTTCAATCAAGCTATCCTGCCATGAAATCTTACTTGTATAATGAATACAGTCATTCTATATTCATCTCTTAGTGTATTATGATGAACGCTAGGCTGATTAGTTACTTGGGATAAGATCTAGGACACATTCAGTACATTTCATCAGTTCCCAGTGTGCAAAGACTGCACCACACTTAAGGAACACCCATTATCAAGAAGAAATCAAAAAGAAAAATTATTTTATTTTTAATGCTGTTCTCAAAACAAAGAGAGTGCCTGTAGATGTGGAGTATTTGAAGGCCCATTGCTAAATACCTGCATAGGATGGAGAGCCTGCCCACCTGTGCATTTCTATGGAGTGCCTGATAGCTGTCTATGGGAAAAGCAGCATGGTGGCAGACTCAAGGCAAGTAGCTTTTCTGCCCAGAGTCAATGTCAGGTCACAGAAGCTACAAGCCTTGTAGGGGTGAAGCAAATCGCGTCACTTAGAAGGATCCCTGTCATAGTCTGTGCAATTTACACCTTCATTGCCTTTAAGAAAAAACAGCTCCAGATACTGGGAAGTAGTTCTCCTTCTGCCTTTATATCACAAAGTCTATTATTTTATCTATAGATACTGTATCTATGAATTCCAGAATACCTCATGTGAAACTCAAGAGGCCAAAGATCACATACTAGATTCTGGCTCCACTGAATCAGCAGGGAAGAGATTTTACCTAGATTTTTATTTTTGTAGTTTCCATTAAAGGACCCTAGATTTTTTTTGTATATAAAGGAAGGAAAACCCCTCAATTATCTTAGTTTTTATTAAATAAAGAAAATTCAAAACTTACCTTGATTTTTCAGTGGTAAAGGCATAGTCTCCCTGAGTTTACTTAAAAGGTTTTTCATTTCTCTCATATCTCTGTGGATACAACAGTTAAAAAAGATACAATGGAACAACAGGTTGAGGACTGCATGGGGTGTGACTCACAGTATAGCATTACATGCAAAAACAATGGAGCAATAAATACAAAAATCTATTGAGCAAGCATTTGGTTTACATACATGTATCAGAAAATACATACCAAAAGAAAGAGCAATAAAATTAATAGGGGAACACTTTTATGAAAGTCATACTAACTTTTCTTGGTTCAAATTTATGACCTATTCTGGCACTTGAGTATTTCTTATAAAAGCCTCTTGAGGGCACAATGTGATCCTAGTGGCAAAATACACAACATGTTTTAAAACTAATATTACCTAATACTAATATTATCTTCCTACCCCTTATCAGCACTTTGTAGCTTGTTCCATGAATGTGTTTCACTGTTCAGAAGAAAATTATAACATATGCAACTAACCCTTGATACTTAACACGGCGCATTAAATGAAGATTTTAGGAACAGGGCTATCATTCTCACCTGCCTTTAGAGGACTCTGGCATTTAGATTTTCTGAAAAGCAGATGATGGAAAATATGATAACAACACATCATCTCCAAAAACAAACCACATTTTGGTATGTTTTGAAAGAGGCCAGAAACTTTCAAATAGTTTCTGTTTAGCACACAGGATGGCAGATCTACAGGCTTGTAATGTCTTAATGCTTTCAGGATTTAAATCCAATACTGTCTTGCTTCATTCGTCTACACAAAAAATGGTTCTCAGAAATGCAGCAGCATAATTATAAAAAACTGTGCTGTTTATTCTCCACATTATGGCCCAGTAGAACAGAACTTGGCTTTAGGCAAATCAGCATGATAACAATTCAAATCTCAGCTGCAACTTAGTATACAAAGTCTCAAAATAGGACATTTTGCAATCAACATTTTTTTATTCAGGATTACTCTCTAGTAAAGCGTCTTTTGTCTTTCAATTGCATAGTTAAAAGAGGAAAATAATAGCATTACAACATTCCCCTCCTCTCCTAAAACTTCCAAATTTAAAACTCTGTGTAGAACTAACTGAAATTCTGTGGTTTTGATTTTGATATGCATAATTGGAGTCTGGCATATTTCATGTGTATTTCACAAAATCAGGAACTCTGTTAAATGTACCAGAGAAATTAACAGGTTATTTAATTTACTTATGATTTTCATAGTAGCAACACTGGCTGTCAAATTAAAAAAGACTAAACAAATCCTAGAAAGAAATTAGTTTGTTTAGGAATGAAGTACTACACATACCTTTCAGTGTTTTCAATATCTGTGGAAACCTGCCATAGATGCTGTTGAATATCTGTAGGTGATAATGACGTGTCTTCTAAAATAGGTACTTCAGAACTCTCCTCCACTTTAGTATCTAAGATCTTGGGTGGGCCACAAGGTTCTTTTCCTTTAAACAAAACATGTATCCCTATTATTTATTAATTAAAACAGATACTCAAATTATCTAATCGATGCTTTGAACTTGACTTTGCACAATAAAAATGGAGAAAAAGACTGCTTAGATGCAAACTCTGAGTAAGAACTGTTCAGAAGCAGAGCACACAAGCTAGAAATCAGAGTGCTGCCATGTGTTATTCTTACTAATTTAAAAGGGTTCCATTAAACTCCAGTGGCTCTCATGGAACACAAAATAACAGCCAGAAGACAAAACAAAACAAAGTGAGGAAACTACAGCGCACATGCTGGAAACAACTTCAAAACTCTGACTCTAAAGAACAGTGCAATCCATGCCTCTGAGTACTACAGCAATACTGAGGGGAAACCAAAGACAAATGTGAAATTTTGTACTTTATGATTTAATAGCAATATAAAGCTGCCATCACCCACAGCCCAAATGTATTACATTCTGAATTTCTGTGTTGACACCTACCTATTTCATGCTCTCTATATGAAAATTAAATATAGTGCTGAAATTGAAGGGGGGGGGGTGCTGCTTCATGACAGGTCTTCCAGGGCTTTTGTGAGGAAGAGTATGGGACAAAGGATTGGATCATGATAATGGAGCATTCAAGAGAGTTAACACTGGAAGAATATTTTGGTAAACCTGCAAATCTCCTTTGGACTACCCGACAGCATTCCTTTCTGTAGTGGCAGTACAGTTCTGGTATCAAATACAGAAGAAAATTTACACTGGAGTGCATCCCAGACAACTGCCATTTAAACCATAAAAAATGTTGCATAGGACATGTTTTTTCATTTAGCAATTTTTGCAATTGGAAAAGTTTTGACATCAGTACAAATCTCAGTAGTTCCTGTAAGGTTTGACAAAGTACGTGAAAAACAAAACCAGCTAATACAGGTCGTTCAGGCCATTTTGCTGGGATACTAGAGGCCAAAACTGGAGACCATGGTACACTGCTCTTCCACGTCACAAATATATATCCCTGCTATCAGGCAGGTAACCTTTTTTTTTAAAAAATTTAGAATTTCCTGGATCATAAGATATCAATTTTGGGTAAGTTATCTAAACAGTTGCACTCTGATAAATTATTTCCTTGAAAAAAAGAAAGAAAAAAAGTTATTCTTAGCTACCCATCTCAAACTAGATGTTGCCTATGCTACAGAAGATACTTGCTTATGTTTTAATGCTCTTCAAAGCCAGTAGGAAGCCCACAGTTACCTCAATGAATCCTAAAGAGTGCATGAAATGACCATTACAAATTTAGCCTCTATGAGAATCTCCTGTGTGCTTTGCTGCTTACTGGCAATCCACTGCTAACTTGTGCTTTGTCAAATCCTTCTGTGACCCACTTTAGCCATTGAAATGATAGATTACCCCAACAAAAGGAAAAGTAAAATGTGAGATTTTCTGATGAAGTCGTTTAAGTAAGGTCAGTCAAACACCCTACATGGTCCAGGAGCAAGTTCCATAGAAGAAGGATGATATTACTCTTTCTCCAAAAGCGGTGGAAATGAAGAAGTGAAGGAGTTATAAGGGAGGGGAGACAAAGAGACCAAAACCTTTCTGTTGGTTACAAGCTGTTATGCTGAAAGATTACTCAATTTTTTGTGGAATAGCAGACTAAACCTGCTTCACAGATTACATGTTTTATACTCTGTATCACCCTATAGGTTTAACTTTTGAATTTTTCTTGTCCTTAACTGCAGCTTATGTTGTTATTTTAAGACTATTCATATGGTACAGTTTTCATTGTTCAGTTATATAATCTTCATTATTTTTTTCCAACAAGAAGTTCGTAACACAACATAACGTTACCAGTATATCACAAATTACTTTTTCACTAAAAAGGTTTCAGGTAAACCATCTAATGTGACACTGATATCACAAAGCATTACTCATGAAACAGGGTATTAGTGGATTTTTCCATTATCTTTAAGTGTTATGGTGGAACCCTGACCTGACCTTTGGTGACATGCTGTAGAGATGCATCCTTCATGGATGTGAAAGGTTTTTCAATGGAAACAGTAACAGCACTAGATGAAATAATAGTAAAGGTTCTTTTTCTCAGCTTGAGAATAGAAGCAGAAACCGTAATGTTCTTTTCATCAGCACAAAGACAAGCTCTTGCAGATTTGTCAGAGTGAATGACACAGATCTCTTTTCACCTGGAAAAAGCTCTTTACCAGTAATTCTGTTGTATTGTGAACAATTCATGAAGCCTTTCTTGAATTTCAGATTATTTGCTCAGTCTCTTGAAAGCAGTTAAAGAGTCAGCTAATAAAGGCTTTGCTTGAATAATGTATGACTCAGGCTTAACATTTCTACCATGGTCACAGCCTATACGGAAACAGAAGCTTCTAAACATTTTCATCCTTACAGTCACTGGTACGGGTATCTTCTGTCATAGATACTTCAAAAAATGGATATGAACCCTTAATTTTACTTCCAGTGTAGTCAGCGGAAAGATTTTTAATAATTTTAGTTGCTATTATACATACTTTTTTTTTCTCATCAGTAATTCAGTTTGTTTGTTTGTTTGTTTCACTGTAACAAGAATAAAATACTTTTGATATGAAATAAAATCAATTTAGTTAAATAATGCTGAGGATCAAATTTGAGTGAGGATAAATAAGAGGGCAGAAAATTGTCAGTTCAGTAAGGTTACATACATCATGCGGTTTTATGTGTCTCACCTATTGTGCACCTTATTGTTTCTGTAGTGATCTCTGTTTGCTTTCTTCATGAAACCCTAGACCTACTCTTAGACATCACCTAATTCGCCCAGAAACTGTGATGAATGAAAAAAAAAAAAAAAGAAAAGAATATGTCACTCAGTACTAGTTGTATTTCACTGCAGAGGAACTAGACATCTTTGAGTGGATACCAGACTAACAAAGCTGAGACAATCCCTCTCAAAAAGACAGCAGTGTTTATATCAGGTTTCTAACCTGGCAATTAACTATAAATGCACAAGCTATGTATCACAGCTAAAGTACACGAGCAGGAAAACCTACAAAGGGGAACAGGAAAGAATTGTGCAGGAAGTAAAAAAGTTATTTGACAAATATGGCTAACAGCCTGAAGAATTTAATTCTTCATTTACACTCAGGACCTGCAGAACTTGGATGGAGACTGTCTCACTGGAAGTACTATTATTAAAGAAAATGGAATAGGAACAACAATTTTGTGGTGAAAGTTGTTACCCTCCTTCCATGGCTGTTCTTTTCCCATTCCTTCACTTCTTCATAGTGTCCACATAAGAATGGGTGAGTCTCTTGATTCTGTTTCTCCAAACCTGTGTGCTCTTCTACACTCTTGCGTCTTATCCCTCTTGCATAAGTGATATGTGTAAGTAATAATGCATATCTACCAGTCTTTAAATAAAACACTGAGATTGTAGCGCAACCATTAAATAATCCTTCCTTTCCCCTTCAAAACTCTAAAAAGCATGTCATTTAAACAAAGCCGAAAAGCAAAAAATCTCTCCACTGAACCAAGGGTTTATTTCTGTAGTTCGCAGCATAAGCTATCACTTTTAGGTACTATTTTAAGGAATTGTTATTACAAAACACACACCGGAAATACAATAATTAGCAATATTAATTTCTTACATGAAACACAAGTCATATGCATGCTTGATTTCCCTGTAAAACTCACTTCTTGCCTTTGTTGCATGACTACACAGGTACCTATCACTTTGGTTAGTGCTGGTATCCTTCTGCCCTCATCTGTGTTTATACGTGTCAGGTGGGACTCACAAATCTCAATAACTGTTATTTTTTCTTCATGGTGTGCAATAAATAAAATATATTATACTAAACAATTAGGATAAAAGAAAGATGTATGCCCAAATAAGTATTTATATGCGCACTAGGTTAGCCAGAACTCCTGGGATTATGGGAAGGCAGAGTAATAGAATAAATGTTTAGGTAGCCAAAGACTTAGTAACTACAAAACACTTGATAAAGATACTTAGGCATGATTCCTTGTGCCCTTTGCAAGCTTTCTGAATGATGAACTGTTGAATCATTATATATTCTCAACACTGGACTTTTGTAGTGTATGTATCTTATTCAAAAAATTACTGAAGAGCTCTTACCTCAGTTTATTTACTGCATTACACAGCTGCAAATATTATGGTTTTTGGCCCCACTGTGGCAGTTACATCTCAAAGAAATAACAGACTATCTGGTTTTCCTAGTAGTGGTTCTATAACAGCAGTAACTTATTCTAAAACACTGTAAACATACAAGAAATTTCTGTACAGGACGATTGATACATATATAGCAAATAAAAGAATATTTGTTCAGCTGAATTTCTCTTAGGAAAAGAACATCAGCATCAGCCCACTGCCTTAGTTTTATCAGTTCAATAGCTTGTTTGATAAATTCTGATCAAGGTACCAATACCCACATTATTATTTATAATCCATAGGTGGCCAAGAACAGTCTGCATGTCATTCTATTTGAATCTCTGCAGCCTCCTGAGTAAGAACATGAATTGATAAAATCTCATGGAAGGTTTAAAAACTTAACATACAAATTGTCTGGCAAGTAAGAGGGCTAGAGAAGTGAAATTCTACATCCAAATGGAAAATAATTACCCACAGAAATGAGCTTCAAGACACAACAAGAACACTAGACATGCACACATACGGGTTAAACAAAGATTATAAGGGCAATACTCTTTCTACTCGATAAACTTTTTTTTTTTTTAATAAGGTCATTCAGATGATTAAAGACCTGTGAAAAACTAAACAAGTGGAGAAATAAAAAACCTGTTGTCCCAGATTGAAAAGCAAGACATATTCTATTTTGTCATCTGTATGGCAGTTGTCTGGTGTTACGTAGGAAGTTTTTCCTTATCTCTTCCCCTTCTGGGAGACGCCTGCTGATAATGGGCCACTGAATGTCACTGCCTGACTGATAAGAACTATAACATCCCATGTGAGATGCCCCACCCAGAGGGAGGAGCCAAGCATTCCTACCTGCATATAATCTTGAGATTCTGGCCCACCAGCACAGCTTTTTCTGCACTGGATTTTCCCAGAGGAACAGCTGCCTCTTCCACTGCCTCTTCAGAGGAAGACAGAACCGTTTTCTACAGGTTCTCCAACAGAACCACACCTGACAGAACCACCTCCTGACACTCCAGGAGGACTGCAGCCACAATTCCAATTGGACTGCTACCAACACCCTGTCCAGCAGGGTGGCAGGTTGTATTCTGACTGTCAGTGTTGTTTTGGTTTACTGCATTGTTTATTTTATCTTTTTATTTCTTCCCTAATAAAGAACTGTTATTCCTGCTTCCATACTTTTGCCTGAGAGCCCCCCTTAATTTCAAATTTATAACAATTCAGAGAGAAGGGGTCTACATTTTTCCATTTTAGGGGAGGCTCCTGCCTTCCTTAGCAGACACCTGTCTTTCCAAACCTAGACACCTATATACACCAGCATCACAATATATTTTATAATGGTGAAGTTATTGTCTCTTTCCTTCCTAGAGATAAATTTATCCCCAGGAAAACGCACTTTGCCTACACTAAAGTATCATTCTCTGTAAGTAAAGAAATCAATGAAAAGTATGGTTCAGAATGCTCCTTTGAAAACAGTATGTTCTGTCAGAACATAGAATAATAAGTTGAAAAGTTATCCAGTGTAACATCTCACTGAAAGCAGGGCAAACTTGCATCAGACTGCTCAGGACTATCTGAGTTATCTGTATCTCCAAGAATGGATATTTCACAGCCCCTCTGGGTGCCTGTCTAGTGTGCAGCTACCTTCATGGTGAAAAAACAATTAACACAGGACTGGAATTTCCATCATTGTATGATGCCCTTGCAATACTTCTAGGTGTTGTCAATACTAAATATTTAATATAAAAAAGCTATTGTCTATTGGATATTCAAATTATCTGAATCACTGTTATAATTCAGTTTTTGCCTACTATGTATTTTTTCCAAAGAATGTCACAGAAACTAGGAGCCAAGTTACTGTGTTTAACTCTAAAACACTCTATTTGGCAAGGACAAAAATCACTATTTGGTAAGGACAGAATAACTACCATGATTCTCTCTGTGGTGAGTTGAGAAACTAAAGCCTGTCAAAGTACTGCAAGGTAGGAACTAAGGTGTAACTCCTCTTATCCAACTTTAGACAACTAATAGTTTGATGTTTAGTTTAAGTTATTAATGTAGATTCCATCCAGAAGCAAAAAGGGGAGACAAGACATTTCAGAGTTACTCAGGTCACTTCAAGTTATTTACTTTCAGCAGTTCAGCAAATGGTTTGACAACTCTTGCAAATGCTAGGAAATGCAGTACAATCTGTCTTAAAAATGGTGATTCATTTTGACAGCTACTATTATCTTCTTCTACAATGGCTCTGCTAGTTCTCTCTTCCTATTTTGTAGACTTTTTTTTCACTAGAGAATATAATTGAGAACCACAGTTAAGCATTTACAAATTTCCCATTCTTACTTTCGTAATAAAAATATCCCGGCTTTAGCAGTATTCTACAGGTGGATATGAAAAGTACAGTAGAGAACCTTTTAGCATGACAGGAAATGCAACAGGTTCATTATAAGATCTTTATTACAGTTCATTACAGAATTTTCCCTTGCTTTACCTATTTTTTTATTGATGAGCTACCGTCTGGGGAAAGAGTAGTTAAAAGCAGCGCAGCAACAGCCCTAATCAGCCTGTACTATCACTGAGCAATGAGGTTACTAAGTAAGCTATTCAGTAAATTATCAGCATTTCTACATCTTCCTTTCAGTAGGTACCTAATCAAGTATGAAATTATTAGAGAGCTACATTTTCACTGAAGTGAGAACATCTTTCAGTTCCAAGTCTAGTATTTGCTTTTATAAGGGTAGGCATCTTTTGAACCTTATTTATCTACCTTTTGCTATGGTAGTATTTTAGGGATGATACTTCCCAACTTAGTGCTATGACTAACATTCTTCCAAACCACAGGCCACTCTCTCTCCCCACCTCCTCTTTCTGTTGGGGCAGGGTGGAGGTGAGAATTGGAGGCACAAAAGATGAAGATCATGGGTTAAGATAAGAATAATTTACTGGGACCAGTAATAGATAACCTGCAGTAAGAGGTAAGCAGCAGTGACATAAGAAAACTAATATTAATAGCAACACTATTAAAAACATATATTGCCCAATATATGTCTAATAACATTACTAAGTTTGCCCACCCGTCTGGCTAATGACAGCTAAAACTTAAGGAAGCACTCTTTTTAAAAAAGAACCAGACTTTTAGATGGCGAGGACGTTAGTGATACATACCTGATAAGACACACTTCTGTCAGAATGATGATAAACAGAAATAGAGCTCCTTTTTAGTAACTGAAAACCTATCTACAGATATATATAGAATTCGTTTTACAGTTTGGTGCTTGTTGTGATTTAACCTCGGACATCAATGAAGCCCCACAGAGCTGATGACTTGCTCACCCCTGGTGGGATGAGGGAGACTACTCAAAGGGTGAAAGTGAGAAAACTCCTGGGTTGAGGTACAGACACTTTAATAAATAAAGCAAAAACCATGCATGCAAACACAGCAACACAAGGAATTTATTCACCACTCCCAATGGGTAGACTGATGTTCAGCCATCCCCAGGAAAACAAGGCTACCTCATGACTTGGGAAGAAAAATGCCATCACTTTGATAACCTCACTTTCCTCCATCTTCCCCCTCTTTATATGCTGAGCATGATGCCATATGTTCTGGGATATATCTCTTGGGTCAGCTGGAGTCAGCTGTCTTCTCACAACTCCTTGGGTCCCCTCAGCATCCTTGCTGGTGGGGTGGGGTGAGGAGCAGAGACAGTCTTGACCTTGTGTGGGTTAAGCAATGACTAAAACATCCCTGTATTATCAGTGCTGCTTCCAGTGCAAATCCAAAACATCACTCCATGATGACTACTATGAAAAAAATTAACTCCACCCCAGCCAAAACCAGGACAGTATTTTGTTTTTCATGAATCCCCAGACATACCCCAAAAGATTGTTCTTTTTCTAAAACAAGTATCTGCATATTTGTGCAATTCAGTACCTTTCCGATGAAACTGCAGCGATCCTAGCAGACATATGGACTTTAGCATTTCTGCTGTGTACATTTCTAAGCAACATTGCAACTGGATATATAGTCTACAGATTTCAGGATGGATTTCACCATCTTCTGGGCTGAAATAAAAGAGAAAAATGTAGTTAGGAATGAGACTAGAAGAATATGAGGGTCACAAAATCCACTTCCTTACTGTGGAAGCAACCAAATCAGAATCTGTTTCACAAACTATTATGCTTTTTCTACCTAACAATATTTACAAACAATTATCAGATCTATAAAACTCTAGGCTTAACATAGCTGAACTTGGTTAGGTTGTCTTTGGTAAAACTGCATGTCCTTATTATGTCCTCTGCATGTTTTTGGGAAATGGGTAAATAAGTGACTGAGATAGCTTCTCTTTAAATACTTTGGATAAGTATTTTCTCTGAGACTGAAGCCTTCTTTTGCCATGCAGTTTCAGTTACCCTTGGTCTTGACACAGATGCAGGAGACTACTGGGCCACTTTAACAGTCCCTGTTCAGATTACTGTCGTGGTTTGACATGGGAAGAAGAATCTTCTCGGAAGGAAGAGGTCAGTTTGGATATTGGCACTTAGAGTGACCAATTGAGGGTGGACACGCCTATGAGAACACAGAGGGGTTAAAAGCAGAATTTCCAGGGGAAGTCGCTCTCTCTGGTTCCGGTCATTGGAGGGTGCAGATGTCCCCTGCCCAGCCACGGGCTGGGTGGGGGAGGTAGAGCCATGTGGCTGGGGAGGCAGGCCAGGGGGTGAAGGGACTGGAACCGAGCTGGGCCAGCTCCTGCGGACGGAAGGGTGGAGGACATCTGAGATGTCTTTGTTCCATCCCCCACAAGCTAGAGGGAGAGAGAGCCTGAAGGCACCTGGAATTCTGCCGGTAGAGGAGAAGGAGAAGGGGGGGAGATGCCCAGTGTGGGAGATGGGAGATGGAGTCCTGGGCTGAGATTTCAGTCCTCCGGGGAGTCCAGGACTTTTAACCCTTTCCTGGGAAATGCAGGCTTTGGGAAATATTACTCCTCCTCAATTTGAAGGAAAGAGAGACAGCTTGGGACCTGAGATGTTGGGGAAAGAAGGTTGGGGGGAGATGATGGAGTGGCTTTTGGCTGGACTTTTCTTGTCAGCCATAGACTGAACCAATTTCTCCTGCAACAGAGACTGCATTTTGGGGGGATGAATGTTGAGCCAAAAGACCTGCTTCAGCAACTACCAATATAGAATAGAGTGAACAGAGAAAAGCTGAGGAGGGTGTGATGATGCCCTCTGTCTTCAGAGAAAAAGAAGATCTCTCTTCTTGGACCCTCAGCCCCAGGGGAAACGGTGGGAGGGGGGAGACGGGACGACTGTGGTCCCAAATTGAGACACTGGACTGTTGTTCCTGTTGGTCCTTGGCAAAGCATCCTTAAAGGAGCCCTAAGAGCAGTCTGTCCATGCACGGTGGTGAGAGCACTGTGACATGGAGAGGAGAGTGTCACACTGGCAGATTCTCTCCGTGCGGTGCCATGTGTGACATGGAAACACAAGAAGTGGCAGCTGTGTTTCCTGGGGGTCTGTGGTGCAAGGGGGACTTCTCTCTCCCCTGATGGACTCAGTATTGATTATATTGAAGGGTGCATACTTGATTAAGGGTCCAAGTCATGTCTCACTGTGGTTTGCTGGAGTTGGGGTGGGAGGAGGAACGGTTTGAAAGATTTTAATTTTGGATTTTGTGTGTGCTTTTCTTTCTTTTTCTTTTATAGTAGTATAGTAGTAGTAGCTTAATAAAGTTTTTTTTCCCCCTTGTTATTAAGTTTGGCCTGCTTTGCTCTCTTCTCGATCGCATTTCACAGCATTCAATTAAGAGGTTGCATTTTCATGGGGGCGCTGGCACTGTGCCAGTGTTAAACCATGACAATTACAAATCCTGTATCAAACACAATCAACCCTACTTTGAAGATGCTCTCATCAGAAACAAGTCAGTTTTAGCCTACTCATTCTATACATTCTGCCCGAACTCGTCTTCCCCCATATTTCAATTAGTAGTGATATGATACTGCAGTGAGGAGAATGGGATGCACAAGACTTTTTCCAGGAAAGTAGTAACAATATTGTAAACAAAAATTGAATCCATCTCCATGTAATTGCTTAGGAATTATTACCAAGAAAATATTTTACCCAGACTTAGGTAATTCTCATGACTGGTTCTAAAATCAGACATTAAGTATCACTTTTGTAGGCTGGAATCACAGAAGTGGAAAGCAGTACAATTACAAATGTGATTAAACAAGACAAAAATTAGGCTAAAAAATAAAAAAATTACCCAAAACACACTAAAGATTGAAGAGAAATTATGCTGGAATTGGAAGAGACAAAGAATGATTGGTTTCACCTGCCAATCCATTACAAAGCAGATATCATCAAAGAGGAAGGAAATTACTGAAGCATAAATTACCATTGCTGTGGTCTGTTACGACAGGAGCTACACCAAACACATGGTAATAAACCCACCCATCCTAGGAGCTTTATTTCTTTTGGCTAGACTGTAATATTTTTATTTCTCCTAAGCCACATCTTCTTTTCTACTTCTGAAGTGCAGTTTTGATTTGTTGAAAAATTATCATGCACAATACTTTCTGCATCTTACCATAAATACAGAATAAAGCTATGGTACAGAGCAAAGAGTGTTCTTTTTGAATTCTGCTTCCCCTCCCACAATGTGTGCATCACTTATTGTTGCAGCCCTATTCTCAATGAGCACAAACTACTTAAGAGTTCAATACTTAGGATGTACATCCAAAATTTAGGTCTTCAAACTTACTGCTTATTTCATGCAATACCTAAGTCCTGAAGCCCCACCAATAAGACACACAAGCCTATTCACTTTCTGCTTAAGTTTCCCAGATGTCTGAACACTTCTCTGTGACCAAGATTTCTTCTGCCCTGAAGCCATTGACTTGTCTATTCCACCTGAAGGGGATTTGCTCATACATGTTCTTGTGTAAAGTAGAACTTGCAAAAAATTTAACCCACCAGAGATGGTAATGATAACCTTTTTCTGCTCAATGATGACAGCTCTTTTGATTGGGAGATACAGTTTTACTCCCCTTTTTCATGCAAGGCAAACTGAATCTGTCTAGCTTTTCTGAAAACTAGCATTATTTAACCACAAGTCCATCCCTAAGAGAAAGACACTACATCACGATAAAGTAATTTCCTTGTACCAGACTTAGATAAAACATAAATATGGCTGTTCTATTTTTCTCTGCACTATTTCAGATAGTTAGAAATCCTCAGACCCTCTCAGAAGTCATGGCTACTATAGGAACATTGTTTGAAATATGTATTTATAATTTACGATGGTCCTTTTCAGCTGTCACTGACAAAAAGATTTCAGGGTCTGCACACAGTTATAAAGAAACAGTGTTTTCCTTACACAGCTATTAAACTCCAATAAAGCAAAAATGGTGAAAACTTTAAAACAGTTTTGCTCTTAGTGACAGAATTTTTAATTGTGAAGACTAGGAAGGTGGCAATTATAAATAAGATGCTTGACTCATGTGCCAATTCAGATTTACCACACTATCATAAACCTAGTGTGTTTTTTTTGCAAACTATATTTATGAACAGCATGAGAGTAAGAACTAGAAACATCAACAATATATGCATGTTCTGACCCATTCTTGTTTCCTCAAGAATCTAAAACATTTCTAACTGGACTACAGGCAAAATTCTTCTCTCACTTGCAAATCCAGAGTAACAGGAGCAATACCCAGGAAAAATATTATACAGAGTTTATGCAATGAGAACAATTTCCAGCCCAGTACCCTCACTAATTGTCTCAAACTATTCTAATTACTGTTTAGTTGTAATAATGACCACAACAATTCCATTGGTTTGCGACCAAACAATTTGCTTCTATGCATGTATTTAGGCCTCATTTTCATCTCTGAAAGCCAAACACTCTGATATGAATGCCTACAAAGATTTATTTTATAATCCCTTCATTCTGTACACAGGGTACAACATTTCCTTTTAAAGAATTATCAATTTTTCTATTTCTGTGTGTACAATGACACACCATGAGAAGTGCTGAATCGGGGACTAGTACAGACAAAAATTCAGAATGCTGGGTACGATACATTAATTGTTATTTAATATTACTTAACAGTTATATACCAAATCAATAATTATATACAAATGAAAGTTCATGCAAACTTCTAATATTATCCCCCAAGTCAGCTGTTCAGTTAGTCTAGCTCATTTTTTTATGAAGGCCACTGAAGTTATTCAAGAGAAGCCTCATAGAACACGATCTTACACAATGCTGTGCTCAATTGTGTTTGCAACAGAGCGATTTAATAGTTAATGTGCACCTGGATATATGAGAGCTAAGGCAGCACTGAGCACCTGCCCATGAGACACTGACCAGAAACTCATTGTTGATTGTATAAAACACAATTACAAAAGTGAAAATGCTGTATTACTCCTACATAAAACATCAGCTTAAGTTATGCAGTTTATCAGGCTTCTATTAAATATGTAATTTTTTGTAAAGACAAAAGTAAGTCTAGAAAACCTGTAATAAATCTATTACATCCTCTTGCTTTAACCACTGGTAAAATAGATGGTTTTCTTTCCACAAAATCCTCCTGTTTAAAAATCATGTAATGCTGATCAACTGAATATGTTTCTAAAGCACTGCCAAGAAGTGGAATTTCCTTCCTTTATTTTCCTAACCTGAGATTTAAAATAAAACCTATAGAGGGAGCTCTTACACCAACCATATAGTACCCAGTATCATTAAGAGATAAATGCAGCTATTTTGGTAATTATTTTAAAATACGAAAAAAAAAATTAAAATGCTCCTCCTTAAATGCAAAGGAAAAGAGTAAAAATCCATCTAAAAAATATTTCCCCTCTAAAATAGTTGACAGATTATTTTACTGTACTGCCAGAATACTGGTTACAATTGAGAAGCACCTTGAGATTTTCCTGAACTCCCACAGGTGCCCAACATTCACAGCTGCATTGAAATTAGTTAAATTTAAGTGAAAGTAAGAAAAAAAAATAAGACTAAAAACTGAAAAATTATTACGGTCTAACTCTCAATTTAACTTAAAAATTTTAGTCATACATTTACAACCTAACGGCATTTACTTTTAGTATCAACAACATTAAAAAAGAGATGTACTATCTCTAGCAAAAAAAAAGAGTAGCTAAGTTATATGAAGGGTTTGATAAACCTTTTTGTAAAAGCAATGTTTTGACAAATTTTATGCTTAAATCCAAATAAAAGTATTAATAATTCCAAAATACTATAAGCCAAAAGAACTATCTAGACATATAATGAAGTTTGATAGTCTTCAAAGTCAAAGGAAAATAAACATTTGTCCAGCCAGAAGCAAAAATTAAATAATCAAATTCTGTCTTATGCTCCATATATGTACTTCCCTTGAAAAATAATATAAGTTGGCTTGATGAGCTGTGAAAAATTACTGTCCACAAATATTGCCTGCTAGATTGTATTTTAAGTTAGTGTCTGAAACACTGTAGTTTAGAAATATAAAGCAGTAGGATGAAAAAGATGAAAACTAGAACTTACCTCAGACATATGGTACTTCTGTTCGGATACGAAGTGTGACAAATACTGCAGAGGAGATAAACTTAATCCCCTTACATACCAAAGCACCAGAAGCACCTCTGATTACAGCTCAGTTCAACAGCCTACTAAACCTGCCCCTGCTTTTGTATCTTAAACAGATTGCTTATTTCTTTATCATGTAACCATACATGATAACCATAATATTCTTATTTGTGTTCCTTCCATTTGCTGGGGTCATTTTTTAAAAATGTACACAAACTGCTGTCAGCTTCAGTGCCATGTGTTGGTTTGTTGTTCTCTGCTTATGCAATACTGTGATATAATTGCTATTCCCCACCCAGTCCAGCCAGGAGAAAAGCAGGGGTTGTTCTCCCTAGCAGACCCATAAATGACTGCAGTGCTGTTCTTATTAAATCAGATTGTTGTTTTGAAGCAGTTACAACAGTGCTCACAGTAACAGAAGACGTGATCATGTCTTTAGTTTTGTCAGAACAGTGTAAATCTCCTGTAACTCTAATAAGGCTGATGGAGTCAATCTGAGTGTATGATACAACCAGCAGAACAAAACCACTATGCAGTGGCTCATGCTGTAGACATTGCTGACGCCCAAGCTGATAACATTTTATTTCCATACTAGAACAATTTAGATACAACTATAATATTAAAAAAAAAAAGAAAATAAAAGAAAAAAAAGAGGGTTTGAAATTATTGTAATCACAGACCAGAATTTTCTAGACTTCCCTCAGAATTCAGTTTAAATGGCTGAACTAACTCAAGCATGGGCAATAGGTAAAGTACCAGAGCACTATCCAAACTATTCCACTAGAGGACAAACCCAATCATAAATCACTCAGTACACGAGTAAAACAGCACTGAAACAAGAGATTTCATGTAAACTCCACTCTAGGTAATCCTAGGTGTGTAGGATGCAGTTGTAAGGTTTTGGTAGTGATGGCTGCAACATCACTGTTGCGGGATGAGGTGAGGGTCTTCCCTGTGCTGGACAAAGCCAGTTCCTGCAGCTCTGCAGGGGATCCTTGGTAGGACCCAGCTGAACCTATCTGCTAAACAAAAAACTTATTTTTAAAAGGGGCAAAAATTGCCACAGGGAGAAGGAGTGAGGGGAAAAAAAGGAGTAAGAAACAAAGAGGGAATATGAGGGTAAGAGAAAGGAAGAGGCTCTCTATGGCAGAGCAGATCTTCCCTGCAGCCCACAGAGCACACAAGAGCAGATGGATGTTCCTGAAGGAACTGCCACCTGTGGAGAACCTATGTGCTAGAGCAGATTTTCCTGACAGGATTGCTGCTTGTGGAGAAGCCCACACTACAGCTGAGAAGACGTGTGAGGAGGAAGGAGAAACAAAGCAGATTGGTTATGGTCTATAACCCCATATTCCCATCCCACCTACACTGCTCAGGAGGGTGGGAGTGGGTAGAGGAGTCTGGAGTGAAGTTTAAGATGGAAGCCAAGCAGAAAAGGTGCTAGCTTGATGTTTCTTGTCTCTTCCCATTACTTGAATTAATAATTATTTTTATTTTCTTTGGCAATAAATCAGGGTAATATTTCCCAAGTCTCGCCTGCTCTACAGTCAATGTCCCTATCATTATTTCCACTTAATCTTTCTCATTCCTGCTCTCCCTGTCTTCTTATATTCTGCTGAGGAGTGAGTGAGCAAGCAATTGGGTGTCAGTTTGGCTGTTGTCTCAAAATAAGATAAGTTAAGCTTAAAATCCCCAGCAGGATATTTTAAAGTACTCAGAATTCCAAATGAAATTGCATTCAATTACACTTTTGAGTTCTCATAAAATTAAAAAAAAAAAAAACCCAAAACAACCAAAAAAACAAAATAGAGGGCTTGACCACCACACCCTAACCTCATTGTTCCATTCTTTAGTTTTTTGACCCTTGCTTCTACTTTAGAGAAATCCAGGAGACTTCTGCACTAGTCATATATGAGCTGAATAGGGCCTTTTTCTCTGCAGGTTATTACTTGTTGAGAAGGTGGTGTCCAGTTAGATGAAAGAAAATTTTGTGTGAGCTTTCAAGTCAGAATTGTTAGCTTTAGCCTCAGCTGAACAAAAAAATCTCACAGCCTCAAATGACATGATACCAAAGAACAGATAAATCGAAACCATTACATGGACCTTCCAGAAAAGATCTGTGCTAACCAAGAAGGAGACAGTGACATTAGCTGTATATGCAATAACTCCTAAGCTTATCAACTAAATTCCTATTCAGAACACAGCCTTATCAGCATCAACAAGTTGTTCTCAAATGAATTTGATAAAAATGTAGAGAAAGCACAGATAAGTTTGTGCCATCCAACAAGCTCAAGCCCAACTCTTTTAAATTCCCTGCAGGCAGCTGATAGTCATGCTACCCATGGATTTGCCCTTTGACTTCATTTAAGCTTCTATGTTATTTAAACTGTCTGTTAATCACTCACAACTTGTTAATGAATGTTTATAAACTCTGCCTTTCAAAAGTCTGCAAAATACAAATAGATTTATACCTAAACTCCCATCCAGTTCCTTTAATTAACAGTTGTATAGAAATTTTATAAAAACTAGTATCTGATGTGAGGTCATTTATGAAATTGGTTCTGATCTGCATGGACAAATACAGTCAAACTTTCCAGAGAGTCTGAAGGAAAGTTAGATGCTTCAGGTATTTAATGCTGTAGGATCTAGGTCACAATAACCTGGAAACATACTGGATCTAGAAGGAATTCTGCTGCAGGCAAGTGATGCCATCTGCTGTTGACCATTCATAGGACACTAAACCAGATGATTCCTCAGATTTGTGACACTTCCTCTTTCCATTTTATTTCTGTCATTAGTACCTTCTTTGAATATAAATTTCGATATATTTTTTCCAAAAGACATTCCATAAAGCATTAGAGTGATCTGGATACCCATTATCTGTTTGTAACTCAGATTTCTGGTTTTCCATATTTCAAAATGAGAAAACCAGAGTGGTTGTGAAGATATGTTAAAATGAGAAAAGGCAAGGAACAATGCGTTTGCTTTTTCTCAAAAATATTACAAACCACCTATTTAACTCCCTAAACTGAAGGAAAGATGTTCTTTCAGTTTCACTGTGATTTGGTTAAGAGCTATACTGCATTAACAATTACTTTTGGTCTGTTGGTCAGACAGATCAATACTGTGACGGCTACAATTCTAAACTGGAAAGAAAACAGTGCATCCAGTAGATATTACTAGGTTGTTCAGAATAAGGTAGTGTTAGGGATTTTTTATGTATTAAATGCATCTAGGAATGCCTAGAATATGTCATGCTTATACCTCAGAGTATTTCTCTTTTTTTTTTTAAGAAAAAGAATGTTGAAATACCTCCACATAGAAATATTCCAAGTGAAAAAGAAATTCTGTTACAGAATCAGTAAAAGAATCTCACACAGCTCTACCAGATACTTCACAATCAAATCTATAAGAGTAGTTAGAAATCACAGCTGAGAGACTGAGAAAACTTGAATGTGTCAAAAAAAAAAAGAAAAAAAAAGAAGGAAAGAGAAGGAAAAAAGAAATAGATTAGCTTCCTGAATTTAAATTCATATATGGAGAAAGAAATTTTTAAAACCATCTGTTGATAAAATGTGTTCAGGAAGCAGTATTCTAGCAAAAAGAACTTTGTGATTTTTTCACTTCAGATTTTTAATCCTGCTTTGGTCTTCACTTGACTTTGTGAACTGGTGTTTTTCCCCCTCTTTGAAAAGCCCTTTTTTCTGCTTGGGAAACAAGGAGTTCTCCATGAAGCCTTCCTTAGGCATTCAGTCTTGTATATTAGCAGCTGCACAGACATGCTACTTATTTCTGAGTCTTGAATTATGCAAATGAATTGCAAAAGGCTGTACATACACTACTTTGGGTAGGTCTGCAGCTAAATTATATGCCCAGACTTTGGACTGTGCACAACTTTGCTGCACTGGGGCTCTTTGCTCTGCATAGAGGTTGTTTCTTCAGCACACAGCCTCACCCTGTGCTCAGTCGTACATAGTGTGGTTGTAGCTGTTACAATATTCCCCAGTACCAAACGCTGCTTTGTTGGTGTTAGTTTTTTTTTTTTTTTGGAGGGCTTGTAAATGCATATGGATGGATAGTGCTGTTTCACCACAATAACAACGCCAGAACTGTTCGAAATAATTGGAAGCTGCTGTATAAACATGGCACTTTAAAATATTTTGCCACTCAACCATTTGCCATGCTGCCAAGGTTACCAACAGTACATTTGCAATGATTTGTCTTGCTGTGACAGACAGAGATATGAAGTGTCAGCTCCTCTTTGCTCAGACAATAAATGCAAACTCGTTTTCTTCTGAAATGGTAAAGCAGTTTCTTCAACAACTTTGAGTACAGAATTTAATATGCCAGTATTTGAATTCTTACACCAGATCTGCTGCCAGGAAATGTTCATGATGAAAGCATTCTTATGAAAGATAAGAACAGCAAGATAAAAAAGGAAATATAAGAGAAAAGAAGACCTCCTATGTTAATATACAAATAATCTAGTGTATTATTTCTCCAATAGTTAAAAATTATGTGGAAAATGTAAATGTAGATCTATAAATATTCCCATCAAGGAGAAAATTCTGCCAAATAACAGCCAACGCTTCAGTATATTTTAATTTTAAAACATTAATTTAAACAGCATTTAACTGGTAATACTGGAAGGATTCTGAATTAAGGAATGATTCACTTAATGATGTGTTGAGATCTTAATGCCCAGATAATGGCTTCAAATATTTAATTAATTGTTCAGAAACAGAGTGATAAAGCAATTAGAAAAACTACAACAAATTTTGCACACCTAGTTGAAACTGGTTGGAATTTTTCCAGTGGAAGATGGACAGAACTGGTATCTTTCATGGCTGGAGACTTATCTTGCAAGGTACTGATGATGCTGTTTAGAGTAGCTACTGTTTGGTACTGTTACTACAGCAAGCCCCCATATACTGTGCAGCTCACAGTAAGCATGAAGTTTTTTCTCAATTGACTATGCAGAAGTGCAGCACTTGAAAGAGCATGACCAAACATGGGTTGTGAGAAGGACATGCTCTTAATTGCATGGCCCTGCACAATTAGATTGGCAATGCCATTGGCTGATTTCAGTGAGGGGCACAGAATCAAAATGGTTCCTTTCTAACTAGACAGCAGTGTTCCAGAACATTGAAAAATACTGAACATTAGTAAGAGCATTTCCATTAACCAGCAATTCTCAGCCCAAGACTTACAAAAAAAGAGGCAAGAAATCAGAAGCAAAATCGCACTATATATATAATTCTAAGAGCTCATGCTGAAGCCCTTCTAATACATAACTCGATTATCTCATGTTTTCACTTCTCTTAAGATATATGAACATATTGGCAACCTAGTCTGGCTTCATAAGATTCAGTGAGAATCAGAAGTAATTTCTGAGAACAACACTAAGCCAAGCTAAATAGAACTAAGGCAAAGTGTCTATCACCCAAAACTGCAGCCTTGTGGGATTTCTTAATCAAACAGTATTTAGGAAAATGATCAAGAAAGAAGCACTTAAAACTCATCACTAAATTCTTAGCTTTACCTGTGTTTTGTTAGAAACCTACAGAAGAGAAATACTGAAATACGCTATTGAAGCAGGTCTCAAAGCAGTGGGCCTAATGGGGACAACAAAGGCGCTCCTCTTGGCCATCTTGGTTACAGATTAGCACAAATGCAACTTTTATTTACATCTGTCAAGATAGGTATGAAGTGTATATTATTTTTTTCAGAAATACTGCAATGAAAAAGTTTTTTTGGATTGGTCTAACATTAATTTCAAACCATGCTGGCTTCTCTGGTACTCCTAATTTTTGTGGGCACAGAAATTAGCATAACTTGAAAGGCTCATTATCAGCTACACTTCTATCTTCAAATACCTTTTAAAATTTATCTCTAGATCCTCTTGTGAAGCACTATTTACTAACATAAATTAGTAACACTCTGGTTTTTGCTCAAGAAGATCTTATTAACTGATTCCACTTGTAATATGATGTGGTAAGGCATAGCAACAGGAGTTGCTATGTGTTGTTACATGTTAGGGCTTAGAATTTCAGCAAATTGACATTTAAAAATCAATTTCAAAAGAAATAAATTATTAAAACAATGATAAAAATGTAATATCTACATGCGTCATTTAGAAAGCACTATAGCAATAATAAAACAGGCTATTTGAAAACAATGCTTTTCCTTGAAAGACTCAAATATGTTGTAAAATTACTAAGTATTTTCCAGAGATAGTAAGTACAGGTACACCTATTTAATAAGTGATTCATCTGAAACATTAGTCAGAAGTTGAATGAGATTTTCCAAACCCTTACCAAAACACAGGAGTTTGAAAAATTATATTATTTTTGTTAGCCATGTTTACTACAGTAATGCCACAGATCTAAATATCAGTGGATTCCACGTGACTTGTTATGGACATTCAAGACTGCCATGAGGAGCTCCCAAATAGTTAATGTGACAGTAGCAAATCAGATGTTAATTTCATTACTATTTAGAGACAGGTTATGAGGGAAAAAAAGCAAGAAACAAAAACACTGAAAAAAGGGGATGACAAAGGAGAAAAGGGCATAAGAAAATCTGGAGTGAAGCAAAGGTAACAGCAACTGTCAAAACAGAGTCCACACTTAAGTTCTGTGGGCTTCTCAAAATCCCCACAGTTCCCGTTTCTGAAGATGTACCTAACTGCTGGATCCTCTGGCTGATTATTCTCTGAGAAAATCACTTGCAAAGTAAAGGTGTGAAAAGCTTTTTACGTTCAACGAGAGCAGATCTTCTGAAAGGACAAAATGGGGCAAGAGAAGGGCATGAAGTTACAGATTGCTGGCAGAGAAACCAAATTTTCTGCAAAAGGTCAGCTCTGATTGTGCAGTATTTCTAAAGAGACCCTGCCAATGTAATTCAGTCCCCAAATCTCTTTGGTAAGGTATGTTGTTTTCCTTCTCTTGAATTTCTCCTTTAAAGGTTTGTATACCTCAGAATAGGAATGTGGAACAGGTTGGTTATTGCAATCATTCCTACAGATAGTCTTACCTATAAGTGGAATACACCATTATTAATGAGTAAGAGCATGAGAAACAACCCTTCTAAAATCTAACTGTAGTGGAATGCTGCTTGTGCACAGCAGAGAACAGTCCTTTGAAGGACTTGAATTACAGTAATATCTTAGTTCTTGGTATTTCTTTCCAGGAAGCTGCAATGGGAGTGATGAATTGCAGAAGGCATGTTAAAATAGAAGGTAAACAACATTAAACTTGCATGATACTCTGATCCTAGACCAAGGTACTGTGCAGGTGAATTTACAGTTTGCCAGGTTGAAGGTATAAAATACTGAGAAACAGTCAGCCTTTATTAGAGTTCAGAATCTCTGCTTCCCTGTGTCTTTATGTGTTTTATCTGCTTAAAACATAGGAAAAAAAATGGGAGCAAGGATTAGAATATCACAAAAGTTCCATAATAGTTTTCAGCGTTTACCTGCAAAGGTACTGCTTGAAGTCCAAAAGCAGACCTCAACTTGCTTTCTCATGCAAAATACTCTTTCCACTGGGTTAGCTTCAGGTCATGTCACAGAGGAAAACCTATGCTGCTTTATGTTTCGCAGGGAGAATACTGCTATTGGTGGTGATCCTCAAGCACGGCCAGCATCCCTGGCTGCTGGGCTGGGACACGGCCTCCTTGCTATTAGAGAGACCCTTCATGCAAGTGACCAGCTTACCTGCCTGGCTTACCCACAAGTCCTGAGTGTCTCAGCAGTGTCAGCACTGCCCTGGAAGGGGCTATGAATGTGTTAATTGAGTGTCAGACGGAAGAAAGGGGCAAATAACTGACTGATAAAGACAATGTCTGTTCTAATTCCAGCACTCATTTTCCCCTTTTCTCACTTTCATCCCCTTTCTGGGACTAAGGTGCTAGTGGTCTAGAAATTAAGTTTGACTCACCTTCAGCTTTGGCTAAAAGAAAGTGGTAGGGGCCACTGTGTTTTGTAAAGAGCCCAAAGTTGTCAGTGTCTGCCAGGCTCTGAGCATGCTCTGCCAGCACCTCTGGGAACAATCTTGTCAGAGCTTGGACAAGCAAGAAAGTTGTCCTTCTCATTACTGGTCATCATCTTTATGATTAAGCAAGATGCTATAAGCTTTGTCAAAACTAACTTATGCTGTGTTACTGCAGATGTAGAACTTCCAGAATTTTCAGAATGCTGTTCTGAACATAGAAAAATAATAGAGTAATAAATCCATGTTTAGGTCTGTTTGCCCTTTACTAAATCTGGCCTCCAGTTATGAAAGAGAGATCTATAAAGGGAGATATTTATATCTTGTATCATCAAGTCCCAAACACCTATTAAAGCACCTCCAAAGACAGAAGTACAAAGAGAAAGTCTTCTAGAGAGGTCAGCTATTTTGAGAATTCTAGCCTTAGTAAATAACCTTGTTTTTCTTCCATTATTTGCTTTCTGAACTTGAGGTACTCGACTTAAACAGTTTCATTTTCAACTTGAAACTTAAATTGAGTAAACATTTTATTCTTAACAAGCAAACGCACCTTAACTCAGTTCCACAGAAAATAGTTTTATTTTTTTGCTCTCCCTTTCGATCATTTTAGATGGATGTAAATTGTATAATCAGAAAAAATTTTTGACAAGCATTCAAAACAATATATGTGCATCTTACCCTCTTGTTAAAGGAGTAAGCTATGGTGTACTTACTGCACTATCATGCACTATATGGATGATAAGGTGGTCCTTAAGGGGTATGTTAAACTATCCACATCTGAGTTTGTTTATTGAAACATTCCTATTCCCATGGAGATCTACTCTCATTAGTCAAAATAGGATTTGAGTCACTGGAACAGGTGTAGTTTCTGATACACAGCACCACATTTGCAATCACTTCAGGATGTAGAAATCAGTGAATATATGCCAGCCAAACAAAGTGTATAAACACTGTAATAATTTGCTTCTAGAATCTGATATGCTCAAAACTACAATAAAATTTTAAGCATGTAAGAAAATTCCAGTAAATGTTTACAGAAGCTGAATGTCAAAGTTGAAGGAAAATGAGACTCATAAGAATGCTCAGTAATTCTGAAAAGCTCTTCTTTGAAGGGAGACAAAGCTCTCCCTGACTTCACGCATTTCAGACAGCCATAGTTAAATCATTAGGACAATTTCCTAAGTAAACCACTATTAAATGATTGTAAGAATTGTGAGCTCTAGGATGCCACATTGAAACAACTTACTGAGATGCTTCTAGTATAGCCTGTGAGAGCAAAATAATGTTTTATAATTCCAAGAGTTTCCTGAAGTGGAGGATCTCAGTATTTTTTACTTGACAGGATTTTTAAGGTCACAACTTTAAGCTGCTACTGTTTAAGACATCTGCAACATTTTAGCAAGAAATCACAAAACCTTGTATGGGTTCAGAGGGCACTAAACTACTCGTACTATAATGTATAACTGTATTGATTCTTGCAGTGAATATTGACTGCTTTCCTTGTTTTCCTACAGATCATAACATTATTTTTGATATTTAACTACACTTTAATCAGGCCATATTCTGGTTATTGTGCTGCAATGTCTGTGAAGCACTTACCTTTTTTCTTAACTTTCATCTGACAGTTGAAACAACACTAACAACTCCAACAGAGGTTGGGTACAGCCAGCAAGCGCCTGTGATTCAGAGCCCCATGATTGACATTATCACTCACCCCACCTCTGATACATACACTGAGAGGAGTACCATGACAGTGCTGCGAAGATGCCTAGGAAGGACAGAGATCACCATAAATGCTGCTCTATTGGTATCTAGCTGGTGCAGACCTCTGGTTTGTTGCTCCAACTGCTGGCATAAAGTTGGTTTTGAATCATGATTATAAAAATTCTTCCCCGTTGAGCTAAGTGTTGCTGTGCTTGGTTTCTGCTCAGCTAATACTGACTGCCAGCAGAGCTTTATTTAACATATGCAGTTCAACAGTTAAAAGGATTTCTGTTATGCCTACCTTAATACAGCTTTCATTAACTTATAGCTCTGGAGTCTTCTTTTCACTTCATTTGTAAAATATTTTGAGGCAGTCTTTTTTGTTTGTGTGCTTTAGAAAGCAGATAATTTTGTAGGGTTGTAATTCAGGGAAAATTCAGACAGTTCAGTCAAAAAATTGTCACAATTAGGTATCAGTTGAATGTTTTAAAACAACCTTAGGAAACAATCTAATTAGCTCTGAGAAATTAACACTTGGTGCTTATTGAAAACATGAAATTCCTATTGTAGACTGCAAAGGAAAACAAAAATAGAAATTACATAAAATTAAAAAAATTAAAGCAAGACCGTGATAGTCTTTCTCTGCAAATAATTGCAATCAGGATGTGATGTTTAGCTGACTTTCTCAACCTTCTATCAACTTAAGGGGAACTTAAAATTAACAACTATAAAAGTAACAGATGCACATAGCTGTCAAAAAAGGAAACTTTTTTTGAATTTTCCCAAGGAGATTTATGGTGACTTTGTCACGTGCTGGAAGGGACACCTAGAACTAATTTGGTCCAAGCCTCCTGCTCAAAGAAGTGTTAGCTACAGAGAGAGGGCCATGACCAGTTGAATTCTCAGTATCTCCAAAGACAGAGACTCCATAACCTCTCAGGGCACCTGTTCTAATATTCTACCTGCCTCACAGTAAAAAAGGAGTTTAATTTTTTTTAAATCCATTTTTATTTGTATTTCAATTTTTACCTGCTGTCCTATCACTATATATCACTGAGAATAGTCTGACTGTATCTTTACACTAGTCCATCAGGTAGTTTTTATGCATACGGATAATATCCCCCCTCCCAGCCTTCTCTTCTCCAAGCTAAACAGCCTTCTCTTCTCCAATCTAGGTCTAGCAGCCTTGCCTTGTATGTGGGATGCTGCCTAACCATCTTTAAGGTAGTTGATTAGACCTGCTTTGGATGTCCCTTCCTCCTTGCTACTAGGGAGCTCATTGCTGGACCCAGTATTCCGGATATGGCCTCAACAGCCCTCATTCCTGAGTAGAAAGAAATGGTGAACTCCGTCGACCTGCTGGCAACATTTCCTAAAGAAGCAAAGGAGGCTTTTGGCCCTCTTTGAACAAGAGCACAGCACTGGCTCATGTTTAACCTGATGTTCACCAGAACCCCAAGATCCTCTTCTGCAAAGCTGCTGCCCTAGTGTGTACTAGTGTAGAGGTTTATTCCTCCTTAGATTTTGGACTTTGAAATACCAGTCAGAAAAAACAGAAAGATTACTTTTAGAGCTATGCTCACACAGATGTACATTGCCATGCACCCCTGAGCTCCTCACACAAGTTTTGTTTCATGCAAAAAAAGCCACTGCCAACATATATATCAGACTGTCACAGAGATACTGCCAGTTCTGGTCTCAGTGTGCCAAGTGTACACATTATGTAAGCATATCAAGTGCTCGAGAATATGTAAGGACATTTACGAAAGTGTGTGCACAGTTGTGCAGACCTGTATCTTAAAATACAGTTCTGAGTTATCTTTCTGTTGACATCCCAGACTCAGTGGACTCCACTTATAAAACCAGCTGATGAAACCCCATTTGATGAACTCTAACAGATCGTCACTCTATCATTCCATAAAGCAGACTCCCTTCCGTAACAGAGATCTACATATTTTCCCCCCATCTTCTTACTGTTACAAATACTTTTTCCTTTCTTTTCTTTAGAAAACATCATGCTGACTCATTTTCTTGTTGCTGTACTTTCTCCAGTTTTGACCATGACAACTAATACTATAAGGATGCACAATGTAACTACTTAAGAGATTTTTAATTTCTGCTGCATTATACAGCAGAAAATGTGATGAAAGGACTAAACCTTACTCACCTTCTTCAGAAGACAGCTCATTAAAAATCACTAAGAACTTTTAATGTAAGAGCAGGAATTGACCTATAGTCCTGAGAAAACCAACACTGAAAGGAGGGTTTACTTTGATTTGCATTCCTAAAGGAACAGTAATTAGAATTAGGGTATTTAAATTTAAGATTATTTTTATTTCAAATCTTTATTTCCCTCTGTTAACATCTCACTACTTCTATAAGAAAAAGATCTCAGACCACGTAAAGAAGAGGATGTAATATCTATGAGGCCCTATTAAGTTGAAGACTTAATTTGAAGTTTACTTTTTCAGTAATATTTTTTTTTAGTAAATGGGTTTTTAAACACATCACAGTGTAAAGATGTCTTTATTCAATCTCAGCTTTTTTTTGAGTAAAAGATCTTAATATTCAGAGAAATTACATTTGTCAGACACAGATTGTTCAGATTCAGTCTTTGCTTACTGAGTGCTGGGTAGCGGCTTAGAGAAGCCATTGTTCTATGCACAACTTATTTTTTGTATCTTTGCTTATTTTTTAACGAAATCTCTGCTACCAGCAGTCATCACGTTTGAGCTAGATGGGGTGATATGGTCTACTCCAGTGTGGACTTTATAGCATTTTATGTTTCCTTGCTACTTCATCTTTTTTTCTTCATGTCCCTTGTCTTTCTCTCAGGTTTTAAAACGTAAGTGTGACTTTCCCTTCCTCTGCTTCTATAGCTTCTATAGCTGAATCTGCTTTTTAGTGTATTATCAGTGTATCTTTTTTCTACAGGTACACTTGCAGTTTTCTCTTGTTCACATTGCATCACTGTCCTACTCTGATGTCTGCCTAATATAAAAAAATGTATTCTTTTTGTTCTCATGACTTCTATCCTGCTCAGCTCCTAAAGCATTATCTCCACTTCAGCATTTCCTTCCCTTCCCATAATTTCCAGACTTCATCCTAGAGCTCCCTTCCCCAGCACTAGAGGATTTACTTTTGTTTCTTTCTTTCCAAGTCTCTGCATTTCCTCTTTGTTACCTTGCTTAGTCTTGTAGGACAAGTGAATTAGGAAAAGAAACAGGTGCCTCTTCTAATTGTCCAAGTCAGGTGCTAATTTAAGCATCTCAAATGCACTAGTGCCAACAGGAGTTGGCCGAGGTGATATTCAGATGATGCTAGAGGTCCTTCAAACCTTAACAATTCCATGATTCTGTGAAATCTCAGTATATTCAAAAATGAACAGCACAATATTAAGGTGTCTGCTAGTTTTCCAAGGAAAACACAGCACAAACAAGATAAATGAACTTAGTATTCTCTCTGAAAGTGACACCAGCTTCTCAAAAGTAAAAGAGCCATGCAACACCTCAGGTAGATCTCTTAGAGACTAACTGAATATTCCCGATGGCCTTAATTAATAGAATGCTGTTCCCTCGTGAAATGTTACAGTCTGGTGATATAAACAGCTACTTGCTATTATTATTTCTAGGTGAAAAAGCAACACATTTTCTTTAATAAGTTTTGGAAGATAGAACTTGTCATGTTACTGACTGCAGTGTTGTGCATTTTGAACTGAAGCAGTGAACTAAGTAAGCCTTCATCCCATATGCTGAATAACGGGGATTTTCTGAGCAGCACACTACCCTCCTGACTATTCAATACTAAGGATGATTTAATGCATTCCTATCCCTAAGCATTTTTCTTCCTGATACTTTTTCTTCCTATCCAATTAGATTCCTATGCCAGATCCTATTTCATATGCACTACATCAATCTTTTTGCTGAAACAAAGACTAAATCTCTGAGACTATTTATTACTCCTCTCCTTCTATTTCTTTTTTGCTTTTTTAATTCTTCATTTCCCACCTTTCCTCACAAATACACCAGAAAAGTTTATGTCTCACATGGCTTTCCTCAGCTATAGAAGGGTGGGGATGTGACGCATATCTTGTAAAATGTGTGTCAAACCAAACAATTTCCAGAGGGTTTCTAACACCTACCAGTTGTTATGGATATCACAGTATTATCAGAGTTATTTAAAACAGTTTTAGATTAGCCAAATGTCAATCTCGCAGCAACTGCACAACCTTCAGGACATCTTTGTGTATATGACAGACTTTCAGCTGTAATATAATTGCTTAAAAAAACCCATGTACTTTCTAAATGAGCATGAACCAATTGTTTTCTTTACAGGGAAAAAATATTTTAAAGTTACGAAATAGGTTCAGCTATTCAAATGTATTATTTTGGTTTATATAAGTTTTTCTTTTGAGTCTGAAAGCACAAAAGATTAATTTCTCTACTGTTTGTTTTCACGTTTTCAATGTACTGGTTAAAAGAACTATGTCTATTTATTGCTGATATTTTTAAAAGTTCCCACCGATGTTTGTATTTTAAAAGCATGTATGTTGTTTGAGGAACAAATCAGAGGTCACAAAACTAACTTAAGTAACTTTGCACAAAGTCTTACTTGAAAATTATGACAATTCCACTAAAATATCCAACCACTATCCTCTTCTGTTTGGTTTGTTAGTTTGGGCTCCCCTTATATACCAAGCCTATAACAGATTTCTTTAATATTACAGCGATGAAAAAAAATGAAATGGGGATTAGGCAGAACTACAAAAAAATAAGGTGTTTTCTTTTTCTAGTGGTGCAAAATAGCTTATGGTCGATAAGACACATGCAGAAAGTTCTGACAAAGTGTAATCAGAAAGACATGACTCAGGGGGTACATGTATAAATACAAATGTCCCAGTCACCATACTGTGAAGAACCCACATGGAATTAACTGCACGAATTCCCATTTTTTAGGAAACAGCTATTTATGCTGGTTGATCTTGCACTGAGGCATAGTCTCAAATATCCGATAATACATTCTGTCACCATGGAAAGGAATGTACATAATGTAATACCAAAGAATAAATTAAAATATTATATGCTGGCCAAGCTTTCGTTCTTATTTCAACATAAATAAGCGTTTAAAAGCATGTAGAATGTAAACACAAGTTACCAGAGTAGTTTTTGTATTCCACTCACTCAATTTGCACCTAATTTTGGTTTAATTTTGTTGAGTCTCTAGTTGAACTGAGCTAGTTGTCTCTTAACTGTTCAATTAGGTATACTCAATGAAAGACAGAAAGCTATTGGTACTTCACCCTTGAAGGGCATGACTTCCCCCTTGATCTGTAGTGATACACAGTAAAATCCTGTTTGTCTCACATAAAAGCATCCAGTGAAATCAGAAGGGCGTGTTCTTGGTAAGGGTACCAAGATTTGATCCAAAATTGCATAAGGATATAGACACTCTTTCTGCAAAATTTGTGGTCATACACCTCTATGCCTAAAACAGAAAAACACAAGGTAATGCTTTTCCTGAAAGTTTCCATTATGTAGTACTTAACACAGATTTGCAAGTGAATATGGCTTTAATTAAGCATAAGTTGCCTCCTACCCAGAAATTGCTGCTAGTTTTTGATGAGCCTGATAGGCCATCTCACATCCTCGGGTTCGAGTTTTGTGCAATTCTGCATGCAGAGAAGGACAGGTGACGGAGACATCCCCAATAGAAATGACCAGCTCCCGATAGAGAGCCACCTGGGTATTGAACTCCTGGACAAGCTGAAAAACAAAAACGATTTACATGCATGAGAATTTTTAACTACATTGGTAAAAACAATCCAGTTTTTTAAAAACATGCCCAGTCTAGGGCTTGTTCCTGCTTCTCACAATTTCATAGCACACAGGATCAAGAGCACACAATTCAGTAAACAACCAGAGACTCCATGGCAGCTGCTTCTTCTGTGAGCTATAAATGTTCATCTGTAGGAACGTAATGTTTCTGCTTTCAATATCTGAAAGTGTTTGAGTTATTAGTATTAAATATTAAGCAGACAAAAAAACATCTGTTTTACTAGTAGCATGAGGTTATTTTTTGCTGTCAGAAAAGGCGAAAATATCTCCAGAAATTACTGCCTTTGCTTCTCCTGCTTCCTGATCAACAGCATGTACAGGGAATGTAGCATTTGCTTTTAAATGGGCAATTTTGCTAATTTATTTTGTAATGATTTCTGTTCTGTCATTTTCCTTCAACCCAGATTTCTGACTTAAAACTCATCTACTGTTACTGGCTGAGAAGATGTACCAGATAGGCACTTTCCTGCTAAAATTCCAGAAAGCACCTTTTCTAAAGTGCATGTGGGAAAAAGAAACAAATGAGTAAATAAACACTACAATATGTACAGAAATCCAATATCCAGCAGATATATACAGATGTTACTGGATAAATGCGTAATTTCAGCGTAACAGAAAGATCACTACTGTTTAGTTCTACTGATCATGTACATGGAATGATATTTTAAGGAAATGAAGCATTTGCTGTCTTCTGGAAGAATGCATATAAGATCATTTGCTCCACATGGTGGTGGGGGTGGAAGGATTGGAGTAATAGAACAGAATATTTATCTGTGTTTTGACCTCAATTTCCAAACTACAGAAAAACAGACAAGAGTAATTGCTCATAATTCTGCAGTATCATTAGCACCAGAAGTTCAGCATACCCCAACATGAAAACATACTAAGAACCTCAAGCTACGAATCTTTACACTCAAGTCCTCGAATTCTCATGCTCAGGAAATACACTAGTCACTTCTGCAGTATTATATTCATACCCTTCATGCATCCCACTGCAATTAACTGTCTAGATGAGAACTGTTATCAAAAATAGTTTTGGCCATGCTTTCTTAAATTTCATTTTAAGAATAGCAAATAGGTTCCTCTGCCTCAGGAGCAGCAAGTCAACCCAAGTGCATTTCAGTGCATCTGCACCCTCCCAAACCCAGATCCCAAACAAACCCAAAAGCACACACCAAACAAAGCCCTAGGCACAATATTTGCTAAACAAGTCCTCAACTCTTATCATTCTGTAGCTTAAGAGAATGCATGAAGGCAATGGAGAGGAAAAAAATTTGTACTGTGTTGTGTTATAGTGTGATTATTCTGCATTAGGAAGAAAAGTGTCGCATCCTGCAACTGGTTGCACCAGATACATTTTGCCAGTTCTCACCTCACATTCCTTGTTTAAGCAGACCATCCAGCCACCTTAGCACTCCCAAGAAAACAAAACCACACATATGTTGCTGAATTGAGACATAGAAAAAGACCACAATGATTTTACCTCCCGAATCCTATTGCAACTTGATAAGCCACCTATAAAACATTTTATTTCTAATAAATTCATTCTTAAAACTTCTCTGTAACTAATCACATTACACTGTTGGGAATGAGAAAAAAGGCAGAACATAGTAAGATCCACTTGTTGGGTGTATTTATAGAGCAACCGTGGCAGCTTTTGTTCCTCCATGCACTGGGAATTGCTCCCAATCTTGAAGCATCAGAGTGGATAATCTCCCAGCACATTTTGCAGCACCAGAGTAAAAAGAATTGCCAGAATCCAGCAGAATAGAACTGCTACTGAACAGAGCTTTAGCCAGGTACAGATTTGTCCAGCCCAGAAAGTAGCAGCAACTTCATTTTTTTTTCTACATCTGTCACTAGCTAGAGGGGTAATTTTGGGTCCCAGTGTCAGGCTGACTGTAGCTTAAGGAGCCTGAAAGGGGACATATGGTGCTGATTTGGAGGAAAGTGTCAGGATGCAAGCTTTTTGAACATGACTGGGGAAAAATTTCATACCAGAATGTAACAGTCCATAAATAACATGGATGCAGGTGTATCACCTGAGGTTTTACAACTGTAACCAGCTACTCTGGGAAGACTCGTAACAGGTACCATATATATCAGGGACAGAATTTCAGGGCCTCTAATTCTGTGTCTCCTTATTTAGAATGATATTAGAGCTAGCATGCGTCTGCTGCACAACACCGCAAGTAGGGCAGTTATTCATTGGAGGCAACTATTTACCCACTTAGGCTTCAGTGCGCCCAAGCTTGGGTACCGATTTGGACGGATCTAGCAAAAAGCAACTCCAGCTGCTTTGCGGTGTGTGTACCGGGGTGAGGACTCCTGCTCTCGCAGGGTTGTCCGGGCGCCCGGCTCCGCTCCCCGTTCCGCAGGTCTCCTCGTGCCTCCCTGCTCCCGCTTTGGAACCGCGGCGAGTTGGGGCGCAGGGCAGCACCCCGGCGGGGACTGCGGTTTTAAAAACAGTGCAACTGCACGTGATGGGAATAGCCAAGGTGGCGGGAGGAATAGCACCGCTGCCTGCGCCGGGAGAGCTCGGAAAAGGTAAAAGACTACGCCAAGCCCGCCCGAGGTACCTACCATCTTACAGTCATCCAGGGTTCTCTGGGTCTGATAGGCACTATCGGAGCCGCTGCCCCGGCGTTCGCTGTCGCGGCCGTGCGGCGAGGTCCTGCTGCCCTGGAAGATGGAGGCGGCGGAGCGGGGGCGCTTCCTGCGCCCGCTCGGTGCAGCGCTCATGCACACGCATCCGCCGCGCGGAGCCGCCCGCGGGCGCGGGCAGCGCCTTCCCCGCCGCCGCCGCCCCGGGCACGGGCACGGGTGCGGGCCCGCGCCGCTCGTCGCCTCGGCCGGGCCGGAGCCGCGCCGCTCACGGCAGCGAGCGCGGCTGCTGTGGGCGATAGCCTGGCGGCTGCGGGAGAGCCCGGAGAGCGCCCTGCAGCATCGCCTCCGCTACCGCGGGGAGAGGCGGAGGGGCTGGCGCCTGCCCTCCTTCAGCAGCATGTCAGTTCCCGCGGAACCGCCCCGCCGGTGGCATGCTCCGCCGCCCTCCTTCGCGCAGCCGGCGGGGGGAGCGGGGGGAGCGCGACCGTGCCCGCTGGGGAAGAGCGCCCATGCAGCGCCCAGTGCTCCCGGCGGGCGCCCGGCCACACGGAGCGGAGCCCGCTTCCCCGCCGGGAGCGGCGCGGCAGGTCTGAAGGGGCTGGCGCCGTCAGCAGCACCGCCCCCGCGGGGCGGGAGCGCCGCGCCCGCGCCCGCCGCGCCGTGAGGGGCCGGTCCGCGCCGTGAGGGGCCGGGTCCGCGCCGTGAGGGGCCGGGTCCGCGCCGTGAGGGGCCGGGTCCGCGCCGTGAGGGGCCGGGTCCGCGCCGTGAGGGGCCGGGTCCGGGCGGCCGCCGCCCGGCTGCGAGCCGCCCCGGCGCGCCCCGGGTCGCCGAAGTTCATACCGATCTTCAAGAGGCGTGCTTAGGCGTCGATTTTCCTTTTAGAAAAAGATTTAGTTCGCTGGTCAATGTTTATCAAATTTAGTCAAATGTTGGAGAGTGTCCCAACGAGAGACACCAAGACGGTTGAGGATCTGGAGGAGCAGCTGAGGTCACTGGTTTGGTCAGCCTGGAGAAGAAGACCCCGAGGAGAGACCTCATTGTGGTCTTCAGCATCCTCCCGAGGGGAAGCAAAGGGGCATGTGCCAATCCCGTCACTCTCACAATCAGTGCCAGGACTTGAGGAATTGGCATGAAACTGAGTCAGGGGAAGTTTATATTGGATATCAGAAAATTTATCACCCAAAGGGTGGTGAACACCGGAACAGGCTTGCTGGGGAAGTGTCACAGCACCAAGCCTGACAGAGTTCAAGAAGTGTTCAGGAAAACATTCCCATTCATATGGTGGGATTATTGAGGTGTCCTGCACAGGGCCAGGAGCGGATTCAGTGGTCCTGAGAGGTTCCTTTCAACTCAGCATATTCTATGATACTATGATTTACTTTCTGTCTGTAAAAAAAAAAAATCATATTTTGGGGCTCTAACAAAAAATTTGGTGTTTGTGATGCAACAAGATTGTGTTTGTTAATTGTAAGAAAGGTTAAATAATAATTGAGTGGAGAAACTCCTCTGTGCACCAGCAGCACAGTGCAGTTGCAGCTCACCAGGCTGATGCTCACAGTCCTCCCAGGCCGTGGGCACCAGCCCCTCCAATGCAGAGGGCTGTGGGGCTGTGCCCGTTCTGTGTCTGTAGCTCCCTTCCCCGGGGGCTCTTGGGGACTGCACTGCCTCAGCACGAGATATGGCCTGAGCCGGCTTCAGCCTCTGCTTGTCCTGTTCCTTTCTGTACCCAGTGAGCTATGGCTGTTCGGCTCCCTGCGGGTATAACTGTATCTATTCAGGCCGCTGAATAAGAGCTTTTTTGTGTTTCTGTAATGTTCTGGAATGCAAAGCAACATCAAACACATCACACAGAGAAACCTAGTCTTGCCAGGGAGCTTGAATATGCCATCAATGGCACTCTGGCAGCTTGAGGAACTCTTTTCAGGCTGTACTGAACATTACTGTAACACAGACAATCTAATATCCCCTTTAATCTGGATATGGCCTATGAATCTACTTTGAAACTATTTAGACTTTTCCTGCTATTTTCACAAAAATTTTAGCTGCTGGATATGTGGTTGTTTGGATGCATTTGCAGCACTTGCAAGCGCTGTCATCAAATTAATTAAAGCTAAAATGACCTTGCAATTTTAATTTTACCTTTGTAAACATACTACTAGATTTTCAGCATTCCATGCAGAAAAAACTTGCATTTTGCTAGTCCTATTTTAAGGACATCACTTATTTTTTTTCAAAGTTAATTTAATTATTTTATAGGAAGTAAATGCATGAGATTATGCTTTGGGCCAGGACATCATATTGCTACAATATAGAGAAAAGACATTTCCTAATGACAAGCAAAATATTTTTAATATTGGTAAAAAGCAAAATTAATACATCCTCTCCTCACATCTTTATAGGTAAAGGGAAAAATCAATATTTATAAAGGGAAATAAATATATCTATATTTGTACACATCTATATTTGTGAAGGGAAATAAAATATAACACTATGCTATACCAGTGCTAGTGTTTTATTTGTTGCTTAAGGATCATTTTAGTCAAATGTTGTAGTCATTTTTCAGTCTATTTCGAGTCTTATTAAGAGCTACTGCAATAGCAGTAATGAAATAATGCTAATACTAAACTCAACAACAATAACAATAAATCTATCAAAGAGTGCAGCATGTTTGCTTTTATGTTACATGTCTTGGCTGAAGCTCTGATCCCTTGAAATCAGCACCAAAGTCCCACTGGCTTTTAAGAAAGATTATAATTTAGTTTCTGGTGATATATGTGCCCTATATAAAGCTGAGTCACAGCTGAGTTTTGTCCATCAGCCAGCATCTGGAACAGTTTTGAAGTTCTAGTGTCTTGTTTCACTTCACATGGTATTTTCAATATGTCCACATTTGGAGGTGGATATGGTGATTCTTTCTGTAATTTGTAAGACTCTATGTTTTCATAATTGTTCTGGCTGACCTCTGAAGTCATCATGGAATGTGGTGAATTTGATGGCACTTCATCGGTATAACCCAGGGTTATGTTGGAGAAACATGTGAGTGACAGGTGCCTGGAGTGACAGGTATCAACTCAGTCTGGGATGCATAAGAAACAATGATTTTTGTAGGCATCCCAGGAATGGGGATTGGGGAAACAGCTCCAAGCTTCAAATCAAAGAAACATTTGTGTTGAGAAATTTATAGTCAGTCAATTCCACAAACACAGGCAGTCTATCAGTTAAACTTTTGAAGCAGACAGGAACACTTTCCTAAGTTCTGTACTCTTAAAAGTCCCAATCACTTCTAAGTTCATTTAGGAAGCTAATGTCCATGAAGTGTATTAGCAGTGGAGTTGCTGAGGAAAAGGCTTACTTTGCTTGCTGTCAAATTTTTAAAAAATGTAATCACTAGAGAGACTGTAGCTGTCAGCCCAGTGCAGGCATATTACTCTTGGTTAGGAATGCATGAAACGACATGCTTAAGCTAGCAAAAATGTAAAAATGGCTAAGTATGCTTTACTTGCCTTCTCTGTGTTGCAAAAGATTGTTTGTAATATTTAAGTCATGCCATGAGGATTCTAGAAATTATTATGGTTAAGGTATTTGGCACTTAATAACTATTGCATTCTTTTAAACCAGAGAATAAAGGAAATCCCAAATCAGATAGTCCAGGATATGTTCCCACCTTCTCTAGTTCTTTACCACATATATTTACAACATGAACTTACACAGAAATATCTGTGGGAATGCTCAGGAAGCTAGCCAACTAATTTTTTCAAATTTATCTTCATTTGCCCAGCACAAGATAGGATTTAATGGCAAGGAGGTCTAAGAAAATGGCCCATAAAACCAGATACCTCTTGCTTTCACCTCTATATTGTTTTTAAACACAGTATCATTAATAAGATAATCTTAAAGACATCTGCACTTCTGTTATTAAGAGGGGGAAAAACCTTCTTTGAAAACCCAAACATTAGCACAGAAAATCTTCAAGTGCAGAAATGAAGAATTTCTAATTTTTTTATTATCATAGAAAGTCTGACATAAAGCCACCCAAGAAATGGAAGATGACAGAGACCACTGGTTAATCTTCCTGTTAAAGTCTGTAAAAAAACCAAGAAAAAATACCTTTAGTGTCATAAAACACAAAGCCCAAAATTATTAAAAGATATGTGTAAGAACTAACAATTAAAAACTAAGTTTAATGATATTATTAAAATTCCTTAAGAGTCACAACTCTCATGACAATTTAATAAAAGACTGCAGAAGAAAATATTTTAATAAAGTCTTAAAATGAATCTGTACATTATTAATCGACTGGTGAAGATAAAACTCAAAGATAACTGTTATTAAAAAAGAATAGGAAGAGCTATGAAAAAGAAAACACAATGGATTTGTGAGGAGCTGTTAGAGAGAGGACTAAGAGAATAGAGCTTGTGGCAAATGGATGTTTAAGTAATTAAAGTCTTTAGATGTATCAGGGCTGTACTACTTATAAAATGCAATGTTTGGCGTATAGCAGTCTAGAGAGTGCTTGATGGATGCAATAAGAGAAATATGTGAGGTTTCTGGTTTTTTATATTAAATGTATAAACTGCTGTAATTTATGCATTCAGGGAACACATACTTAATTAAAAAAAAAACAAGTATGGCCCTTCAAGAATCCGAGAGTATGAATACCAGACCCTAGTACTTTTCATCTTGCTTGTCTACAGAAAAAAAAGCCTGGATCAATACAGAGGCCCTCTACTGCATTTTCAGAAACATTATAAAAAGTCCTGTACTTTATAAAAGTGGAGAGATGGCAAAATTTGCACTCATTGTCATGTCCATGGCTGTTCTGTAGTGTGACTAAAAATAAAAGGCCTATACAAAATCTCTGGCTTATTCAGTTTAAGAAATGGTTTTACCACTGTCTGTCTGTACTGCCTCCTGGTCATGCAGTCCCAGAGCTATGGAATGGAGCAACACACAGCATAAACTATGCCAACAAGAGGAATCTTGCTGATAGGCTATGTGTTTACATTTTTAAAATAAATAGTATTTTTATAAACTTTTTACTGCTCTCTTTCAAGATTTTTAAAAGCAAAAGTCAAATAACAATTTAAAAAGGATGAATATATTCAGATAACAAAGGCAAGTCAAAGATAGTAAAACTTGCTGCTGTATCTAATGCAAATACAGCACAAGAATTGTGCTGTTACAAGGAATAATGCAAATGTATGTATGTCTCAGAGCAAGTGACCTAATGAAACTTTGGACGCTTAATCAGACTGGACACTCAGGCTTAGTAATTTTAACAAATTTATATTTGTGTTATTCAAAGATGAGAATACAACTCAAAATAAGTAAACTCATTGGAAGCAGCAGTGCTCTGAAACCTCTTCTACTTGCCATAATTTGGCCTTGTGAAACAGCCTTTATGGTCTAGTTTGTATTTCTATTCTTGTGCTCTCCCTGATAACTATTCACTAGCTACATGTTCAAGATCTTGTAGCCCTACAAACATATTACATCAATTTCTGTTACTCTGTTCTGTTACCTGATTGGAAGAGGTTTTTGAATGACCATTACTCGACTTCAGAATTAATGTGTTATTGAAATGAACAGAAATGGATCATATCCTGTTAAGAACAGTCATCTGGATTGTTACACTGCAGGTTAAATACCCATTTGAAAGATGTATTTCAATAACCATATTTTCATAATTTCTTTAAATGAAAGCTTAGATCTCATGGGAAATGATATTGTTTCCATGTAAGTGTCATTACAGCACACCACCATGACTTAATCTACTTTTGGTAAGTACAGCATAGTTCATTTTTACATGAAAAAGCAGTTTGGATTTAATCAAATGCCCAGTGGTGATTCCATGGAGGAAATCTGAGCTCTTACTCTGTCTTACAAGATTTTTGGCCTTGTTGCACTAAGTAACTTCCCTGAAGTCAAGACATTCTTGATAGGAATATATATTGGCAAATGCATTTTTTGTACTTGTCCTTAATGAGTCATCAACCTTTTTTCATTAAGCTCATCAACCTGCAGAATTGACATTTTTTAATTCATGGGTAAAATTTTCAACAGGCTGAGCAAAACCTGTAATTGTTCTTGATGAGCACTGTGTATTTCCGAGAATCTGGCTGTGCATTGTGACAGACAAGGACAGTAATGAGGACCTTTTTTTCTTGTTTGCCTAACTTTTAAATATTACTATAGTCTTTCAAAAACCTAGAAAATGTTTGAGGGACAATAATGGTGTTACCTGGTGTTATTCTAATGACATTCACTTGAAGGAGGGAGAATTTTAAGGAAAACTAGAACTGAATAAACTAGAGAATTTCAGAAAAATAGAATATGAAAATAAAATAAAAATTTGAAAAACCCAACCCCAGCCAACCAACGAAAACCTGCAAATCAATAACAACAAAAAGCCCACCCAATCCAAAACAAACAACCAACCCAAACCATACATATAATCCATGTGAAAGCAAATGAAAGATTCCCTCTAAGCCCCCTCTCCACATTATATTAATATGGTGGAATGGTGGCTTCTCAGAAAATACTCTCCAGAATTTCTAGTTTTGTTGCATCATTATATGCACAATTCCCCAAACTTTACTCAGTAATATTGCTTTAATTTTATCCCTTTACCTGTGTAGAAAGGTTGGTAATCATTATTGTGGTGTGCTGATTTGCTCGTGTAAGCTTCTGGATTTACCTTGTTGGTTGGTTATTGAGGTGTGGAGAAATTCATAATGAGAAAAGTGTCCTTCTGTTTGTGGTGGCAGGTGCATTGCTTGGAAACTGAGAAACACGTGGATGAAGGCTCTGCCTGGCAGTTTTCTTCTCCCATAATTCTTCCTCATCCTTTCTTCTTTGCAGGTGAAACAAGAAGAACCCTTTCTAATAATTCTTCATTGAGCTTTGTATGATAATGATAAAGAATCAAAGTTAAACACAAGTATGAATTCGGAAGAGGTAGGGTTTAGGGAGACATACTCACTAAGACCAATGTTTCCGACAATGTATTTCAAAGGAGAAAAAAGAAAAAGCAAAGCATCTTAAGCTTTAATGAATCTTCCTTAGATTGTGAAAAGGACATAGCATGTGGGAGGATCTGAAGGGATTCAGAAATATTTAGCACATGCTTTTCTTGAAATTTGTTTTTAAAATCCTGAATGAGCCTGTTGTGCTCTCAGTATAAAGCTAAAGATCTGAGAATGTATGACTATTTTCCTAAAAATATAGGACTGAATTACTGTGTAGAGGCAAAGAATTAAGTGTTTGGTTCCAACATTACTTTATGGACTTGCATTTTCTTTTTTTTTTTGTCTTTTTTTTTCTGTTCTTTTAAACTTTGTCTTGTTTTTTCTTTGCTTTGTGTTCTTCACAGTTTATGTCATATATTTTTAATTGGCTCATTCTCATCTTCTGTTTTTTCTTGTAGTCTTGCATTATCCTTCTTTGAAATGTTTTGTACTTAATTTTTCTGGTTTTGCTTTTCACTCATTTCTCTGTTGTCCATACTCACATTTGTTTTTTCTGTGTGATCAAAGAAGAGTTTTGTATTTTGTTCTTTTAAATAACAAGTGAAACTATAGCTGTAAGGTTAGCATGTCACACCTCAAAATATGAGCAAAATTCAAAGCTTGCCCTAGAGAGGCTAAAACTTATGATGAGAGAGGAAGATTTATTATACAAATGAACTTTAAAAATTACATTAAAAATTCATATATAGACCCAGACTACACTGTATGACAGACTTATAGGGCCAGAACCCTAGTCCTGTGTTTGTCTACCACATGTAACCACAGAGGGACTGGAGAAATCCAGTGAAATACATGTAGTGTATATATAATACAGATTAATATTTGCCTATATATTATTTCTTCACCTTGTCTCTGGGGAGAGCTACAGTTGAGAGAGGAAAAAAATAGTTCAAACAACAGCACCATATGTAATCAGTGGGTTACTCTTAACACAGGGCTAGTGTGAGTGGAGCTCAGCAGATACCTGCTGAGAGTCCAGCTCTCAGTGTTCAGTGTTTTCTGTGTTCCCCAGATGGTGGTATTGGGAATATACTTATTAATTTAGATGGCACAAATGTGAAAGGACAGCTGCTGGAACTCAGCTGAGAATTTATTTTGATACTGACAAGCTGAAGATACAATCTTTTAAAAAGTTGTGAAATCTTGTAAGGAAATGTGTAAGTTACTGCCCTTTGGTAAAAGTTATCCATCATGGTATAGGTAAAGCCCTGCAGAAAAATAGCAAATTCATATTTTGCCTGTAGCCTTTTTCTATTTTACCTTCCCTTTCTATTTACAGAACACCTGCTATTGACATTTGAAAGAGAATGTAGTATTCTAAATGTTGTACATCTGTTTTGTTTGTAAATATTTTTAGTTATTTTGAGGAAATGCCAAATGAAATCTGTACCAAAACATCAGTCAAAAGGATGCTACAAGTACAGATAAACAGCATGAAGTGTATGACAAATGGCCCTGGTGGGTCATTGTTGTTTTGTTGTTGTAGGGTTGTTGTTACAATAACAACAACATTGTTGCAATAGATATAAAAACTTTTTTTTTTTTTTTTTGTGCAGGGCCAGGAGTTGGACTCAGTTGTCCTGATGGATCCTTTCCAACTCAGCATATTCTATGATTCTGTGAATACTGGGCCACAAAGAAGTTCCATATTCTTGGATGTAGAGTTTTATGAGATCCGCATCTTGACTTCACATCTGAGGATGAATTTAGGTGGTGGGTAGCTCTGCTATATTCTGTATTATTCTAGTTGTGATTAACTATACTGTGTTAACACTGTAGTCCTGGGATTCTCCTGCTTTTTTAAAATGCAGTTTACATTTATTTTTAGCAGGAATTTTTGAATTGGAATGAGATTTATACTTTCTCCTAATATAACTTGACTTACTTCAGTAAACTTGGACCACAGAGGAATGTAGTCTATTTTTTATGTATTTGTTTCAGTCTAATTCATAATGGAACATTACTCTAGTGGATCTATTAATTGATTACCCTTAACAACCATAGAATCATAGAATATCTTTATCTGGAAGGGGCCCACAAGATCTCATAACAATTCGACTCATGATCACTGAGTCCAATTCCTGGCCCTGCACAAGACAATCCCAAAAATCACACCTTTTGTGATCATGCCTGAGAGCCTTGGCCAAATGCTTAAGTTCTGGCAGGTTTGTGGATGTGACCACTTCCTTGAGGAGCCTGTCACACTGCCTGAATATGCCTGGATGAAGAATCTTTTCCTGATATCTAACCTAAACCTCCCCTGACACAGCTTGATGACATTCCCTCAGGTCCTGTCACTGCTCACCAGAGATAAGAAATCGGTGCCTGCCCGTCCTCTTCCCCCATGAGGAAGTTGCAGACAGCAGTGAGATCTCCCCTCAGTCTCCTCCAGGCTGAACAGACCAAGTGGCCTCAACCTCTCCTCATACGGCTTCCCCTCGAGGCCCTTCACAGCCTCCACACCCTCACTGGACACTCTCCACTCTCCTTATACTGCAGCATCCAGAAGTGCCCCCAGCACTCGAGATGAGGCTGCCCCAGAGCAGAGCAGAGCAGAGCAGAGCAGAGCAGAGCAGGACAATCCCCTCCCTTGCCCAGCTGTCAGTGCTGTCCCTGATGCCCACAGGACACGGGTGGCCCTCCTGGCTGCCAGGGCACTGCTGGCCCATGTTCAACTTGCCATGGACCAGAACCCCAGGGCCCTTTCCATGGCACTGCTGTCCAGCCTCTCATTGCCCAGTCTGTCTGTAAATCCAGGGCTGCTCCATCCCAGGTGCAAAACCTGGTCCATGTCCTTGGTAAACTTCATATAATTTGTGATTGTCCAGCCAACATCACATCATCAAATTTAGTCTTAAGCTCAACTATGAAAATAAGATTTAGAAATCTTGCAATTTATGCAGTTTGATTTTAAAATACTACTTTATTGGCATAATATAGCATTACAGTAAAACTTTGAGATTGACTGTGAAGTTGTCAGCAGTCCCTGATCTTAAACTTGCAGAAGTGTTTCTATTGTTTATCACAGGTGAATTTGTTTTGAACATTTAACTGGGAGAATAGTTAAGAAAATTGTTCAGGAAATGCTTGTTGGTGAGGATGGTTCCAAAAATGAATTTAAGCACCAAGCTACAATCTGTTAATTTGATGTACGTGACTATGAGCTGTTTTCATATATTCTCAAGTTCTTTCTAAATTCTTCAGTCTTCTCTATAGGAGTCATTAGCGTAATTAGAATCCTTTTACCTTCCTTTTGAAGAGGAAGCATGAAACAAACAAAAAAATGGGTGATTTTGACTTTTCAAAGCTCATAAAATTCCACATCCTCTTTGCAGGTCAGAACTGATTCCTGCATGAGAACAAATTCCCCTAGTTCATTCATCTTCCAAGTCATCTCCTGCCATCCAATCAATCTTTCTTCCTAAGTACAATGATGGATAAAACTTTATTTTTCCCCAAGAGTAATTGAGGAAATAAATACCTTGGGTTTCTTACCCTACAACAGGTCTTCATCACTTCTACTGTCTACTATTACTATCTGCAAATCATGTATATGTGATACAATACAGGAAATTGTAGACTGCAATTCCCCCTTCTTAGATAAACTTGAGTGATGTATTTTGTGGCTTTGCTGGTTTTGTTAAATTTCTCAAAAGTATGAGCATAAACTAGGTGACTTCAGAAGTGTTGGCACTAATTAAGGGCAAAACTAATGACGCTTTGTATGGTTATTCATATTTATGGGACTAAAGAGATAATATATATTTTTCATGTTTTTGTTTTTCTGCTGAAACTTACAAAACTAATCTGTTTTTTTAAAAAGATTTCTAGAATTAAGGAATGTTTACTGTAAATATATGTCATAATGATTTAGTTTGGAGTAGTTCTTCCGAAATATCTGAGTTAGAGCAAATCCAGAAGTCAGGGATTTGTAGCACAAAAAGAAGCATCAAAATATAGTACTATTAAAAGTAATCTCTGAAGAAATTAGGAATTTAAAATTAGCAAAAAAAAAAGTAAATCTTAATGTTTTATCAATCAATATGCATACTGAAAATATCAGCATGTTAACGCATTAACTAATCACATAGGCTAGCTACTACAGGTTATTATTGAAGTACAATCATAAATTGGTGCATAAATGAACACACAGTCTTACAATAAATAATTTTAAAATTGGTATATATAGTTCTAGTGTATCATGAGTCCTATAAATTAAATATCTACTTTTCTGCTCATTATCCATGTTGGTTTTTTGTTGCTTGTTTTTCTTGTTTTCTTTTTTGTTTTTCATTTTTAAATACCACGTACAAGACAGAAATCAAGCACATGGTCTCTGTACAACAAATATTGTCAGAGTTAAGAATTATGCTAGGTTGAAGTACAGCAGTAATGTAATGACACAAAAGCCCTGGCAAAATCCTAGGTCTGATCTTGAAAGACAGATTTGCACAATTAGTTCCATTACTCGGTCAAATAAGAAGCAATTTGAGAATAAATTTCCCACATTTTTATATGCTTGAACTGAATCTACAGGACAATTGTAATTGTCAAACATGCTTGAAATCAAAGTGCTACCAAATTATTTAAAAAGTGAAATTATCAACAAATCTTCATATACAATATTTTTTATGGTATTGCTATCTCTAATTGCCTCCTCTTCTTAGCTAATTACTCTCTTTATACCATTTTTAAAATGAAATTATGATTGAGATATGGCTTCTCCATGTTCTCAGGTGTGCAAAATTTTACAAAATCAAACAGCATGTTTTTAAATAAAAAGTCATTAACTCAAGATGCTTGCCTAATTTTCTATGGCTTTTTACTGCACATAAATATGTGTATACATATTTGTGGTATTGACTCCAGCATCACTGTAAAGTGAATGGCTTTTTAATACATATTGCCTCTCATTCAGGATAAGCTCAAACCACAGCTGACGTGGTATCTTTCAACAAGATAATGTATTATTTAGCCAAATATTTATGGAAGAAAAATCTTACTAGAAATGTCATAAATTTCAGATTTGTACATAACCTTTGTACAAAATGAGCATAACCTGCCAAAGATTTTACAATGTATGTTCTCTTTGCTATCTTCGCTATTTTAGATCCCCTGATAGGAGTTGGAAATCTAGTGAAGAAAACTATTGGAAGTTTTTTTAAAGGTTTTTTACAGATATTGAGCTCTTGATGGAAAGTCTGGAGACTGATCATCCAGTCTGTTTGACCTGTGTATAATAAAATTAGGTTTTTTTATATACTTAAAATATTTCACACAGTTTAATTTAGTCATGATAATGGTATCACAAAACTTGTGTTACACTTTTGCAAAGGATGATTATTACTTCCCTATAATAAACATTTCTAACATTATTACTTAATATAAAAATGTAGACACCTTCCAATGTAGAAATATAAAAATGTAGACACCTTCCATTTGGTAGTGCCTTAACACAAATATCAGTTACAGACTTCTGGCAAAAAAGGTTACAGCCACCGCTTCAAATAACCTTATAATATTGAATATTTTATGCAAGTATGATCATTAATCTTATTTTAAGAGCAATGTCTTTTTGCTGTGAGTCTGGCTCTTACACGATTGTTCTGAATAGTTCATTAATTTGATTTATTCCTTTTTCCTATCCAGTATTTGTGGATAGGACAACTTCTTAGCTTCCAGATTTCATCAGGTAGCAGGAACAGGATCTGTGTTCCATTCAGATGCAGAACAGGATGTAGAACTGTAGGAGACTCAGAGACTACATTTGAAGGAGAGCAACATCTACCAACTTGTTATTAAGAAATATTTTGTTGTGGTGTGTTTTAAGTTTCCCCCTATTATGGTTTCTCCTGCT